>CM024756.1:40902746-41178775 GCA_014218235.1 Colocasia esculenta
AGTGAGTCAAGCTCCAGCAGTGAAGAAGAAAAGCCAACCTAGCTCTTATGGCAAAACCGGGATAAGTAACTTCTGATTCCTCTTTTGATTCCTGTAATGATTCAGATTCCGATATTTGGAAAGTGCCTTTAAGAACTTTACGATAAGTATAAGAAGTGTCTAAACTACTAAGTTTAGCCAGAAAAATATCACCTGTCTCGAAAATACCAACTCAGATTTAAAATCTGAAAATGAAGATTAGAAAAACAATAATGGAGCTTAGAGAAGAAATGAACTATTATGTGAAAACTTAAAAGACACGAACAATCACATCATTAAACTAGAAAACAGGAAAGCTCAGATGATTTAAGAAAAACCGGTAAAAGAATTGAATGAAGAAAACATAACACTTTGCAAGCACCTTAGAATTTACAAATGGGAAGAACTCCTTATTACTAAAGGGTGCTAGAAGATCTGGTAAGAACAAACGAGGTATAGGATACATACCTCCAGTAAATGAAGAAGAAATAGTCTATCCTGAAAAATATCCACTCCTAAATTCACTCCAGAACAAGATTGGCATATAAAGCGAATTTTAAGTACATAGAAAGAGTAACAATAACATCATGTTGCAGTCACTGTAATAAGCTAGGACATTTAAAATCCACCTGTCCAACAAGACATAAGAAGTGGATAATAAAAAGTAAAAATAATGATACGACCCATCAGGACCCAAAAGAACTTGGGTACCTAAATCTGATGTCCGTTATTTCAGGTTAACCTTCGAGCATCCAAATGGGATTTGGATAGTTGGGTGCTCAAGGCACATGACAGGAAACCTGAAGCTTTTCCTCCCATCTCCAAGATGAAGAAGGAACAGTCACTTATGGAGATAATGGAAAAGGAACTGTAGTAGGCAGTGGATAGTAAACAGCAAAGGAAAAACAGTCATAGAAGATGTGCTGTTAGTCAAAGGACTGAAGCACAACCCTCATCAGTATATCAGCTGGTGTTAGAGAGGACATCAAATCAAATTTCAAGAGTCAAAATGCAGCATACTAAAGGATGGAGCAGTCATCTTTGAAGCAAATAGAGAGAAGAATCTGTACGTTCTCTACCTTGAAGAACTCAAAGAGCAAAATGTATGTCTGGTAGCCAGCAAAGACAAATCAACTGAGCTGTGGCACAAAGAAGGCTAGGCCACTGCAGCTTGGATGGCTTGAGCAAGCTCAGAAAGAGGAATCTTGTGGAAGGTCTACCAAAATAATGGTAAATTAGAAAGTGTTTTGCAGACCTTGTGCTAAGGGAAAGCACACTAGAGTTTCCTTCAAGTCAAGACGGTGGTGACCACCTCAAAACCTTAGAGCTCCTACATATGGATCTATTTGGGCCAATGAGACTACCAGTCTTTGGAAAGAATTTCGGATTTGTTTAGTAGATTACTACTCAAGATTCACATGGGTATCATTCTTAGAACATAAAAATGATACTTTGATAATTTTGTTAGTTTCAGCAGAAAGTCCAGAAAGATCAGAAGTTCAGTATAGTATCCATTCGATCTGATCATGGTGGTGAGTTCCAAAATGAAAAGTTTGCTAGATTCTGTGATGATCAGGAATTCAGCACAATTTCTCAGCACCAAGGACACCACAGCAAATGGTATAGCTGAACGGAAGAACCGAACTCTCTTGGATATGGCAAGAACCGTGCTTGTGTTGAATATGAGTTACCAAGATATTTTCTAGGCAAAGCAGTCAACACAGCCACTACATTGTCAACAAGTCATGATCAGTGCCATCCTGAAGAAGACTGCATATGAGCTGTTTAAAGGGAAGAAGCCAAGATCAGCCATTCATTCAGAACCTTTGGATGTCCTTGCTTTATACACAACAACGGAAAAAGGATATTGGTAGTTTGATGCCAAATCAGATGAAGGCATCTTCATGGGGTACACTTCTAAAACCAAAGGCTATAGAGGTGTTTATAAACGTACCTTAGTGATTGAACAGTCTGTACACATTATTTTTGATGAAACTAACCCTTCCTTGAGGAGGATAGAAAGTGATAATGATGACAGATGAACTGTCCAAGAAACGAATGCACATCACTTGAAGACAAGGATGATCCGCCTCTGGAAGAATTGCAACAAGAAGAAATTTCTCATGAGACTCTCCAAAGGAATGGAGATACAAGAAAGCTCACCCACCTGAAAACATCATTGGTGGCCATCCGTAGGGTAAGAACAAGAGGTAACTTTATTCCTTGTGATTACCTTGCTTTTTGTATCTCAATAAGCCTAAGACATTCAATGAAGCCTTAACTGATGAATCTTGGATAATAGCAATGCAAGATGAATTAAATCAATTCAAGAGAAACCAGTATGGTCACTTGTTCCTAGACCATCAGACCATCCTGTGATCGGCACCAATGGGTGGTTCAGAAACAATTGGATGAATCTGGTGTATTCTAAGAAACAGGCCAGACTGGTGGCTCAAGGCTATTGTCAAGAGGAAGGCATAGATTTGATGAAACCTATGCACCAGTGGCTAGACTTGAGGCTATTAGAATTTTACTTGCTTATGCTTCTGCATTAGATCTAAAGTTATTTCAATGGATGTTAATCTGCCTTTCTAAATGGTTTTATAAAAGAAGAAGTTTATGTGGAACAACCGCCGGGTTTTGATGATACATACTTTCCGAATCATGTTTTTAAATTGCATAAGCTTTATATGGTTTAAAACAAGCACCTAGAGCCTGGTATGAAAGACTTAGTCTTTTCTCCTAAAACACTGGTTTCAGTAGAGGTCAAGTAGATAGCACTCTTTTTTATAAACAAAAGTCAAAAATATACTGTTGGTTCAAATTTATGTGGATGACATCATTTTTTGGATCTACTGATGAATCCTTGTGCAAGTATTTTTGAAAAGCTAATGCAGGGAGAATTTGAGATGAGTATGATGGGAGAGCTTAACTACTTCCTTGGACTTCAAATCAAACAAGGAAAGGAAGGACTCATATCTGTCAAGCAAAGTACACCAGAGAACTGCTAAAGAAATTTGGATTTGAAACACCAAGCCACTGTCAACACCAATTGGTACATCACTAGGATGGACAGTGACAAGGATGGTAAGAATGTAGTCAAAAGATCTACAGAGGTATGATAGGTTCATTACTTTATCTAACCGCAAGTAGACCTGATATATTATTTAGTGTATGCATGTGTGCTGATATCAAGCCGACCTAGAGAGTCACATTTAATTTCTGTTAAAAGATTTTCAGATACTTAGCCAGGACTCATGATCTGGACTATGGTATCCAAACTCCTGTGATGTAAAATTAGTAGGATATTCTGATGCTGATTATGCTGGATGCAAGGTAGATAGCACCAGTGGATGCTGTCAATTTCTTGCAGGGTGTTTATCTCATGGTCCTCAAGGAAACAAATTCAGTAGCACTATCTACAGCTGAAGCCGAGTACGTAGCTGCTGGAAGTTGTTGTACACAACTCTTATGGATAAAGCAACAGCTTGAGGATTTTGGACTCAAATCAAGACAATTCCACTGCTATGTGACAACACCAGTGCTATCAACCTCACCAAAAATCCATTCAGCACTCCAGGACCAAACACATTGAGGTCAGATACCATTTTATTCGTGATCATGTAGCTAATGGCAATATTGAAATATCGTTTATTGATACAAACAATCATTAGCAGATATTTTCACAAAGGCCTTACCTGAAGAGAGATTTACATCTCTTAGAAGGGAGTTAGGCATGTGTATTTTGTGAAAAGATCTTCATTTAAAGCTGGTATAAAAATTCTCAGAATTTAAGTAGGTTTTCTCTCTCTCCTTTTAAGGCAAAATCATTCAAAATTCTCAGTTTAAGCGTTTCCGTCCTTTAAGTCATAGTCTTTCAAGGCGGTCAACCTCGTTTGTCGTTTTCTGACGCCTCACCTTTTGGAGCTTTTATTTTCTTTAAATCGATGCGTTAATGATTCCCCTTCCTCGTTCACCTTTTTCCCTGTTTCGTCCCGACGCATGAGCCGATGCCCTAGCGACTCTTGCCTCTATCCTCTGCAAATTTGAAGCTTCCATCTCCTTCCCGCGAAATCGTTTGAGGGTTTCTTCTCGTCACCCTTCTCTTCAACCTTTCCAACCTTCTCCCACCTGAATCCATGGCCGCACCAGCTATTGCCGGCAGTGTGGGTGGCTACAGCGCCGAATACCTCACCCCAGCACAGGAGGAGCGTTTCACCTTTGTGAAGACGAAGCTCTGTGATCACAAGGAAGTAGATATTGAAGATCTGTAGAAGAATGGAATGAGCAGCATCGTTGAGAAGATCAACCAGATGAAATGGAAAGGCTTACCACTTGCTCAGAGGTAAGTTATCCGAACTTGGTAAAGGCGTTCTTTGTGTGCTTAAGAACAGAAGAAGATGGGGCCCTCGTTTCTTTGGTCAAGGGCGCCCTAATCAGAATCGACCAGGAACTGCTTAGGATGCTATTTGGAGTAAGCACATCCGTTTCAGTGGATTCATTCTGTGGAAACCCAAGAAAAGGGTTTGGGGATTATTGGGCCGGGGTTCAGGATGAGGGATGGCAAGCTAGATATCAATCAATTAAGTGCCTTCAATCGCCTCCTTCACTTCATTTTTGTCAGATTTTGGTTTCCCGTAGTGCAACCTTCTCCTCTTGCACTAAGGCTGACTCCGACCTAATGTTCTGGGCCATTAAAAATAAGGAAATCAATATGGCCGCAGTGATGATAGAGAGAATGAAATTTGCCAGGGAACAGATTTGGGACACTAAA
Organism: Colocasia esculenta; assembly: GCA_014218235.1. Lineage (NCBI taxonomy): Eukaryota > Viridiplantae > Streptophyta > Magnoliopsida > Alismatales > Araceae > Colocasia > Colocasia esculenta. Next base: position 40,907,539 of record CM024756.1, read on the forward strand.
AGCAAGTTGAATGTGTCCCTGCCCTATGCCCATTTACTTACCAGGATCTTCAGACACTTCGGTGTAGATGTCTCAGGGGCAGTTGTAGAGAAGATGGGCCAAGCTATCAGGTCCAGAAATCTAAAGAAGAGTGGTTTTTCAATAGTCAATGGGGTCTGGTCCAAGGCCTCAGTTGCAGAAGGTGAAGCACTCATTGGTGAGCCTTCAGTTGCTCAATCTCTGTTGGACGCAGATGTTGTGATGCCCGAATTGCCACTGGAATCAGGCTCTATTCCAGTCCTTGGAGAAGCAGAGCAGGAAGGGCCATCTATGGCCAGAAACCAATCAGAGGCAGCAACAGCAGCAAGGGAAGAAGAAGAAAGGCCAGCAGCAGCAGATCCAGTTATACTTCATGCTGAAAGGAGAATTGAGGATATTCTCCCAGAGGACATCTTGCCTGTTGTAGGGAGACTGTGGCATCAGGCCACATTATTGAAGAAGGCCCAGTGGAAGAAGAGCAGCAAAATCCTCAGATGACTCTATGGAAATGGATGCTCCCTGTCAGGGGAGACTAGTGCAGTTGCAGAAGATGCTCCACTTGAGGGGGAGCAATCCCAAGAGAAACCAGTTGATGCACCACCAGCCACCAGAGATCAGGAGGAAGAACAGAGAGATTCTACAAATTTGGATGCCAGAGAAGGGGAGACAGCTAGTTCATCAAGTTCTGATGAGGATAATGATCCACCTCCTCCAGCTACAAGGGCAAAGAGAAAGTTATAACTCCTGAAGTACCCCTTCTAGCTGATGCCCCTTTTGAAAGACAGGTCAAGCAAAAAATTGTCATCAATTTAAAACCTGTGATTGAGAGGTTGGATATTCAGGGTGAGCTGCTTTGTACACTTCAGTCTGATGTGAATTCCTTTTTTCTGAGCCAAGCTTCAGCCCGCAAGGAACTGGTTCAGATTCGCTCTGCCATGACATGGTTCCATCAAGAAATGGGGACCATGAAGAATTTGTTATCTGACATCCTTCAGGCAGTTGGAGCTCAAGCTCCTCCTCCTCCAGCAGCTCAGGAGCCTAACCCAAGTGTACCTGAGCCCTCCGGGCAGTCAGCAGCAGCAGCAATAGCAGAGCCCCAGCAGAAGGACCAGCAGCAGCAGCAACAGCGCAGCCCCAGCAGATGAAGCCCAGGCAGCAGCAAAGGCCGAACCATCAGGGCCATCAGGGCCAACTGAAGAGTCAGGGCCATCAGGGCCAGTTGTGTTGGAATCAGTGCCCCCAGGGCCGGCAGTGTTGGATCCTTTGCCTCCCTTGCCTGAAGAAGTGTTTCAGATCCTCCACCCATTGCTCCCACTTCTACCAGCACCCCATTCCTCCTTCTCCACCCACTGACTTCACAGCTCCACCTGTTCCACCTCACTTCAAAAGGCCTAGAACAAGGCCCATTTCTTCTCCCACACCTTTCCCTCCTCATCCTATCTCATCCTCTCCTGTTTCTGCCACTTCTCATCTTTCTTCTTCTCAAAATTTCGAGGCCCCTCCAGCATCCTCAGCTGGAGCCTCATCCTCTTCTGGTACATCTTCATTTCCAGAAGTAGGATCTCTCAATTCTGATGCATTTCTCTACCCCCTTGCACCTCCCTCCTTTATCACTATTATTCCTAAGAATGTCCAAATCGACTCTCCCTTTCTTGATAAAATTAAGGATGAGTTTGAAGAGGTTATCCTTAGGTCTGTGCTAAAGGTAGGAGACCGCCTTTCCAAGACAGACTCTTCCAGTACTGTCTCAAAGAAACGCAAACTTTCTTCCTCCAACACTCCTCTTTACCCACCTTTGTGGTTTTCTCTTACAGTAACCAACAAGCATACCTCACTGTACAAAGAATACCTGTAAAAAGTTGTTTTTGCCACTCTTTACAATCTTCCTTTTCTTCACCTCTCTGACCATCTAGACGTAATTCTTCCCTATACTCCTCTGTCTAAAGCCGAAAAATCCAAAATCTTCTCCTCAGCCTACTCCAAAACTGAGGAGCAATGGGCTAAATCTCATAAAGATTTGTACAATCGCTTTCTTCAAACTAAGGCAGCAAGGTTTCCTCCCAGGGATCACTCCTTGACCCTTTCTGAGTGGTTCAAGTTTCACCACCAGAACACCTGGGCCCCTGCCATTCAGAAGCTAATCAAGCTGGTCAGGCATTTCCAAATGTTCAACAACTACAGGTATCTCAACAGATTACCTGAAGTTCAGCTTAGCCAGTTCAAGAGAGCCATCAAGGTCCTTATCCACTCTGAGCAGTCTGAGGAAATAAGAGTAGATTTTGCAACTCTTCATTTACCTGAAGACATTCTCCTGCCTCAGATTCATTTCCTGATCATGGAGTCTTCGATTGGTTCACTCATCTTTGAGCGTTTTGCAAGAGTCATGGGCAGAATCAAGATTCAGAAAGGCCTCCAAGTTGGTTTTCCTAGATTTCTCTTCCGGGAATATCATAGAGGGTTTGTCAACTCTGATGTTCTTGCCCCTCTACTCTCAGAGTGTGAAAGGCTAAATGCCTCCGACTGGTCCACGATTTACTCTCTGTCAGCTCAACAGCTAGCTCATCTGAATGCTGCTCAGGCCAGGAAGGAAAAGCTCCTGTCTCTCCTGCCACTTTCTTCGATATGAACTCAATCCATCTGGTCCTTGATCCCTACAAAATTTGGGCTGAAAGGTACAAGGTGTTTTTAGCTCTTCGCCATGACCTCAAGGAGAAACAGATTTTCTATCCTATCACCATGGATCAATTTCTTGCCTGTGCAAGCTTAGTACAACTCTCAGCATCCGCTCCTCCATGGATCCAGATGAATATGACCAGTTTCTTACCAAGCAGCGCAGCATCTATCTCTCCAAGATGGCTTCAACCATGGGACCTACCTTCTCCATTGAGAGTGGTGCCTTTAGGCAATTTTTTGTGCGTCAGAAGAGCAGGCCTGGGAAGCTATTTCTCATTATGCCTCCCTTCTCTCTCCTGCTTATTATTTGCCTGTACCTCCACAAGCTTAATGAATGGATTGTGCTCTTTCTCCTCATTGTCTCTTATTCATTGTCTCTTATTCTTTGTCTCTTTCCTATTCCTTTTTGCTTGAATGACAAAAAGGGGGAGAAACCTACTTTTGTCTGACACATTCTTGAATCATGCTTGAAGTACTTTTAATCCTGTTTACTGTTATACTATTTAAATGATGATCATAGTTTTGTCATCACCAAAAGGGGGAGATTGATGAACAGCCCATCCCCATGTATTTTTAAATTAATTACATGCTTATTTTGGTGATAATCAAAACACTGTCAAAAGTTTTTCTAACTATGTTTTATTTAGCCTTAAGCATAGGAAATACCCAAAGAAAGTCAAGCATTTGTGGTAAGTACTTACATACATTGTTTTCAGAAGAACTATAACGATTCCTTCATTACTGTAACGATTTCCTCACAAGCTGTAACGATTTACTTGAATGATTGAATAACCTTGCTGTATCAAACAAGTCGATGTTATAACGACTCTGTAAGTTATCGTAACGACTTCTTCAGAAGTTATAACGACTTGCTCATTATAACGATTCTGTAAGTCATCGTAACAATTTCTTTAGAAAAGTTATAACGACTTGCTCGTCATAACGATTTCTTTAGAAAGTTATAACGACTTGTTCGTTATAACGATTCTGTAAGTCATCGTAACGATTTCTTTAGAAGTTATAACGACTTGCTCGTCATAACGATTCTGTAAGTCATCGTAACGAGTTCTTTAGAAAAGTTATAACGACTTGCTCGTCATAACGATTTCTTTAGAAAAGTTATAACGACTTGCTCGTCATAACGATTTCTTTAGAAAGTTATAACGACTTGCTCGTCATAACGATTTTGTAAGTCATCGTAACGATTTCTTTAGAAAGTTATAACGACTTGCTCGTCATAACGATTCTGTAAGTCATCGTAACGATTTCTTTAGAAAGTTATAACGACTTGCTCGTCATAACGATTCTGTAAGTCATCGTAACGATTTCTTTAGAAGTTATAACGACTTGCATCTCATAACGACTTCTTAAGTGTTTCACAACGATTTCTTCAGAAACACATCGACTTGCATCTCATAACGATTTGATAAGTGTTTCATATCGATTTCTTCAGAATCAGAACGACTTGCCATGTTTCATAACGATTTCTTATATCATCTGTTATAGAACGACTTGGTTGTGGTAACGATTTCATAAGTTATCATAACAACTTCTTCTGAGTCTATAACAACTTGTTCATAACAATTCTATCAGACTTTCATAACGATTGCATAAGTCATGTTTCCATTAATTAATTGTTTTCCTTGATTTAAGATACGTTGAATAGTCAAAGTCGCATCACGTCTGTTTGACTGCCATGCATTTAATAAAGACTGAACGTATCTCTGCACGGATACAGAACATATCTTCCATTCTCGTGTATCCTCTGCATGCATCTTCTAGAACGATAAACTGTCACTACCATATTTGTGTTTATCTGCTCTAACGTTGATTGACATCTGGAGATAGTATAGCTGTCTACCATTAAAGCTCAACCTTGCAGAACCTTTAAAGCTCAACCTTGCAGAACCTTAAGGATATACTATCCTACAACATCTGACATAGAAAGAACTACAAGCCAACTAAGAAGATCTCATCACTTTGCGTGCTCCAAAGAACAAAAGACTGTCGACAGGAAGTTTCCACAGATCCTTCAGTCTAACGTACACCAAGCTGTGAGACAACGGTCATCTCTTCGTCCTCATTCAAATTGGAGATACAAATACAAGACGAAGTTCTGAAGACAGACTATCCATCCAAGAAGGAAGCATTATTGATATTCAAGTGTGCCCAGAACTCTGCAGCTTTCAAGTCTTTAGAAGTTCTCTAGAGCCAGAAATTCATTCCTTTCCATCTTGGCTCTTAGCTCCTTGTGCTGTGCGAAGAAAAATTAAGGAAGAGCTAGATTAGTTCTGAGAGAGAGCACTCTGTGTAGATCTTCGTCTCTCAGTGCTTGTGGCTTCAGATTGAGTTTTGTAAAAGCTTGATCTAGGGGCTAGTCATTCCTTTCAAGACTTTCTTGTGCTTTTCCCTTCGTGTGTGAAGGAAGACCTGGTGGTTTCCAGGGTGGTGTTTTTCCCTTCGGGAGTGAAGGAAGACCTGGTGGTACCAGGGTGTTGTGTTCCCTTCAGGAGTGAAGGAAGACCAGCTGAGCTGGGTGGTTGTTTTTGTCCATAGGGGGACTGTACCCTAGTTAGTGAAATCCTGAGGGTTGCTCAGGGACTGGACGCAGGACTCCTAAGGTGAGGAGATCTGAACCAGGATAAATCTGTGTGTTGTGTGATTGCTGTTTTTACTGACCATTACTAATCTCTTTCAAGAACTTTTTATGTTTGTTTGAGTTCAGGTTTTTATCTGATAAATTTAATTTAAAGACCCATTCACCCCCCCTCTGGGTTAGCCAACCGGGCAACAATATCATCATGGGTTTGCCTCGAACTCGTGGTGGACTCGATGCTATTTGGGTCATAGTAAACCGACTGACTAAATCCGCACACTTTTTAGCAATCAAGAGCACTTGGAGTGTGGATGTACTAGCCGCATTATATCTAAAGGAGATTGTGAGATTACATGGAGTCCCTGTATCCATAGTCTCAGATCGTGACCCTAGATTCACCTCTCGATTTTGGAAGGGACTTCAGACTGCACTAGGCACCAAACTCAATTTTAGCACTGCTTTCCACCCACAGACAGATGGGCAGACAGAAAGGACAAATCAGATTGTAGAAGACATGCTGCGAGCATATGCTATAGATTTTGAAGGGTACTGGAATGAACAACTGTCACTAATGGAATTCGCATACAACAACAGTTACCAAGCCAGCATTAAGATGGCACCATTCGAAGCACTATACGGTAGAAGTTGTAGATCGCCTGTTTGCTGGAATGAAGTGGGTGAACAACAATGGTTGGGACCAGACATGGTACAAAACACCAGTAGGGATATACAAGTCATCAGAGACAGAATTAAAATGGCTCAGTCCAGGCAAAAGAGCTATGTAGACAAAAGAAGAAGGGTTCTAGAAATTCAAATCGGAGACCATGTACTGCTGAAGGTATCCCCAACCAGAGGTTTTCAAAGATTTGGAATGAAGGGCAAGTAGAGACCAAGATTCATATGTCCTTTTGAAGTACCTGAAAGAGTTGGCGAGTGGCGTATCGTCTAGCATTACCTCCTAAGTATTCCACTGTACACAATGTTTTCCATGTGTCGATGCTGAGAAAGATATGACCTATGAAGAGAAGCCAGTTATATTTTGGACAAGATGATACAGCAGCTTCGGAATCAACCAATATCAGTGGTAAAGGTACTCTGGAACAATCATGGAGTCGAAGAAGCCACGTGGGAACCCGAAGCAATGAGACGGAATTATTCAGTAAATCATTCTTCCTCTTACGATCATATGAATTTGGGGACCAAATTCTTTTTAAGAGGGGGAGGATGTAGCAACTCTGAATTTTAAATTTTGATAAATGATATTAAATTAGAATAAAATAAGAATACACTATAATAAAATGAGATTTAATTAAAACCCATTAAGCCAAATTAGGAAATGGGTTACACTAAAGGTCCATACATGAATTAATGGGCCCAAAAGGAAAGAGCCCAACTTGGATAAGGGATGTTTAATGCTAAATTGGTACCTAAAATATAAATAAATATAAAATGGGAAAGATAATTAATAAAATCACTTATAATTATCTCTAAAAGAGTCCTAGACCTACCCAAACCCATTGCCCACAAAATTAGACTTCTTCCCAATCCTATTAGGTGGATAAATGCTAGAAATAGTGGGATAAAAATTGGAAATTCAGAGTTGGATGAGAAGAGAGAGTTCTAAGTGTGTAAGGAGACTCTAAACAAACAAATACCCTCTCATTTCATTCCAACCCAACACTAGACTTTTTTGGAGCTTGGAGAATGAGGAGAAGAAGGTCTTGGACGAGGAGAGCAAGGAGGAGAGGCTAGGAACAAGGTGGAATTCGTCATCTTCAACCATTTTGCCCTAGGATTTTCACAGCGTGAAAGGTAGGAAATCTCTCAAGCACAAACTAATTAAGTTCGACCCTAAGTAATCCATTATTCTCTCTTGCAAAGCCTCATGTTTTCCCTAATTTTTACCGTGCCATTTGGGAGTATTTCATGCTTCAATCCCTGTCATGAACATGTACCCGAACCAACATGTTTGCCTTCAATCCATGTATACACTTGATCTAGTGCCTTGCAATTTTTATCAAACATGCTCCATGATGTTAGGGTTCGAATGATCCTATTTTCCACAATTTTTATCATATAACATATTCGAATTAAATCGGATTCCATCACTGTGTATGATTATAGGTCGTCGAGATGTAACCTATTTATAACATGTCCATACCATATCTATTCTCTAATTACTCGTCACTGTTGATACATCTGCATGTCTATTTTTGTTTAAAACTGGTTTTGTTATTTTTCGACATGTATTACATGTAAGGCCCTCGAACATTGTTCTCATTATTCGGATTTTTGTCATATTATACTTAGTTATTTTTGTGTATATTGTTTATATGTATATGTGCATATATGTATATACATACTTATTTCTATATATATTATCTTTATTTAATTGTGCATATTGTATTTGAATAATTTAGGGCACATTGTATGTATTTGTATATGGTGTATATATGCTATTTGATATTTCTGTTTTCTGGTCGAGATGCTAGTAAACGTCAACATCAATTGACGTTGAGGGCATGTTGACGGCAACCAGTGTGCTGTTGACTCAGAGTTGGTGTCCAGATCGATGGCCGTTTATTTCCTGTTAACGGCAGAGGAGTGGCTATTTACTTCTCAATTCTGTTGCAATTTCAGATCGGGAAACAGCTGCGTTTTCCCCAGTTCTGGATTGGGAAACCCACCTCCAATGATAGGATTCCAACCTTAATGCATACCCCGACGCCTTAACCCTATAAAACACCCAGATTTGGGTGAGGTTAGGTCTTTTGGCTCTTGTGAGAAACCTAGGGTTTTCTATGAGAAAACCAGAACTTTGGTGACTTCGATCTAGTGATTTTGTGCGTCTTCCGGTGAACCACATCAACTAGGAGGCACTCTGGACATTGGTGAGGCTTCTCTGACTCCAGTGTGCAACCTACATCGGCACAAGGACCGGATCTGGGAGGATTTTGGGTGGCTTCTTGGCTTGGCCGAGGAGAGCATCTTCGACTAAATAATCCCATTAGCGATTTTATTCCAGGAAAGTAATCGAGGGATTGCATCCCTATACATGTCCTTTAGGTCCTAGGAATTTTACAGATTTTTCCTCTTCTCCTGAAATCTCCAATTCCACTTGAGTATTGCGTTCAGTCTGTGTTTTCTGTAGACAGGAACTTGACGGCAAGCTTGCTACTGTCAAGATCTTGAGTTGGCGGCAACATCATGTGGTGTTAACCCTGGTTTGCGGCAACCCCTTTGCCGCCAGGTTCTTCAGGTTTTACATAATGGTCGTTTTGATCTCTGTGGTGTGTTTGCTGGAATTCTAGGTATATATGCATGTTGTGAAAATGTTATGTTTTCAGATACAGTCATTAGGTCATGTCATGAGAATAGGATGAATTTCTGTACATTGTGTCAGTTATTAAAATTTCTGTAGTTGAACAATGAGCATGATGTGACCATGTTAAATTCTAAATAATTAGATCTGTTGCATATTAGGGTTTCACAAATTTTCCATGATGTTATGAGGACTATTTTTAGGTCTTGAAACTGTTAAGTACGACTGTTTAGTTGTGAATCATGTTGAAATGAGTTTCTTATAAATCTGCATGTAAACTATTTTAATTGTTAAAATTAGCATTATTGTTTCGAAAAATCTGAAAATTTAGGTATGTGACATGTGATTTGTGTGATGCTATTTGGGTCATAGTGGAAGTGTTATTAATTTAATGAGGGTGATTGGCCATGATGAGCATGTTAAGTTTAATCATGTGAAATTTAATGATTAGCAGAATGATTAGGACTGTGTTATGATTAACTTATCACTGTGAAACAGTAGCATAATGTTAGATAAACTGAAGCATGTGTAATTACTTGAAAGTGCATGTAAATGTGTTAAATAATGTATGTGTATAATGTGAAAATGTGATTAAGTGGAATGTGTAAATTGTGCCGAGATTAACACTACTACCATAGAGGGTTGTGAAGCCATACTGTAGTATAGTCCCTACGGGAAGGCTCAATGTGTGTGATATCCTATGGGCATTAGGATGAAATCCTGGAGGTGGACAAGTACCACTGGTTAGGGTGGAGAGGGCTTCTCCCGGTTCTACGCAGTTAATCAAGATTCGTCACTGTGTTGCCTAGGTGACGGGTATGTGTATATGTATGTGTGTCCTTCTTATGGTGGTTTGGACTATGTGTCATGACAACTAAGTGTAAAAAGTTTGAACATGTGAATGTGAACGTGTAAATTGTGTAAATGTGGAATATGAGCATGTGATAACATAATGTGGAAGTGTTAACATGTGAAGATGTGATACCATGTGTAAATGTGATTTATTTATATTAAAATAGAGAACTAAATGTATAGATAAGTGTTATATTTGCATGAGAAAATGATTAGATTTCATGCTAGGCATGTTATTCACCACGTACATAATCGCATGCTTTAATTGTGCATAATTGTGAAATGATTTGAATGGAATTTTAACCTTTGAATCATGTTGGATATAATGTGTAGGAAGCATGCTATAGGTCTTCATGTATAGTGGTTTATTTGATACCCAGCACGCAACATGTGTTTCTTTCATATTTAAAAGACTAGCATGTGTGTGTAATATGTGTAAGGATGCTATCTTTGGATTGCTTGCTGGGTCTTTTTAGAAGACTCATTCTTGCTTTGGCATACAGGTGAGGCAGGTACCTCCGTTCCTGAGGAGGACATAGTGAGGAGCGACTCCGAGCACGAGGAGTAGCTTAACTTCGAGATGTTACTACGTTGTTACTTTCTTTTCATAGTATGTAAACTTTGAAATTGTATAATTCATATAGACAATGTATTATATTTGGACATGTAATAACATTGACTGTGTTATGTCATTTATTTCTATATAGACTGTGGATTATGTGATGATGATGGAATGAGAAAAATACATTTATTTCCGCTGTACTCTTTTGATATACATGTACATCTCAATCTATTATTTAGTGTTGGATAAATGTCCCACTGTGACGGCGTTCTTTGTACTGACGTGGATTGGTATAATCGTACCGATATAAGGAGGGTCGTTACAGACTATGTGTCATGGCAACTAAGTTTAAAAAGTGTGAACATGTGAATGTGAACGTGTAAATTATGTAATGTGGAATATGAACATGTGATAATGTAATGTGGAAGTGTTAACATGTGAAGATGTGATACCATGTGTAAATGTGATTTATTTATATTAAAACAGCAAGCTAAATATGTAGATAAGTGTTATATTTGCATGAGAAAATGATTTGATTTCATGCTAGGCATGTTATTCACCACGTACATAATCACATGCTTTAATTGCGCATAATTGTGAAATGATTTGAATGGAATTTGAACCTTGGAATCATGTTGGATATAATGTGTAGAAAGCATGCTATAGGTCTTCATGTATAGTGGTTTATTTGATACGTAGCATGCAACATGTGTTTCTTTCATATTTAAAAGACTAGCATGTGTGTGTGATATGTGTAAGGGTGCTATCTTTGGATTGCTTGCTGGGTCCTTTTAGAAGACTCATTCATGCTTTGGCGTACATGTGATGTAACGCCCTGACGCAGAATATCAGAGCGGGATTACAGTTATTAAATATTACAGAGCGAGAAATAAATGACAAACCATGTCACAATTGAAATAATTCCAAATAAAATCCAACTTCATTGATAATCCATCAACTACAGAGCGAGAAATAAACGCAAACCATTGCACACTGGAATAATACCAAATAAGCTCAAATTTAATTAATAATCCCACAAACTTCATTACAATCACTAATAAACCATCAACTTTATAGACTAACTATTACATCAACGCATCAGAGCCAAAACTAGGGCCCAGAGTACTTTATTGAAAACCAAACTAATACATATGGACTAACTGACTCATTCTATACTAACTGACTACTACTAGGTAGCTCTGGTTCCTGAAATGGTCACTCCTGAGTCTCCTCATTGGTCCCATCCTCGTGAGTGTGGTCATGATCCGACTCACCTGAAACACATTAAATAAATACGCAGGATGAGCGAATAACACCCAGTAGGTCTTAATATCTCATGAACACAAGCATGCTTTAAATAGTTAATGTCTTAATGGCAGTTTAACTAGAGAGTAAAGTCACGTAGAGCATGTCATGATAACAAGAGAACAATAGCAACTGGCACAGGGAAAATAGTACAACGAGAACGACAATAGAATGGCCATGTAATGTTATAACATGTAAATTGCACAACGGTGCACTAGTAACGATCACGCTTGCACTTGTAGAGATAGTACTTTGATTGTCATAGATTAATCTAGATAGTAAACTGGCACTGGATGCATGCCGTAAGACATCCTTGATCATTTTAACTCCTATGGGTACTGACACTTTTCGGGCGCCCCTCCCAGGAGCAGATCGGGCCCTATTGCGCTGGCATTAGTCATTTCTTTATCTTAGACAATCACAAGAATGGCCAATACAGTAACAAGAAGAGATAAGAGAGTACTAGATGAGATAGATGTGATAGTATAGTGAACGTGAATAGATGAGAGTATAATGATAGTAGATGAGATAGGGGTGTTATCGTAAATCACGTTAAACATCGATAGTACGGTTGCACGGCACACCACTGCGGGCCGACAATCTGGTAGAAGTCACCACCGCCCACTAGCCGTGCTGTGTACACAGGCTAGATGGTCCGGCGTGATCAAAAGATAAGGAAAGAACACACTAAGGCCATGGATCGTACTGATCCCTAAGATGTAACGGGTTTTAGGGTACAACCAGCTCATTGGCAATGGACGTACGCCAAAGCTAAGAAGACTTACGGAGGTCTTTACAAGGAGTCCCTGGCCCAGTCGAGAGTATTCCCAATGGAGAGGTGGTCCAAATCAAGAGAAAGTGTGTAGAAAACGGGTCCGTCGTGCCTCGAGTGCTTGAAGGCCGAGGGAATCGATAACGGTATCCGAAACACATGATTAAAACGAAGACAAGTCCATTAAAACAATTAAGGGATATTAAGTGAATAGTTATGTCAATTACCAGATATATTATTGAGCATATTAACAAGTTTTCGTGGCAATCATTCATGTATAGTGTGTGCTTGTGTAAGATAATCATAGGAGCAAGATTGATCGTGCACACATCTTTTATTTAATTAAAACAAGAGAATAATGTTCAACATTTATTAACAGGTCGTTACTATTCTTACGGTGCATGATTAGGGTTTAACAGGGATTAAATGGGGCAATTAGCAAGGTTATACAAGCCAATCAGGATTTGGGCCACTCTGTTAAGGTCGCGACGTAGGGTTAGGTCGCGTTCAGGTCGCGACATAGAGTCGGGTTGTGATCAGGTCAAGTCGCAACAGGGTTTCTTGTCGCATTCTTGTCCGATCGCGTTCTGCTGAACCGGGAACTGGAGTGAACTGGGAGGCAGGTCACGACCAATCGATCTGCCGCGTTCATAACACATCAGACCCCGGTATCACGACCGCTCTGACATCGCGGCGTATCGTGCCGTCGCGACCTCAGGAGGTGGCCTGAGCCCAGAAAAGAGGGATTTGCCCTTTTTCCAGGTGGGTCTGCCTGACACATAGCTATTCAAAATTTGATAATAAATCGTATAGAGGTCCAAAAGCATGAAACTAGTTTTAAAACGAAAGTAGACATATAGATCTATTAACATGCAAGATTAATTTGAAAATTGACAAGGTGTAGACATGCTGTAATCAAGTTACATTTCTATGACCTAAACATGCATAGTCCAAGTTCAACGAATTAATTAGAGACGGATATATGATGAAATTTAGTCAAACTAGGGGCGTTTGAAAGCTAACATGAACTAGTATTTATGAGAATTTTCTCATGGTATGAAGTTAAGTATACACGAGGTTCACAAGCAAACATGAAGGGTTAGGTGCATGAATCTAACAGGGATTCAAAGAATTAATTATCCCTATGGTAGATCGAAATAGAGCGAAACCAAAGGGCTTTTGCTCGGGATAAATGAACTCTTCCTAGGGTAATTTTTACACGAATTTAGCTTGAGAGATTGCCTACCTTTGCTTGCAGTAAAGAAAACCCCTAGTTGGTGATGAAAGTAAGTGATCCTCCTATGATCCAAGCCTTCTCCCCTTGCTCTCCTCGTCTAGAACTCTTCCTCTTCGGTCTCCAAAGCTCCAGCCACGTTCTATGGGTTGGTAGGGCCGATTTGGGGGTGCTATGTTGGCTAATAGAGTCCCTCCTTCCATAAGACTCCTTCCTTTCCTAAAACTTTGAATTTCCTTCTTTATCTCCCACTTTCTCTCATTTATCCTTTAATAGGTTTGGAAGGGATCCAATTTCGTGGGTAAAGTTTAGGGTAAGTCTAGGACTCTTTTTACGATAGATATGACTTGTTTTAATAGTTAATTTGACCCTTTACTATTTATTAATTAATTGAATCCGAAATTTGGATATTTAATTCCCATCCCATGGTGGGCTTCACACAATTGGGCCCATCCAATTAGGTTTAGATCATTAGGGTAACCCATTTAATAATTAACTTAATGGGTATTAGTTAAATCCCTTCTATTTCTCTCAATTTCTAATTAGATCAATTTAACTCATTTATTTAAATAATTTTTTTTATTAGTATTTAAAAATCAAGGTTGCTACATCCTCCCCCTCTTAAAAAGAATTTGGTCTCCAAATTCATATGATCGTAAGAGGAAGAAATGACTTACTGAATAAATCTGAATAATTTCGTCGCATGGTTGCTTCGGGCTCCCATGTTGCTTATTCCATTTCATGGTTTCTCCATAGTATCTTAACCACAGGTATGGATCGATTCCGAAGCTGTTGCATCTTCTTGTCCAAGATCTTCACTGGCCTTTCTTCATAGGTCATCTCCTTGTTCAGAATAATGTCATCATAGCTGATTACGTGTGATTGATCATACACATACTTTCTCAGCATTGACACATGGAACACATTGTGCACTATTGCAAACTGGGGAGGTAGTGCTAATCGGTACGCCACCTTGCCAACTCTATCCAATACTTCGAATGGACCTATGAATCTTGGTCTCAATTTGCCTCTCATGCCAAACCTTTGAAATCCTCTGGTCGGGGATACTTTCAACATCACATGATCTCCGACTTGAAATTCTAAATCTCTCCTTCTTCTATCGGCATAGCTCTTCTTCCTGGACTGAGCTACTTTTATTCTGTCTCTTATAATCTGTATATCCCTGCTAGTGCTCTGCAGCATGTCTGGTCCTAGCCATTGCTGTTCTCCTACCTCGTGCCAGCACACTGGTGATCTACAACTTCTGCCATACAGTGCTTCAAATGGTGCCATCTTGATGCTGGCCTGATAACTATTGTTGTATGCGAATTCAATTAGTGACAACTGTTCATTCCAATATCCCTCAAAATCTATAGTGCAGGCACGCAGCATGTCTTCCACAATCTAATTTGTCCTTTCTGTCTGTCCATCCGTCTGAGGGTGGAAAGCAGTGCTGAAGTTGAGTTTAGTACCCAATGCTGTCTGAAGTCCCTTCCAGAATCTAGATGTGAATCTGGGGTCACGATATGAGACAATGGACACGGGGACTCCATGCAATCTTACTATCTCCTTTACATACAATGCTGCTAACACATCCACACTCCAAGTGCTCTTTATGGCAAGGAAGTGTGCGGACTTGGTTAAACGGTCCACAATAACCTAGATAGCATCAAGTCCACCACGAGTTCGAGGTAAACCCATGATGAAATCCATGCCGATGCTTTCCCACTTCCATTTAGGTATGTCCAGGGGTCTAAGTACACTCGCAGGATGACGGTGCTCGGCTTTCACCTGTTGACAAGTGAGGCAGTGTGCGGCATGCTCAGCCACCTCACGCTTCATGTTTGGCCACCAAAATGACCTTTTCATGTCTTGGTACATCTTGGTTGCGCCTGGATGTATTGTATACTTGGTCTTGTGGGCATCATCCATCAGTTTCCTTTTCAACTCTTCATTGTTAGGCACACATGTCCTGGCTTGGAATAATATTCTTCCATCTTATGTGATGGAGAAATCTGGCTTGTCAGCTATAGTCTCCTTTACTCGGATTAGAAACGGATCATTAGCCTGTTGCTCTCTGATCTCGACAAAGATGTCGGGTTGAGCTTTAAGATTAGCCACTAACATCTTATCACTTCTCTTCTCAATATTCAGATCTAGGCTGACGAATTGCTCTAATAATTGCATCTCGCCCATGACTAGACATGATAAAGAAGCTACTGGCTTCCTACTACCTGCATCAACTACTACATTACCATTACCTGGGTGGTATTGAATATTGAAATCAAAGTCTTTCAAATACTCCAGCCATCTCCGTTGTCGCATATTGAGCTCCTTCTGAGAAAATAAGTATTTCAAACTCTTGTGGTCGGAGTAGACAATAAATTGCTCCCCGTATAGGTAATGCCTCCAGATTTTGAGTGCAAATACCACAACCGCTAGCTCTAGGTCATGGACAGGATAGTTGACTTCATATGGCTTCAACTACCTTGAAGAATAAGCTATCACCTTTTCGTTTTGCATTAATACACAGCCTAGACCGATTCCAGATGCATCAGTGTAGACTGAGAATCCTGCGCCTTTGACTGGTAACGCTAGGACAAGTGCAGAAGTCAACAACTGCTTCAGGGTCTGGAAGCGCTTTTCACACTCCTTGCTCCAGACATATGGGTTCTCTTTCCGCGTGAGACGCGTAAGAGGTACAGCTAGTACTTTGATTGTCATAGATTAATCTAGATAGTAAACTGGAACTGGATGCATGCCGTAACACATCCTTGATCATTTTAACTCCCATGGGTATTGGCACTTTTCGAGCGCTCCTCCTAGGACCATATCGGGCCCTATTGCGCTGGCATTAGTCATTTCTTTATCATAGACAATCACAAGAATGGCCAATAGAGTACCAAGAAGAGATAAGAGAGTACTAGACGAGATAGATGAGATAGTAGAGTGAATGTGAATTGATGAGAGTACAATGATAGTAGATGAGAAAGGGGTGTTATCGTAAAATCACGTTAAACATCGATAGTACGGTTGCACAGCACACCACTGCAGGCCGGCAATCTGGTAGAAGTCACCATCGCCCACTAGCCGTGCTGTGTACACAGGCTAGATGGTCCGGCATGATCAAAAGATAAGGGAAGAACAAACTAAGGCCATGGATCGTACTGATCCCTAAGATGTAACGGGTTTTAGGGTACAACCAGCTCGTTGGTAATGGACGTACGCCAAAGCCAAGAAGACTTACGGAGGTCTTTACAAGGAGTCCCTGGCCCAGTCGAGAGTATTCCCGATGGAGAGGTGGTCCAAGTCAAGAGAAAGTGTGTAGAAAACGGGTCTGTCGTGCCTCGAGTGCTCCAAGGCCGAGGGAATCGATAACGGTATCTGAAACACGCGATTAAAATGAAGACAAGTCCATTAAAACAACTAAGGGATATTAAGTGAATAGTTAACTCAATTACCAGATATATTATTGAGGAATTTAACAAGTTTTCATGGCAATCATTCATGTATAGTGTGTGCTTGTGTAAGATAATCATAGGAGCAAGATTGATTGTGCACACATCTTTTATTTGATTAAAACATGAGAATAATGTTCAACATTTATTAACAGGTCATTACTATTCTTACGGTGCAAGATTAGGTTTAACAGGGATTAAATAGGGCAATTAGCAAGGTTATACAAGCCAATCAGGGTTTGGGCCACTCTGTTAAGGTCGCGACGTAGGGTTACGTCGCGTTCAGGTCTCGACATAGAGTCAGGTCGCGATAAGGTCAAGTCGCAACAGGGTTTCTTGTCGCATTCATGTCGCGGTGCGGTGTCTGGTCGCGTTCTGCTGAACCGGGAGGTAGGTCGCGACCAGTCGATCTCCGCGTTCATAACGCGTCAGACCCCGGTGTCGCGACCCCTCTGAGATCGTGGCGTATCGTGCCGTCGCGACCTCAGGAGGTGCCCCGAGCCCAGAAAAGAGGGATTTGCCCTTTTTTCAGGTGGGTCTGCATGACACATAGCTATTCCAAATTCAATAATAAATCGTATAGAGGTCCTAAAGCATGAAACCAGTTTTAAATGAAAATAGACATATAGATCTATCAACATGCACGATTAATTTGAAATAGACAAGGTTTAGACATGATGTGATCAAGTTACATTTTGGTGACTTAAACATGTGCAGTCCAAGTTCAACGAATTAATTAGAGACTATATGATGAAATTTAGGCAAACTAGGGGCATTTGAAAGATAACATGAACTACTATTTATGAGAGTTTTATCATGGTATGAAGTCAAGTATACACGAGGTTCACAAGCAAACATGAAGGGTCGGGTGCATGGATCTTACAGGGATTCAAAGAATTAATTCTCCCTCATGGGAGATCGAAATAGAGCGAAACTAAAGGTCTTTTGCTCGGGATCATGAACTCTTACTACGGTAATTTTTACACGAATTTAGCTTGAGAGATTGCCTACCTTTGTTTGCAGTAAAGAAAACCCCTAGTTGGTGATGAAAATAAGAGATCCTCCTATGATCCAAGCCTTCTCCCCTTGCTCTCCTCGTCCAGAACTCTTCCTCTTCGGTCTCCAAAGCTCCAGCCACGTTCTATGGGTTGGTCGGGCCGATTTGGGGGTGCTATGTTGGCTAATAGAGTCCCTCCTTCGATAAGACTCCTTCCTTTCCTAAAACTCTGAATTTCCTTCTTTATCTCCCACTTTCTCTCATTTATCCTCCTAATAGGATTGGGAAGGGATCCAATTTCATGGGTAAAGGTTTAGGGTAAGTCTAGGACTGTTTTTAGGATAGATATGACTTGTTTTAATAGTTAATTTGACCCTTTACTATTTATTAATTAATTGAATCCAAATTTGGATATTTATTTCCCATCCCATGGTGGGCTTCACACAATTGGGCCCATCCAATTAGGTTTGGATCATTAGGGTAACCCATTTAATAATTTAACTTAATGGGTATTAGTTAAATCCCTTCTATTTCTCTCAATTTCTAATTAATCAATTTAACTCATTTATTTAAATAATTTTTATTTATTTATTAGTATTTAAAATCAAAGTTGCTACATGTGAGGTAGGTACCTCCGTTCCTGAGGAGGACATAGTGAGGAGCAACTCCGAGCGCGAGGAGTAGCTTCACTTGTAGACGTTACTACGTTGTTACTTTTTTTCATAGTATGTAAACTTTGAAATTGTATAATTCATATGGACAATGTATTTTATTTTGACATATAATAATGTGGACTGTGTTATTTTATTTATTTCTATATAGACTGTGGATTATGTGATGATGATGGAATGAGAAAAATACATTTATTTCCACTGTACTCTTTTGATATACATGTACATCTCAATCTATGGTTTAGTGTTGGGTAAATGTCCCACTGTGACAGCATTATTTGTACCGACGTGGATTGGTATAATCGTACCGATATGGAGGGTCGTTACAGACTATATGTCACAACAACTAATTGTAAAAAGTGTGAACATGTGAATGTGAACGTGTAAATTGTGTAAATTGGAATATGAGCATGTGATAACGTAATGTGGAAGTGTTAACATGTGAAGATGTGATACCATGTGTAAAGGTGATTTATTTATATTAAAACAGCAAGCTAAATGTATAGATAAGTGTTATATTTGCATGTGAAAATGATTAGATTTCATGCTAGGCATGTTATTCACCACGTACATAATCGCATGCTTTAATTGTGCATAATTGTGAAATGATTTGAATGGAATTTGAACCTTTGAATCATGTTGGATATAATGTGTAGGAAGCATACTATAGGTCTTCATGTAATAGTGGTTTATTTGATACATAGCATGCAACATGTGTTTCTTTCATATTTAAAAGACTAGCATGTGTGTGTGATATGTGTAAGGATGCTATTGTTGGATTGCATGCTGGGTCTCTTTAGAAGACGCATTCTTGCTTTGGCATACATGTGAGGTAGGTACCTCCATTCCTGAGGAGGACATAGTGAGGAGGGACTCTCAGCGCGAGGAGTAGCTTCACTTGTAGACGTTACTACGTTGTTACTTTCTTTTCATAGGATGTAAACTTTGAAATTGTATAATTCATATGGAGAAGTATTTTATTTGGACATGTAATAATGCGGACTGTGTTATTTCATTTATTTCTATATAGACTGTGGATTATGGTGATGATGATGGAATGAGAAAAATATATTTATTTCCGCTGTACTCTTTTGATATACGTGTACATCTCAATCTATTATTTAGTGTTGGTAAACGTCCCACTGTGATGACGTTCTTTGTACCAACGTGGATTGGTATAATCATACCATTATAAGGAGGGTCGTTACATGTATACGTTTTTTATGATTTTTCAAAGAGCCATGTATCGCCATGGGAAGGATGGGACCGAAACCGAAGGTGGACTGTTTCACTTTTGGGGCTCAACCTATCCTTCAGAGAACGTGACGGTCCGTCTCGTCACAATTCTCAGAAGGCCGCGACAGAAGGGAACGTCACATCATGAAAGCGACGGCTCGACTCGTCGCATTCTTCACACCATGATCCAATTGACCTTAACGCGACAGACCGACACGTCACGTTCTGGACCGTTTGCTCAAATCACGACCGGTCACCCCGTCGCAACTACAACAATCAATTGATTCCCTGACCCAATACTTGAGAACGTGACTGACCTAACCGTCGTGATTTGAAACGCGACAGGCACCCCCGTCGCGATTTCACTTTGTCAAACAGAACCCTGATCCTTCATGCAAACTGTGCTATTCATGTCATTTAATTACTGTTTAAGCCCTGCCAACACTGTAATGATCAGTACGACTTAATTGTGAATAACGGGTAATATCTACATGATTTCCCATTAAATAAAAGCCATGTGCACAACTATCTCATGCTATCATGATTATCTTACACTTGCACACAGTATACATAAATGTTTGCCATGAAACCTTACCAAATTTACTCAATAATATATTTGGTAATTAAGTGCAATTATTCATATAAATTCCTTATTATTTTAATGAACTTGTCTTCGTTTTATTCGCACATTTTGTATATCGCTATCGCGTCCCTCTGCCTTCGAGCACTTGAGGCAAGACAGACAACGTTTCATTACACACTTCTATCTTGGTTTGGACGACCTCTTCGTTGGGAATACTCCTGACATGACCAGGAACTCCTTGTCAAGGCCTCCGTAAGTCTCCTTGGCTTTGACGGATGTCCATTGCTGACGAGCGGGTTTGTACCATCAAACCTATTACCCTTAGGGATCAGCATGATCAACGGCCTTAGTTCATTCACTCTTACCATGAGATCATGCCGGACCCCTAGCCTGTGTTCATAGCACGACTATTGGGCGATTATGACTTCTACCGGATTGCCAACACACGACCATGTGTTGTGCAACTGTTATTATCGCCTGTTTATTGTCGTTCTAACGAATATGACCCCGTTCTCGTCTACTATCTCTACACTCTCATCTGTTCACATCTCTCTAAGACTCTCATCTATTCATCAATTACTCTTATCTATTTCTTGGTACTCTATTTGGCCATCCATTTGATTGTCTAAGATAACAACATGACTATGCCAGGCACATTATAAAGGGCCCGATCTGGTCCATGGAGGTGCGCCCGGAAGGCTATAACTCACGGGGGTTTAATGATCAGGGTGTTCGGCGTACATCTAAGACATGACTCTCAAGATTTATCTATGACAATCAATCAATCAAAATTACTTGCTCTCATGGTTGAAAGAATATCGACCAATACATGCTATCGTGACTAGTGCACTTTTGTGCAACCATACATGCTATCTCGTTATATGGCCAATCCCTTATCATGCTTGTTGAGCTACTTTCATGTGAAAGCATTGCTATCTTGTGACATTACTCTCATGACTATACTTGATCGTTCTCGTTAGTTATCTGCTTGATAAGACATTAATTACTTAAACATGCCTGTGCACACGAGATATTAAGTCCTACTGAGCGTTATCGCTCACCCTGCGCTATTTATTTCATGTGTTTCAGGTGAGTTTGATGGAGACTGCCACACGAACGAGGAAGGGAATGAGCAGGAGCAGGAGTGACCCCACTTTACGACAACCAATGCTTTTTAGTAGTTAGTTAGATAATGATTAATCAGTTGTAATAGTCTGCATTTCAATAAAGTACTATGTGCCCTAGTTATGGCTCTGAATTAGTGATGTAATAGTTGATTTGAGGAATTATTATTAAAGTTGGATTTTGTTTGCCATATTCCAATTGTGCAATGGTTGATGTCTATTTTTCGCTTGATACTATTTATTTAACTGTATTACCGCTCCGATATTTCGTGTCGGGGCGTTACACCTTAGGTGGTAACCATACATTTGGGCTTGGTTTGAAGTCCAATGGATGTCTATTGGGTGAGAATTTACCCTTTATGATCTAATAGTGAGAAATTCTAAATTTTGGGTTATTTTTCTAACATGAATTTATTCATGGCCCATAAGTCATCTCTTGGCCCAATTTTCATGATGGATGGTGAAGGAATGATGGTGAGAGTCCATCATAATTTTTATAACATTTTTGGAATTATTTCTATACCTGTGATAATCAGTTTCCGACTTATTTCTTAATTATGATAATAAGTCGCAACAATTATTAAACTTAGCCCAAATGATTTTTCTTAGACAAAATTTCTTGGTGGGCCAGTAGAGGACATTATTTTATGTCCAACTATGATTTTTATTTAATTTTATAACTCATCTAAGTATATGTGGTAATGATTTTTCGACTTAATTATGAATTACAATAATAAGTCATAAAATGCTTTAGTCTTGGCCAATCGGATTTTTCTTTACCCTAATCTCTTCATGAGTCATTTAGAAATATTATTTATAGTTGAACTATAATTTTTATGGAATTTTTGATGTGCTTACGACATATGACATTGGTACGTACGTTTTTACTATTATGAAATATTAAATTATTATTTTTAATTTATTTCTAATTTTTTAATTAATGAAATTTTCTGTGTACTACATCCTCCCCCACTTTAGAGAATGCGGTCCCCAAATTCACCAATCATCATATGGATATGGAGGGTGGTTATACTTGTGATAATTCCGGGTATCTTGTATGCATTACTTTCTCCGTTTCCCATATAGCTTCATATTCTAGACATTCATTCCATTGCACTTTAACCATGGAATGATCTTGCTTCTCAACTGACGCACCTCACAGTCTATTATTTTCCTTGGCTTGTTCATATGTCAAGTCCTTCGAACTACCAAGTCTTCATCCTGAATGACGTGGTACGAGTCATGTATGTACTTCTTGAGCCTTGAAACATGGAATACATTGTGTACTCCATCAAGTTGGGGTGGCAATGCTAGGCGATAAGCAACCTCACCTATTCTTTCAAGGATCACAAATGGACCAATGAATCTTGGTGTCAGTTTGCCTTTGATCCCAAATCTTTAGGTTCCAAGGACTGGGGATATCTTTAAGAACACGTGTTCGCCAACTTGAAACTCCAGATTTCTTCTCTTGGTGTCAGCATATGCTTTCTATCTGTCCTGTGCCACAACCATTCTTTCCTTAATAAGCTTTACCTTTTGAATGGTTTTTCGCACCATGTTTGGTTCCAGTAATTGCTTCTATCCGACCTCGAGCTAATAGATTGGAGATCGACAACCTCTGCCGTAAAGTGCTTGAAATGGTTCCATTTGAATACTGCTTTGTAACTATTGTTGTAGGCAAACTCGATTAGAGGCAAGTGTTCATGCCAATTCCCCAAAGTCTAAGACACATGCTCTGAGCAATCTTCTATCACTTGGTTGGTTCTTTCCGTCTGGCCATCAGTTTCAGGGTGGAATGTTGTTCTAAAGTTAGTTTCGATCCCAAGGCACTATGCAAGCCTTCCAAAAATGGGATTTAAATCTCAGATCTCAGTCAGATATGATGGAAATAGGAACTCCATATAGTCTGACAATCTCCTTAACTTACAATGCTGCTAAGATGTCGACCGTCCACTCGCTCTTAATTGGTAACAAGTGAGTGGATTTGGTTAAACGATCGAAAATTACCCATATCCCATCTATTCCACTTCTAGTCTTGGGCAGTCCAAAGACGAAGTCCATCCCAATACCTTCCCACTTCCATTCTTGAATTTCTAAGTGTTTGCATTTACCTACAGGTCGCAAGTGCTCTGCCTTGATTTGCTGGTAGGTTAAGCATCGAGCGATGTATCTTGCCACTTCTCTCTTCATATTAGGCCACCAGAAACTCCTTTTCAAGTCTTGGTACATCTTTGTGGTTCTAGAGTGAATTATATATGTTATCTTATGAGCTTCATCCATGATAGTCTTCTTTATTTCTGCATTGTCTAGTATACAGGTCCATCCTCGGAACAATAATTTTCCCTCTTCTATTACAGAGAAGTTTGGCCTTTGTTCAAGATTTTCTTTTATTTCCACAAGCATTGGATCGTTGTCCTGCAGTACTCAAATTTCTTCGAGTAGTGTGGGTTGTATTCTCATGCTGGCGATTAGATACCCCCTTTCCTTTATCTCGGCATCAATATTCAGCTTGGCCAAATCTTCTAATAATCAGCATTCGCCTACCATGAGGTTGGATAGTGTACCCATGGGCTTCTAGCTAAGAGCATCTGCCACGGTGTTTGCCTTGCCTAGGTGATACTGGATGTGAAGTTGAAGTCTTTCAAGTACTCCAACCACCTTCGTTGTCTCATGTTTAACTCCTACTGAGAAAACATATATTTCAAACTTTTATGGTCAGAAAATACAATGAACTTCTCACCATATAAATAGTGACATCATATCTTCAGAGCGAAGACTAAAACCGCCAGCTCCAGATCATGTATATGATAATTGTCTTCATGCTTATTCAATTGTCTGGCGCATAGCAAATCACCTTCCCGTTTTGCATTAATACACAGGCAAGGCCGATTCCTATCACGTCCCAAAGCATGGTAGCAGAAGAATTCATTTGAGCGTTGAGACATGAACAGTCGGCAATAAGCCTCTAGCAAGCAATCACATATAACACAACATTTGTGCCCATAATAAAACTCAAACTCTTAATTTCATTTCAAAATAAGAACTATTACATATTCCAATTCAAATAGAACTATAGGACTAAGACTAAAAAAAAAAGTAAAATACATACTATCATTACTCCACTACAATTTTCTAGTACTCTCATTCTCAACTATAACACTATGATGCTAAGATAACAAGACTTCGAAGTGAGCACTCATCACTCTTGATCATCCCCAGTATAGTCTTGGTTCTCTACATCATCAATGTCTTGATCACTGAAAGGTTGGAAAGTAGGTAATGAGCGCACTTGTCCTGTAACAACCCTAAATTTTTAGAAAAAAAATTGAAATATTTATTTATTTAATTAGAAAATCAAATAAAAGGAAGATGTATTAAATCAACTAGGAAATCAAATAAGAGAGAATTAAATAAAACCCATTAAAAGAAAAGGAGCTATATTGACCCATTAGAAATGAGTGGGCTAAAATAGAGATTTTTAGAAGGGGAATAATAGAGAAATACCCAAAATTTGTAACTAAATATTACTAAAATAGAAAAGAGATATTTAATGCATTAAATAGCTAGTTTGAATTAGGATTGGATTCCTAAACCTACCCCAATTGATTGGCCACAAAATTCTCTCTCTCCCAACCAAAATAGAGATCTCTTGCTTAAAAAGGGAAGAGGATAAATAGGAAATTCAGAATTTAATAGGAGTTAGGCTTAAACTAGGAAAGGAAATAGGGAGAAGCTTAATACTTCTCTTAAACCCTCATGGCCGGCCCTAGCTCGTGCCAAGAGGTTCTGGACTAGGAGGAGAGGCCAAGAGGAGGAGAATTCGTGGAGGGAAGGATCTCTCAAGTTCTTCCCCAAGTTCTTCAAGTCTTAACCCTAGAAGAGGAAAACGATCAAAGGTAGGCATTCTCACAAGCATAAACCATGAAACTTTTTCTGTAGGATGTCTCGTCTATCAGGAACAAATGCCCTTTGGTTACATAATTTTCCATCGAGCATATCTTTCGTTCTTGATTTTTCATATTCTGTAACTTACATGACCCCGAACCCTCTTCTTAATTCTTGATCTCCTTGTATACTCAACCCCATGCCACGAGATTTTTACTGTAGGAACTGATGCATGTTAGGCATCTTTTGCCCCTAAAAGCCCTAAATTTGATTCATCCTATCTTGCAAATTTAATCGTTGATCTCAACTATGCACTGTTTCATGTTCATCATAAATACCGTGTTTACAACATGTCTAAACCCTGGATGTTTACCAATTCCTATTTATTGTAAGTACCCATACATGTCTAGGTCGTTTTGCAACTGGTTTCATGATTTTTTATTGACTATACAATTAGTTGCGATTTTTTGAACCACCCTGTGTTAAATAGGGTAAGTTCTGGCCCGCAATCCAATGTAATGTCCTTTCCTTGCCGGACCCAGGTGCAGACCCTGTGAACGTGACTGCCCGATAGGCCGTGTTCACAAGGGTCGTCGCGACACGCCTCTGTCGCTATCTGATCGCGACAGGGCCTATCGTCGCGATCTGCTGCCCAACCTGACTAAGCCTGTCGTGACCCGTACAAGCACCATCGCGATCTCAGTTGACCCCGTCATGACCCTCATCAGGGTACATCGCGATCTGGGTTCTTTTTGCATAAAACCCCTATCTCAGTAAATGCCTGATTACCTACAGTGTTTGTACTCTTGTTTAATAGTCATACATCCCGAAAATAACTCTTGTTATAAATTAAAATTTATGTAGGATTAAAATACATGCACATGATCTTTTCTATCTAAAATTTCATGACACTTACACACACTTTGAACCATCCAATTATGGCATAATTTGGCATGAAACTATTTCACAATACATTTGGTAATTTATGTAATTAAATTACCCTATACTTGTCTATCGTTTCTTGTGATGATTTGGGAATACCGATATCGACGCTCCACTGTTCTAGAACTCCTCTAGAACGTCGAGCACTTGTTTCTATATACACTCTCTCTTGACTTGGACGAACTCTCCGTCGGATACTCTATCTGCCGGACTAGTAAGTCTTTGTTCAAGGCCTCCGTAAGTCTCCTCTGTCCATGGATTCCCACATGGTCGACGAGCCGGTTGTACCCTAACACCTGTTACACCCATTAGGGATCAATATGGTCCAACGACTATTAGAAATTCACTCTCGTCTTGAATCACGCCGGACCTCTGGACCTGTGCTTAACATGTCCATTGGTAAGGTCGTGAGTTCGCCTGACTGCCAACACCATGTGCGCGTGTTGTGCAACGGTTACTATCACTCGTTACTCGACGTTTCATGTTCAAGGTCCACTAACTCTCATCTATACTCTACTCGCTCATCTATTCACGTTCACTCTACTATCTCGTCTATTCATCTAGTGCTCTCATCTACTTCTTGGTACTCTATATTGGCCATTGACTGATTGTCTAAAGATAAACAATATAACTAATGCCTGGCAATATATAAGGGCCCGATCTGGTCCTGGGATGTGCGCCCAAAGTGCTAGTGCCCATGGGAGTTAAATGATCAGAGTGTTTGGCATTACACTCAAGTGCTATCTATCTTGACTATCTAAATGACAATCAAAAGTGCTATGTTCTCTCGTTGTCCATTGACAACAAAGTGCTATGCTATACTTGTTGTGCTATGCTATACTCGTTGTGCTATCTGTACTATGGCCATCTTGCTATACTTGACATTATGCTATCTTGCTATTATTGTGCTATTCCCGACACTTGTGCTATTCTTGGTAAGTCTATATTTAGAAAGTCTTGCTATTTCGTTCACGTACTGTCCTGCTATATTTTTACTTGACACTATTCCATTCTGCCATTAGTTACTCTGCCTTTAATGCATTAATTACTTAAAGCCTGCTTGAGCCAGAGATTTAAGTCCTACTGGGCGATGTTCGCTCACCCTGCGTTATTTGTCATTGTGTTCTCAGGTGAGACCGAGGATGAACCATACACTCAAGAGGAGGGGAACGACCTGGAGTGATGTCATGAGTACCCTAGTGTCCTATTGCTATGTTTAGCGTTGTAGTAGTTAGGTTTGAAGTTTAGTCTTTTGCTTTATTCCAATGTAATCGGGCCCCATAGATTGGCTCTGATATTAGTGGTTGTAACTAGACATTGGAAAGATATTAATGAAATGAATTCGCTTTAGTATTATTCATTGTGTAATGGTTTGATGTCTAGTACTCACTCTATACCCTTTTCTTGCAACTACTTCGCGTTGTGATATTCCGCGTCGGGGCGTGACAGTTTTGTGGTATCAGAGCCTAGGTTATTCTTAAGTATAGGATGATCTAGGTTAACCTGCCTCGACTAGAGTCAATTATCCACCTATGTGAGTTGAGGTTAGAGCCAAGGGTAACTAGCAAAAATAAACTCACACACGTACGAATTAAATTCACATCAGTATCATAACAGTAAGTTATTTTTGTAGGAACTAAGTAATCAAGATGACTGCCGAACATGCTCAAATGAGGGGCATGCAACAAACCATCCAAGAACTGACACGCGCCATTGTGCAAGCCACTCAAGGAGGTGGCAATCGTGGTGCAGGCGACCTGCATCGCAACTTTAGAAGTCTGAACCCACCTAGGTTCAGCGGATCCACAGATTCGGATGAAGCTGAGCACTGGCTCCAAGAAATGGAAAGAATTTTTCGTGTCATGCAATGTGCAGCGGGGGACAAGCTACTACTTGCAATGTTCCAACTGGAGAAGGACGCCTGCGCCTGGTGGGAGTCAGTGGAAGCTACTAGAGAGAATGGGCCATTCACCTAAAGGAGTTTGAAGAAGCATTCAACTCCAAATACTTCTGCGAGTGTGTTCAAGAAAGGAAGACTGCGGAATTCGCTGCTCTTAAATAGTGGAGCTTGACTGTGGCCGAATATGAAGCCCAGTTCTCTAGACTAGCACGCTATGCTGTACATCTGGTGAACACTAAAAGGATGAAGGCTAAGCGCTTTCTAAACGGCCTTAAGCCCTACTACATCACTCAACTCGCACCTTTCGACATTCGGACCTACGCCGAGATGGTGAAGAGGGCTCAGCTGCTAGAAGATGCTATGGACTTCACCGACGTATCAGAGGAAGTTCGTCAAGAAGGAAGCGACCTCGGGACAGTCATCTGCTAAGCATACCAACGGAAAGAAGCGTCCCTTCAACATCACGGAGGGATCTAGCCAAGAAAGGAAACCCAAGGTTTTCGTACCCAACACTCCAACAAAGAGCCACTGCAAACATTGTGACAAGCCTGGTCACACGGCTGATGAATGCTGGAGGAAAGCCGGCGCATGTCTGCACTGCAGAAGTCACGAGCACCGTATCCCTGAGTGCCCGCTACTGAAAGAGAATGAATGGCGCCCTAATGTCCTAAGAAACCGGGCCGACTGCAAGCCCTACATTATGAGGAACCTGCTATGGAGGGTGGCATGGTAGAAGGTACCCTTCAAGTTTTCTCATTATCAACATTCGTTTTATTTGATACTGGAGCTACTCATTCATTTATATCTCAAAACTTTGCTGATACTGTGGTTGCTAAACCTATATCCATGGGTTGTGAGTTCTCTATCACAACGCCACTAGGGGAAATGGAGAAATTGAACAAATACTTTCCCTCTGCCGATGTAATGATCGGAGACCATAACCTAAAGCCGACCTGGTGTGTATGTCCATGGAAGGCTATGATGTAATTTTGGAGCCAACTGGTTGTCCGCATATGGGGCAAGTGTCGACTGTAAGAAAGGGAAGGTTACCTTTAGTGACTTTCCTAAACTGGCATTCTCCCGGATTAGACATAAGAGACGGATGTCTCTAGTCTCGGCCATAAAAGCCCACAACATGATGAGGAAAGGCTGTATTACTTTCCTAGCAGCCGTAGTAGTGGAAAAGAAGGGTTCCAAGATAGAAGACATACATATAGTACAAGACTACCCATATGTATTCCCCGAAGACCTGCCAGGGATTCCCCCTGAATGAGATGTCAACTTCGCCATTGAGTTGATTCCTGGAGCCGCACCGGTATCGCGTCAACCATACGGATGTCACCTGTCGAGCTCAAGGAATTGAAAGCGCAACTGATGGAGCTACTAGAAAAGGGGTTCATCAGACCAAGTACTTCCCCATGTGGAGCACCTGTGCTATTCGTAAAGAAGAAAGATGGATCGATGAGGCTGTGCATCAACTATCGACAACTCAACCAGCTTACCATCAAGAACAAATACCCATTGCCTAGGGTCGATGAACTATTCGACCAAATTTCTGGAGCGTAATATTTCTCCAAGATCGATCTTCGATCTGGCTATCACCAAATGAGGATCATGGATGACGATATTTTCAAAACGGCTTTCAGGAGCAGGTATGGACATTATGAATTCGTCGTTATGGCTTTTGTTCTAACCAATGCTCTTGCAGCCTTTATGCAACTTATGAACAGCATATGTCGGCCCTACCTCGACAAGTTCGTAGTCGTCTTTATCGACGACATCCTCATATACTCCAAGACCAAGGAAGAGCATGAAGAACACCTAAAGATAGCACTACAAGTTTTGCGAGACAACAAGCTGTACGCAAAGCTTAGCAAGTGTGAATTCTGGCTCAAAGAAGTATCCTTCTTGGGCCATGTCATCTCAAAGGACGACATCTCTATTGATCCCTCCAAAGTCGAAACTGTACTCAACTGGGAGAGACTAACCAACGTATCGAAATCAGAAGTTTCCTAGGACTGGCTGGCTATTACAGGCGATTCATCAAGGACTTCTCAAGGATCGCTGTTCCTCTCATGCGTCTGACACGAAAGGAGAATCCATACTCCTGGAGTAAAGAGTGTGAGAAAAGTTTCCAAACCCTCAAGGACTATCTTACCTCAGCACCTGTTCTCGCTCTGCCAATAGAAGGACAAGGTTTCTCTGTCTACACCGATGCCTCAGGAATCGGGCTAGGTTGTGTACTCATGCAAAGGGAGAAGGTCATCGCCTATTCTTCAAGACAACTGAAGACACATGAAGTCAACTACCATGTACATGATCTTGAGCTGGCTGTCATGGTCTTCACCTTGAAGATTTGGAGACACTATCTATATGGCGAGCAATTCACTGTCTACTCAGACCATAAAAGTCTGAAGTATTTATTCTCTCAGAAGGAACTCAACATGAGACAAAGGAGATGGCTGGAATACTTGAAAGATTTCGACTTCCACATCCAATACCACCCAGGCAAGGGAAATGCCGTGGCTGATGCTCTTAGTAGGAAGCCAATGGCATTTGTCTCAAGTCTAGTCCTTGGCGAGATGCAACTACTAGAACAATTCACAAGGTTAGACATAAGTATCGAACATAGAGATGATCGAGTCTTGGTTGCCAATATGAAGATTCAATCTGATCTGATAGAGGAGATCAAAGCTCAACAAGACGATGATCCATTCTTAGTTCGTGTCAAAGAAACTCTAACTAAAAGACCGGACTTTGCAATGACTGAAGACGGAAGGCTTGTCTTTCAAGGAAGGACATGTGTTGCCGACAATGAAGAACTAAAGAGAAGACTAATGGATGAAGCTCACAAGACAAGGTATACTATTCATCTGGGAGGTACCAAAATGTATCAAGATATGAAAAGAACGTTTTGGTGGCCGAACATGAAAAGAGAGGTAGCTGAACATGCCGCTCACTGCCTTACTTGCCAACAAGTAAAAGCCTGATGTACTCAGACCGCTAGATATTCTGGAGTGGAAATGGGAAAGTATCGGCATGGACTTCATCATGGGTTTACCCAAGACTCGTGGTGGACTCGACGCCATATGGGTCATTGTGGACCGACTAACCAAATCCGCCAACTTTCTACCTATAAAGAGTAAATGGTCAGTAGAGGTACTAGCTGCCTTATACATCAAGGAGATTGTAAGACTACATGGCATTCCATCATCTATTGTTTCAGATCGAGATCTGAGATTCACATCTCATTTTTGGAAAGGACTGCAAGGTGCACTGGGTACTAAACTCAACTTTAGTACCGCATTCCATCCACAAACCGATAGGCAAACAGAAAGAACCAACCAAATAGTGGAAGACATGTTGAGAGCTTGCACTATAGATTTCAAGGTTATTGGAATGAGCACCTACCTCTTATTGAGTTCACCTATAACAACAGTTACCAGGCGATTATCAAGATGGCACTGTTCGAAGCACTCTACGGAAGGAATTGCAGATCCCCTGCAGGTTGGAATGAGGTTGGAGAACAGCAATGGCTAGGCCCAGACATGGTGCAACGGGAAATGAAGGACATTGAGGTAATCAGAGACCGGCTTAAGATTGCCCAAACCAGACAGAAGTGCTACGTCGACAAAAGAAGGCGAGATCTAGAATTTCAAGTGGGTGATCATGTGTTCCTAAAAGTGTCACCTACTCGTGGCATCCAAAGATTTGGTGTAAAGGGAAAGCTCAGCCCTAGATTCATTGGTCCTTTTGAAGTACTCGAAAGGGTTGGTGAGGTTGCTTACTGGCTGGCGTTGCCACTGGATTTGTCATGTGTACACAATGTGCTCCATGTTTCCATGCTTAGGAAATATGTGTACGACCCCACGCACATCATTCGCCACGAGAAGTTGATATTGAACAAAGATGTGACATACGAAGAGAAGCCAGTCAAGATATTGGAACGAAAGATATAACAACTCAGGAACCGTCCCATCCATGTGGTTAAGGTCCTATGGAATAATCGTGGAGTGGAAGAGGCAACCTAGGAACCAGAAGGAATCATCAGACGGAACTACCCCGCTCTTTTCGGTAAGACATTCTCTCCTAAATGATCACATGAATTTGGGACCAAATTATTTTTAAGAGGGGGAGGATGTAGCAACCCTAAAATTTTGGAAAAAAAATCGAAATATTTATATTATTTAATTAGAAAATCAAATAAAAGGAAGATGTATTAAATCAACTAGGAAATCAAATAAGATAGAATTAAATAAAACCCATTAGAAGAAAAGGAGTAATGGGCTTTGCTATATCGACCCATTAGAAATGAGTGGGCTAAAATAGAGATTTTTAGAAGGGTAATAATAGAGAAATACCCAAAATTCGTAACCAAAATATTGCTAAAATAGAAAAGAGATATTTAATACATTAAATAGCTAGTTTGAATTAGGATTGGATTCCTAAACTACCCCCAATTGATTGGCCACGAAATTCCCTCTCTCCAAACCCAAATAAGAGATCTCTTGCTTAAAAGGGGAGAAGAAAATAGGAAATTTGGAATTTAACAGGAGTTAGGCTTAAACGAGGAAAGGGAATAGGGAGAAGCTTAAATACTTCTCTTAAACCCTCATGGCCGGCCCTAGCTCGTGCCAAGAGGTTCCTGGACCAGGAGGAGAGGCCAAGAAGAGGAGAATTCGTTGAGAGGAAGGATTGTAGACATCCATTTCTGACCAACAAGTCGAGCAAAATCCCTTGTCGTATCATTGACGCCCCACGTTGGCTCATCATCGTCAAGCTGGCATTCTCCGATCATGACATCATTCCCATTAGTTCACCGCCTGGAGCACTCTTCCTGGTCAAATCAATCTCTCTTGCTATAGCTCTCTGAGTATAGAAGTCCGATGTTTCGTCCTGAAGGCTGTGCATAGTTGTTTGGATGACCAAATGCAGAAAAGACCAGAAGGCGACAGGCACTAGGTCGTCTTCCTGAAAACGACAGCCCCTATGTCGCTACCATAATTCCACATTTTTAATCCTCAGAAAATCGAAATTGACTTGAAATACCTTTCCATATGAGGAAGGCGACATGTCGAGGTGTCGCATTCAGAAGGCGACACTCAGGCCGTCGCATTCTGGGCCTTAAACAGGAAACTCAATCCGAGGCTAACTTGGATACATGCTATTAATGGTAATTGCTTCTTTTGGACGTCCAAATCAAGTCCAAATCCTGTCAAATTTAGAGGAGACCTTCCTAATATGCTCCTTTCCGAGTTCCAATAGCCCTTGCACAGCCATACTTGCCCAGAGTCGGACTCTTGCCCATTATTCCTCTCAGACCCAAGTTGGGAATAATCACCCATAAAAACCTTATTTCTCCATCGTTTTGGGCAAAAGGCCAGAGCCATTAGTTGGGAATCTAGAGAGCTTCATCTTCCGAGAAGAGAGTTCCTTCTCCAGACGACTCAGAAGAGCCCTCCAGGGCGTTTTCCCATCGGCTATCCAATTCTCCCCTCCTTTTCTTCTTTATTTCATCAATTTCATGCATGCATAGTTCGTTTTTTCTTCTAGTCTAGCATTAGAACACGAAACACACACCCAT
Source organism: Colocasia esculenta (assembly GCA_014218235.1). Lineage (NCBI taxonomy): Eukaryota > Viridiplantae > Streptophyta > Magnoliopsida > Alismatales > Araceae > Colocasia > Colocasia esculenta. The sequence continues at coordinate 40,941,253 of CM024756.1, forward strand.
CCTTAGCACCCCCAGGGGTTAAAAGCCCCAATCCTGTGAGTTCCCCCCATAATAGTTCATGTACATGCGGTTTTTTATTGAATAGATCTTCTATGCACGAATTCTAATGGGTTTTCTTTGTGTTTGAATCATCTTGGCAGGTGTTTGAAGGTTAGAACGAAGTGAGGCTCCTGTCCCTTGGCCGGCTGAGGAGCAGGAAGACAAGAACCCGCAACTCTGTCCCTCTGAAGAGAAGGCGACAAGGTCCCTGTCGCGTTCAAGAAGGCGCCAAGCCTGCTGTCGCGTTCAGGACAAAGGAAGGCGACACTCCCTCTGTCGCTTTATCAGGTACTCCTTCTACCTCACCTTTTCTTTTCCAAGGTAGTCAGCCCTCCACGTCTACATCTCTGAGGCGATTACCCTGGTGACGATCACGGTCAGTTCTTAATCCCTATACTCATAATTTTTAACTCAAAAGGGGATACAAATCCCGTGATTACACCTTTTGGCAATTACGGTGGGACAACTTGTGCCCATCACGCTCGTTCTTCCTTTCCCTGCCGTCCTTGTCATCTAACGGGTGTTGTGTTATCAGTTTTTTTTTTTGTGTGTTTAGTTCTATTTTTTTAGGTTTGTTAGTGCTCTGCTGGTCTGGGTGAGAAGGCGACATCCGGCACGTCGCAATCGGCGTAGCGACGCGTGCTACGTCGCGATCAGGTTAGTATACAGTTTACCTTGCCCGTTTCTTTTCGTGATCTGTGTTCTGTGAAGAAGGCGACGTGGCATCTGTCGCAATCAGGAAGGCGACTAGACCATCGTCGCTACCAGGTACGCAGTCTGTCCGTACACCTATTTCCTTTGGTTGAGTTCTGTTCGAGCCTGTGAAGAAAGCGACGGGGTTGCTGTCGCTACCAGAAGGCGACGAAGGGCTAGTCACATCCAGGTCAGTACCTTGGTCTCATGATCTTTCTTGCAAGCTTTGGTTTATTCTCACATACTCCATTCGAATTTCATCATATCATGCCTTTTCCATGTTCTTGAGAGATTGCCAGTCTTGTATTTTATAGGATTGATTGATTTTTCGTGCATAATTAGGGTTTAATCACCTTCTGTCCACTGCGAGAAGGAATGCGACAGGCCTTGTGTCGCGATCTTGGTCGCGGCATCATTCTTGTCGCCTTCTTCCTCTGAGGGTGATTAGTCCTAATTCTCGTCCTGTTAGTACTAGGATTAGAATTTTGCATGCACTCCGGTGCACATAGGACTTGCATACATCGCTCCATATTCGTAGCATAGGTTTCCTCCTCAGCGACGTTCGCTCTCTCGGCCACATACTCCTTGTGTCCGACTAGAGCGTGCACTTGAGGGCCTCCGTAAGTCCCCGCTGACCGTGGATTCCCACACGGCCGCCGGGCTGGTTGTACCCGTCGCCACCTAGGATCGAGTCTAGACTCATTTGGAAAGGTAGAGAGAACTTTAGTCATACCCGAAGTTGGAAGCCCTCTCCCATTTAGGAAACCCTTCCTTATTTGGAGAGAACTTGCTAAAAGTCAAAATCACTAAGAGGCAAACCTGAACCAAATAAAAGAAACCATCATCATTGCCAACTGCTTGCTTTGGGTGAGACGTTTTTTCTCTTTCCTTGTGTCTGTATAGGATTGTTTGTTTAGGAAACTAAGAGTCTGTCTAGGTCAGGTTGTCTCTCAAGACTGGAAAGGCTTTCTCTGAGTATGGAGTCTTTCTTGAACCCAATCTACAATGGTGAGAATCCCGACACTGCCTTCCATCATCCCCAGGATTACGAGGAGTCCCTACCCATGATCTCTTTGACGAGGTGGCCCGGCCTTGGGTCGCCACCGTCCATACCTCTGAAGGTCGCCATCGTGACGAGGGCAGCCCGTCTCGGAACACCCACCCTCCTCAGTCAGATGATCAAGCTGCTCAGCTTCTGCGTCTAATTCCACAGCTTGATCAGTCTCAAATTCAAACTCTCATGACGGCTCTCAAAGGAAAGGCCGCCTCCTCACCCTCACCCAGAGCGGGCACATCACGCCCTGCAGCAGCTACCTCCGGCCCCCACGTCTCCATGGGACAAGCCGACAACACCCCCATCCGGCGCGGACTATCCGATTCACGCCCTTCGAGTCTGAGCACTACATTCCCCGTGAGTCGAGGCCCCGGTCTCCACCTTACCACCATGTTACTCCCCTCACCGTCCTGAGCCACGCGCCAGGCCCACCTCTCGTGCCTCATCCATCTACACTCAGCCATCCGCTGCACCGGACATGATGTCCGAGTGGGCGTCCATCAAGAAGGAGCTCCAAGAGCTCCGCAAGCAAGTCGACCCTAGGCAGCACCACGATGTGCACATGCCTAATTTCAACGGCCTGTGGGTCCCCTCTCCGTCCGAGCTGCCAAAGTACCGAAAATACAATGGCTCAGGCAATCCATATATCCACATCAAGGACTTCATCTATGAGTCCGCGCCTTACCAGCATGACCGCCGTCTTATGGCATATCTCTTCCGCCGGTCGCTGGACGGGCACGCTCTGGATTGGTTCTATTCCCTGTTACCGAGGACGCTGAAGACTTCGCTGTGGTGAAGGCTAAGTTCCTCGAGCAATTCCAAGATAGAGTCGGCCCTGAATATTCACTCACAGATCTCATGGCCGAAAAGATGAAGCCTGATGAGGATTTCGCCACATACGCCGATAGGTGGAGACAAATGGCCACCAGAGTTCCGGGGTACCTTCCAGAAGGGGAGAAGGTGAAGATCATCATTGCTAATGCCACACCTGCTTTTAGAAACATTCTGGCGATGAATGACATCGTCACCATGCATCAACTCTACAGCCGGGCCCGGTTCATCCAGACCCAGCTCAAAGACTCCCCGATCCACTCCATGTTCGAACCCCAGAAGCCTAGGTTCCAAAGAAAGCCTCAGGGTCCAGTTACCGAGGGCGTCCAGGTGAATGAGCAAGTGAGCGCGTTCAACCCTGCCGGTCAGAGCCAAAACCGCCAACCGTACAATGCCCAGGGTTAGAACCCCACCCAGCCACCCCAGGGGCAGCAACAACGCCAATACAATCAAGTGCCGCCTCCTGATGGTTCTCAGCCAAGGCGTCCCATGGGTCCCAGAATAACCCACTACCCACCGCTGCCGGAGACCCTCTTCGACATATTCTTGGCCTTGCTCTCCACAGACGCCATTAGGCTCCCTCCTGAGAGACCCCTGAACCCGAGCGTGGATCAAACTCGGTACTGTGGGTTTCATAGGTAGCCTGGTCATACCGTCGACCAGTGCTTTACATTCAAGGACCTGGTGTACGACTTGCATGAGCAGCACATGATAGATTGGACAGCCCTCCGGCAAGTAATCAGAGACATCAAAGAGAGGCAGAGACAGCAGCAGCAGCAAAGGCAGCAGCGCCAGCCACCCCCTCCGCAACAGCAACAGCAGCAACATCAGCAGCCACTGCAGGATCTCGGGATCGTCCACAACCCCTTACCTAACCATCCACCAGCTCCGAACCCACCACCGCCACAGCAACCTGCCCAGGTAAACCCCATCGTCCACCACCCTCCTCCGCAAGCGAACTGGACATACGATGATGAACTGGACGTTCAGCAGATGATGGCCATTAACCAATATCCTATCCAATCCCAAACAACACAACCAGCCTACGCGGCTCCCCAATCAGTCCCTCCTATAGTTTCCATGGCCAACGCCGTCATACTGCCCGTCAGTTCAGCATCCGCGCCAGCTGCTAGCTCACCCATCATCTTACCCTTCGCTCCACCTGTCTCCATCCCTCTACCCCCTATCATATCCGCTCCCTCACCCATCATCCTACCACCCCCTGGGCCGGACCAACCCTCCGCCGCAACATTATCCTCTGCCAGACAGCCACCCACCAATCCAACCACCCTACGGAGCGGGCGAGTCTTCCGCCGCCCATACCCACCTATCTCCACCACCACCACTTCCACAAACCCCCAACAGGTCCTGCAGCCGCCACAGCAACAGCAAGCTCAGCAACAAGATGAGGGGTTGATTGAGCCATTGCCTGGAACCCATTACGACATCCTCAAGCACCTGGACCACGTGCCAGCCAAGATCTCCATTCTGGAGCTGATAAAGAAGTCTAAAGAGCACCAGGAAGCCCTGAGGAATTTCCTGCAGAAGGTGGTAGTGAATGAAGACATGATGGCAGACAAGCTACCCAGTGCCCTGGCCATGGTGACTCGCGGGCCGGCAATCACATTTGCAGAGAATGAATTAGCCCCCCAGAAGCCAGGAGGCTCCCCCTCTGTGTCACCCTAGTCATCAACCATATAGCAGTGGGAGCGGCACTGGTCGATACGGGGGCATCCATAAATGTCTGCCCGCTAAGCACCCTAAGGGCCTGTGAGTTATCAGAAAGTATGCTGAGGCCGACGCCCACCACCATTGCCGCATACGACAATTCTAGAAGATCCTGCCACGGCATGGTGACTGTGCAAGCCGAACTGGGACCCCTCGCCATCACAGTGGACTTCTACGTCCTAGATATCGATCCCATGTTCAAGGCAATCCTGGGACGTCCATGGTTAGAGTCACTAGGGGCTGTACCATCTACCGCACATCAGTGCTTAAAGTTCCCCTTCCAAGGGCGAATTATCAAGGTCAAAAGCATAGCCACCGCCCACTCTGTAGATGCTCTCCACGATACCCACCTCCCAGCTGTGTGGCCAGCCAATAAACCCATCGTCTCGGTGCTAGATATCAACTACCCCTGGAGCTACACGTTCCAGTCCCGGCGAGAGGTCAACCTAGCCCAGGTCAATGCGGTAAAAAGAAAGGAGCCACTAAGCACAAAGGGGTGGCAAATTATGATGAAGTTGGGGTATGAAGAAGGCAAGGGCCTAGGGGCAGAGCTACAAGGTATAGTCAAACCCATCCCCGACATTGTCATGAAAAGCCGATGGGGCTTAGGGTATAGGGAGAAATCCAAACCATGGTCATCCAGTACATCCACTCTTAAGGCCGACCGAGAGCCACTCACCTGGACACTCTGGTGTCATTTCGTCAGGGGGCCTACCCAACCTGGATACAACACCGTGGTGGTCGAGGCAGAGCTTTCACAGCACGAGGTGCATGGCCGGAACTTCTCTCGGCACATGGCCCCGTTGCTGACCTATCGAGCCCTAGAAGCCCTCCGTCCGACCAGAAGGAGAAAGGTAGGAGACCCAGAGGCTGAGTGGTACAGATGGTTCGACATAGAAGACATCACCATCGCCTTCAGCCGACTGTTCTGGGAAGAGGAGAGAATCTGGCCGCCAGCTGCGGAAGAATTACTAGATCCGCCCGTTGCTATCACATCCAAAAGGCAGCTCATGAGCGATGCCTCAGACGTAGGAGAGCCGGACATCCCCTACGAGGAGGGGAACACTGTTGATGAACTCTGGAGAGGCACCTGCCTAGCCATCCACCCATCCCTCTGGATTCCCTCCTTCCCAGCCTAGTCCCATCCTCTCCTCCCTTGCTGATCCGCTGACTCCCCAGCTCCTCACGGCGGCGCACAGCCTCCTCACGTCCGCTCCCACCAGCTGTCCTCTCCACCCTCCAAGCTGATCCAGGTGACCACGAGGTCACCCTCTCCTGTTGCATGCTCTCCTCCGATCTCCAAAAAAAAACGTCCACTTTCAAATGCACGTTGAGGTCGAGGAGCCGGCATACGTCCTGCACTCTGCTGATCAGGGGCACCCCTCGACTGAGGGTCCCCCTCCTGCTCCTTCATTAGGAGCCATTCTCTTCGAGGACACCATGTCCTCCCCCAGTCCTGTAGAGTCGTCTAGTTTAGGAGAGTCTAGGGTAGGTGAGTCTAGAGTAGATAGGCCTAGGATAGAGAGTCAGGTCAGCCTGCCATCCGCCAGTTCCAAGCACCGTCCTAGGAAGCAGCGGGGAAAAGCTATTCCCCGGAGATATCTTCAAGAGCTAGCTCGGCGGTGTCAAGCGCTACTATTGATAGAGGAATTCACAAAGGAAGCACTGGTGTTTGAAGAGGTGTTTGAGCAAGATGGGGTGTTCATAGACGACGGATTTGGTGTCTACGAAATAATGAATGATGAGGACCCAGTCGATGAAGAGGATAGCGAAGTAGATGACGCTGCCGAAAAATATGCCAGTGGAGTAAGGAGGTTCGATGAGCCCACAACGGCAGTGGATGAATCTACTAAGGAAGTCAACCTCGGAACAAAAGAAGATCCCAGGATTGTGATTATCTCAGCAAATCTCCCTCCTGATGAAGAAGAGGAATTGGTGCAAATCCTAAGGGAGTACAAGGACTCATTCGCCTGGTCTTATGAGGACATGCCTGGCCTAGACCCCTCTCTAGTGGAGCACCGACTAGTACTGAAAGAAGGGGCAAAGGCAATCAAGCAGAAACTCCGAAGGTTCCACCCACTCACAGCCCTGAAGATGAAGGACGAAGTAGATAAACTCCATAAGGCTAGATTCATCAGGGTAGTGCTTTATCCGAACTGGGTGGCCAATATAGTCCCTGTCATGAAGAAAGACGGCAAAGTCAGAATCTGCATCGACTTCAGGGATTTGAATAAGGCATGTCCAAAGGACGACTTCCCGCTTCCTCATCTTGATGTGCTAATCGACAACACTGCTGGGTATGAGACCCTCTCATTCATGGATGGTACTCAGGCTACAACCAGATCCGTCTCGCTCCTGAAGATCAAGAAAAGACTCCTTCACCACGCCCTGGGGAACATACTGTTACGTAGTCATGCCATTTGGGCTGAAGAATGCTGGTGCTACCTACCAGAGGGCGATGATGGCCATATTCCACGATATGATCCATGTCTATGTGGATGACATCTTGGTGAAGTCAAGGACCAGGAGAGAACACCCCGAGATCCTAGCCAAGGTGCTGCAGAGAGCTAGGGAGTATCAGCTGAAGATGAATCCAAAGAAGTGTGTGTTCGGGGTGTCATCAGGCAAGCTGCTAGGCTTCATAGTCAGTAAGCGGGGTATTGAGATCGATCCGAACAAGGCCAAGGCAATAGCAGAGATGCCTCCTCCAAAGAATATCGCACAATTAAGAGGGCTAATCGGGCGTTTGCAATTCATCAGAAGATTTATCTCCCAGCATTCGCAAAGATGCCGCCCATTTTATGATCTCTTGAAAGGAGGGGCAAAATTCGAATGGAATGATAAATGCCAAGCAGCCTTCGATGAGCTGAAGAGTTATCTCATGAATCCCCCAGTCTTACAGCCTCCTGTACCCGGAAAGCCGCTAATCCTATATCTCTCGGTCATTGAGGACTCCCTAGGAGCTGTCCTGGCACAACATGACGAGTCTGGGAAAGAAAGGGCAGCATACTACCTCTCTAGGCTCTTCAACCCCGCTGAATCCAAGCTCACTACCGCGGACAAAACTTGTGCCGCACTCGTGTGGGTAGTCCAAAAGCTCAAGCACTACTTCTTAGCCCACGAGGTCAAGCTGATCTCAAGGATGGATCCACTCCGTTATCTTCTTGAAAAGCCCGTCCTTTCTGATCGGCTGGCACGCTGGCAAAGTTTCCTCTCCCAGTTTGACATATCCTTTGTGGTCCAAAAGGCCGTCAAGGGGTATGCCATCGCCGAGCATCTAGCCCATCTCCCGCTCCCCCACAGCGACTCCCTCCGAGAGGGATTCCCCGATGAGGAACTCTCAGTCATAATCAAAGACCCCTTCTGGTCCCTTCATTTCGATGGTGCGCTCAACTCTCAGGGACGGGGCATTGGAGCCGTGCTGCTTACCCCGGAAGGTATCACCATCCCCTTCGCATATCAACTCACCTTCCCGCTACCAACAACATGTCAGAGTATGAGGCTCTCCTTGCTGGTCTCAAGCATGCTTATCTGCTGGGGGCATCACACCTCAGAATTATAGGAGACTCTCAGCTCGTCCTGCGGCAGGTGCTCTCAACTTACCGCACTCGTGACCCAAAGCTCAAGCCATATCAAGACCTGGTCACGTTGCTGGCAAGGCAGTTCCGTAAGCTTGTCTATATCCACACTCCTCGTTCTCAAAACATCCTGGCTGACGCGCTGGCGTCGCTAGCCTCATCTCTATCCTTCCCTCTGAGCCGCCGGACTGAGACAATCATCGTCCAGCGTCTCGACATTCCATCTACCCAGGATCCTTGGTTTAGCGACCTTAGGGCAACCTTAGAAGAGAAGGCTAGGAGAAGAGGAGCACAGCAAGTCATGTTAACTGAGCTCGAGGAGATCTTGAATGAAGAGGAACTGCCATGGTATTTTGAGATAGAGCAGTACTGCAGGGATGGAACATATCCTGATGGGGCAAGTGCAGAAGACCGTAGGGCCATCAGAAGAGCCGCCTTAAGGTACACAGTTGTCGGAGAAGTTCTGTACAGGCGAGCCCTTAATGGAGTCCTTTTAAGGTGCCTTACCGATGACGAAGCTTGGAAGGTGGTGGAAGGGGCCCATGCTAGCGAATGCGGAGGGCACATCAACAGTCAGATGCTAGCAAAGAAGATCATTAGGCAGGGCTATTACTGGCCAACCCTAGAAGAAGACTGTACCATCTACGTCCGTAGGTGTGTCAAGTGTCAACTCCATGCCGATAAGATCCATGCCCCTTCCTCCTCACTACACCCACTCTCCACACCATGGCCATTCTCCATGTGGGCTTTCGACATTGTCGGCCTCTTGGTGACTCTAATGCTCAAACCAAACAGAAGTCATTCATCTTAACAGCAACTGAGTATTACACCAAGTGGGCGGAAGCTGAAGCCTTCACAGAAATCAAAGCATCCACGGTGTGCCGCTTCATCATGAGAAACATCATCTCGCGGTTCGGAGTACCAAGCAGCATCGTCACGGACAATGGGCCGCAATTCATCGCGCAGGAGCTCCAGGACCTCTGTAAGAAATACAACATCACGCTGCATCATTCATCGCCGTATTACCCACAAGGCAATGGCCAAGCTGAAGCAACGAACAAAACCCTTCTTAAAATCTTAAAGAAAACCTGTGAGTCGCATAAATTCGCCGACTGGCCAGAAAAGCTAATAGAGGCTCTATGGGCCTACCGCACCTCCGTCCGCACTCCCACGGGACAAACCCCGTACGCTCTCACCTACGGGATGGAGGCGGTAGTTCCATATGAGATCCTAATTCCTTCACTAAGAGTCCAACTAGACAAGGAACTTAATCTTGATGAGCGTCGAGAGGCGTTACTAGTCCAATTGGAACTCTTAGATGAAAGGCGGCTTATGGCAGCCGACCATGTGCTTTCCTACCAAAGGCGAATCTCAAGGTCTTTTCAAAAGAAGGTAATTGAACGAAAATTCCAAGAGGGTGATATGGTCTTGAAACGCATCTTTATCAACCCGGAGGTCCTAGGTCCAAATTACAAACTAATTGGGAGGGTCCGTACGTTGTGAGGGAGGTCTACCCTGGAAACGCATATCGCTTAATTAATGCTGAGGGCGTCGAGTTATCACATCCGTGGAACGGGTTGTACCTCAAACGTTTCTATCCTTAGGCCTATAGGTGTGAGGCCACGACACCTAGATCGGGGAGTAGCCCCATGTTGGGAGTCTAAAATACCTCTCTAATCGCCAAGGGCTGCTCTAAGTTGGATTAACACACACGCACACGGCAACCCGGATAACGCACTTGGAAGATGCTGCAATTATGCAGGTTCTACTCTAGCGATGCTCGGTCATTCTCCCCTAATCGGTCGAAGTGTAGGGGCAAAAGGGTCGTAAGGGTGAGGTCGTCAACCTACAGCATACCCCGACGAGAGGAAGTCTCAAACAGGGACGGTCAAAATAACAAAAGGGCAAAAGAAGGAAATAAATAAGAGAGAATCCATAATACAATAGGGGCATGGCAAAGAGTGGCAAAGTCCCCGCGGGACACTAATGAGCCCGGTCGTACGCATGCCCCAAAGCAAAGCAAGTCCATGATAAAAGACCATAAAGTCCCTCCACAACAGACCCAATCTCCGAATGGTATGCTGTAGGAAGTAGCCGAACCCAACGTCCTCATACCACACAAGACTTTCCTTAAATAATCTTCCGTTTCTCCCTATAAGGCTGATTCACCTCTAGGGTGGGGCCAAATTAATCACAGCGTCAACCAAGGGCAAGTTTTCCGAGGCATTGTCACACCTATGCACGTCCTAACTTAGAAAGCCCTGTGGCGAGAACCAGAGGTGATCAAGATTCCTAACCAGCGGCTCGAATCGGTTTAAGTGTTGTGGCCCGAAGATGCGAGTACCTTCCGTCTCGCGTGTCTTATTTTAGGAAGGGCCAACGCCGGCTTTAGGCGCTAACAAAACCCAAAAAAAATCAAATATTTCCAAAACTCCGAAAAAAAATCAAATATTTCCAAAACTCCAAAAAAAAATCAAATATTTCCAAAACTCCGAAAAAAAATCAAATATTTCCAAAACTCCAAAAAAATCAAATATTTCCAAAACTCCAAAAAAAAAAATTCAAATAGTTCCAAAACCCTAAAAATCAAATATTCCAAAAATCTCAAAAAAACGTTAAATCATTCCAAGCCGTTTGCATGCATTTCATTTGTTTATTCGCATCTTTTGCCTATTTAATAAGGCTTAGCCCCTTGACAAATTATCAAGGTCACTCACTCGTCTTTTTTTTAAGGCAAGGGGCTAAGCCTGAGAACAGATCTAACTTGTTTTGTGGTTGTCTAAGTGTGCAGGACGGAAAAGAAAGCGGCACTCATATCTCACTCGTCGCTCTCACTCAGTCACAAACCATAAAAACAAAAGGGGGTTCCATTTCATTCCATTCTATTCATATCATGTACAAAAAGAAAGGAGCAAAAAGTACAAGCCCTCAGCCGCTCTCCCTGTACCCTCAGGCGGGCGGGGAGATGGGGGGGCCATCACTCTCGGCCCTGTCTCACTCCCCTCGGGTGCCCTCTCACGCCGTCGCCGCTCCTCCTCTTCGTTCCTCCGCCGTCCGGAGGAACCCGTCAGATAATGCCCAGCGGACCCGCTCGGGATACCGCTCCGGCTGGTCACTGAACGGCTACGTCCGACCAGGGCTAGGGCTCTCTCTAGCCCCCTCATCTCGGATCGCAGCATGTCGCTGCGATGCCTCTCCTCCACCAGCTGCGTGCGAAGGTCACCAGCCTCGGCGCGCAGTCGCACCGCCTCCTCCGCGTCCTGCTGCCAGCGCGCCGCCGACTCCGCCTCCTGGCGCCACCGTGTCGCCTCCGCTGCCTCGGGGCATAGGCGTAGCTACGCCATCTCCGCCTCCAGCACGGTCGTCCGCGCCAGGGCGGTCCTCAGCTCTTGCTCCTGCAATGCCAAACATCCTGTCAGGTTTCACCAAAAGGGCAAAACTCAAGTGGCATCTAGAGTAAGAAACCTACCCGCTCCCGCAGCTGGCCGAGGGCGTCCTCCGCTCGAGCCGTCGCCGCCGCTAGCTGGCCCTCCAAGACGGAGCGGTCGGGGTCCTCCCGAGAGGAAGAGGCACCGCCCACCATCTGCTGGGCCCTCTCCAACTCCCCCCTCTGCAAAAGAAACATCACAGGGTCAGTCAACCAAAATCAGGATTAGAAGGGAAGGGTGCAAAGGTACTCACCAGCTGGTCCACCACTGCCTGAAGGTCGTCGCGCTGCTGGATGGTGGAGTGGAGGATGCCCTCAAGCGAGGTGATCCGCCCCTCAGGGTCAAGCTGCAAACACAGGTCAAGTCAGTCGCACAATCAAATCAGGAATCCAGAAGGAGACTGAAAGCAGTAAAGACTCACCGGTCGTCGGGACCCTTGTACACCTGGGCCCCGTACTTCCGGGCGTATGCCCGGAAGTAGTCCTCATCGCTGGTGGCCTCGGAGACCACCTCCGTCCCTCGTCGCTCCCAGTCGTCCAGCTGCTCCCGGACCCAGACCATCCAGTCCGTGACCTGCTGGATCCCACGGAAGCTCCGGCCTGGCCTCTCCTAAGATCGCTGTCGGGACGGGAACTCCACACCGCCTGGTGGAGACCCAGAGTACGCGCCACCAGCCGGTGGTGGAGCGGAACCACCGTGTTGAAGCAATGCAGCCAAATGTCCCTGCCGAAGTAGGGACGGCCTCGCTCCACCGACGACTGGGCGGCGTCACTCTCCCCGACATAGGGGGTCCACTGTACCTGCACACCCAAAAACCAAAACTCCGTCAGTCAACTATCAAATAGGTAAAGTAAAAAGGGCAAGGTTAGAAGCACTTACATGTCCAAAAGGAGTGGTGTCCAGCGCATCGTGAATCATGGTCACCTGGCGCTGCAGGGACCGCTCATCTCGGCAAAACTGCCAGTGCTGTAAGAGCGGTACAGCGCCGCGTCGCCTCGCCACCCCTCGGCCTAGCGAGGGGAGGTGGTAGTAAGCCCACACCTACGAGAGCAACACAAGTCAGTACCACAGTCAATAAACAAGAAGGAAAAGCAGCAAAGGGCAAGGGTAGAAACGTACCTGTAGAAGTGGAAGAAGCCCGCGACACCCGTCACCCTGCTAGAGGTGCCCAGACTGTCGAAGATGTGGGCCAGAAGGGCCGCACCCGACGCGTAGTTGCCCACGCTGGACAGATCCTCCAGCAAGGGCAAGCAACGGCAGCCCACCGGGTCCCCTCTGGTCCCCAGGATCAGCTTCCCGATCACCAGCATCAGGAATCGCCACAGGTCCCTGTCCGCTGCCTCTCCCTCCTCCTCCGCCATCACCGCTCTAGCACCCTCGGTCATCCGGTCCATATGCTCCGCCGGTCCCTCTCCTGTCTCGCGCCGCGCGCTCGCCACGCCCAGGCTCGCCTGCAGCGCCGTCTGCTGCACTAGCGAGGACCTCTCTCCCCTCACCTCCAGTCCCAGTAGCCTCTCCACCGGCTCCTGATAGCTGGTATAGGTGGTCCCCGTCACCGCCTGGCCATCCACGCGCAGGCCGGTGATCCGCACTACGTCTTCCAACGTAGGGACCATGTGTCCCCACGGGAAGAGGAAGGCGTGGCACTCTGGGTCCCACCTCTCCTTCAGCGCCTGGATGAGTGCCACATCCGGCGCCAACTCCTCCAATCTCAAGAACGGCCCGAAGCCCATCCCCTCCAGTCGGCGTACCTGGAAGTCCGGAAGGCCGTCATAGATCGCCCGGATCACTGCCCACCCGAGTCGGGACCGCAACTCAGTCTGCAAGGCAAACACCATAAGGGGTCAGAAATCAGAAAAAGGGTCGAAACACTCTCTGCCTGCTAAAGCGACAAGGGACCTGTCGCCTTCTGAAGACGACAGACACCCTGTCGCTTTAAGACCCTCATTGCGACAGGCCCCCTGTCGCCTTCTTTAAGGCGACACGGGGGGCTGTCGCCTTCTGTCTGGTAATACGACAGGGGGTCTGTCGCATTATCAGGGCCGAACCGAGATGGAATTTCCTCCGTTTTTCAGCCGTTTCCTCGGGCAAACCGTCCTACAATCGGGTTCTCCGCACCCCCCACATCCCACATTCAATGTATAGGATTCGGAGACCTACCTTCTTGGGTCCGACCGGCTCGTCCTCGTCGCCCGGCATCGCCACGGGCTCTTCCTCCATCGCCACGGCCGGAGGGACCTCCGGGGCCGCCGTAGAGGTCCCCTCACCTAGTTGCCGACGCCGGATTGATTTCTTGCGTCGCCGGCCACCGCCCTCACCGCCTTGGCCGCCTTCTCCGCCACCCTCCATCACACCGTCGAGAAAGAGAGAGAGGGATGAGAGAAAGGGGAGAGAGGAAAGAGATGAGAGAGAGAGAGGAAAGGCTCGCCGGAGAAAGGGAGGCCGGAAAGAAGGGGAAATCCTCGGAATCGCCGGAGCAAGCCAAAGAAGGGAAGGAGAGGGAAGAAGAGAAAGGGCGCCCGGCCCTAAGTTCAAATCGCCTCGGGTCCTGTGAACGCGACAATGTCCCTGTCGCCTTCTAAATGAAGGTCGCGACGGGGGGGCTGTCGCCTTTACTTTAGTGGTTGCGGCATGGTGTCTGTCGCCTTCTGGATAGCGACACCCCCTATGTCGCCTTATCAGGTCTGTGCACCAACATCTAAAAGGCTCAATGTTCATTGCAATAATTCCATGATCACACCAAATAAGAAGCTATGAAAAATAAAAAAAAATCAACATGTTCCCCTTACATCAAGCATCAAATCCACCAAGTCCCATCAAAACATCGAAAGTACGGTCAAGTCTCTCTCCATAACTCACGGTCCCCTCGGTGGCCGGATCTTCTCGTGCTCCAGGAGGTACGCCTGGTACGTCTCCCGGTCCTCGTCAAGTCTTGGCGGGAGTGCATGGGTAGCGCACGCCCTCCACAAGGCCAGCGCGCTCCGCACGGCCTGCTCATCCTCCGGGTTCCCCAAGCATCGCTTCTTCACAGGAGGTAGGTGCGATAATGGAAGTACTCTCGTCCTTGGCTTCCCGATCTGTAGGTAGCACCGCTGCGGGTTGTAGAGCACGGTCGCCATGTTCCCGATGAGTTGCAAATCCAAGCCGCGTCCGAGTGGTAGTCGGATCTCCGCTCCACGAAGTGCCGCTATGCCCAAAGCGAAGTGCTCCACTGGTAGGGTGCTGAAGTAAAGGTGCCACACACTCCTCGTCTTCTTGTCGGCCGTCCTGCATAAAACTTTGTCGGAAAATTTGGCCACGCCGCCAATGAAGTTCAAAGGATGGCACCCGAAGATCCTACTGTCGGTGGTGGGATTGTCTACCAGTTTAAACTATATCCTCACACCCAACCAACACTCCAATAGGATCATAGAGCCGTAAAGGAAACCCCCGTGCAAGCCGAGGTGAGACCCGAGTAAAGGTACGCCAAGACGGCGTGAGAGAGTGAAAGTCCTCGCCATGCCCCACTAATCGCACTAAGGCTAGCATAGTCTATGAGGTGATCCCCGGACGGGAAGAGCACCACGCCGCATAAGCATATGGCCACGGCCTTGCGACCCGGTAGTCCACGCTCTTATCCTTGCACTTGGATATGACCCACTTAGACAATGGTACTAGATGGATGAATTGTGGGCTAATTATGGTGCAGACATCCCCGGGTCGGTCATGAACTCTCCTAGGATAAGCTTCGGGTTAATGGGCTCAATCGTATAGCTTATATTTTGCTCATCCCCCGGTTTTGTCTTGGGAAGAGCAAGGAAGGCTTCGACTTCCACTAGAAGGACAGTCGCCTCAAACTTAGGGAAGATGAAGGTATGGGTTTGTGGGTGCCATAGTTCTATGAGGGCTGTAAGACTATGCCAATCAAAGGAAATCTTGTGGTAGTTGTGAGCCGCTATCAAAACCCCACCCAAACCCCACTCTCTCAAGAACCTAATGACATACATGGGTAAGGACTTGATCATCGGGGCGATCCAATTGAGTTTAGAATAACGGCGAGAGCCGGGGAAAAGCTAGAGAAGAAAGGAAAAGAAAGGAAAAAGAAGGAGAGGAAGAACAGAAATTTGATGAACAAATTCGGAGTTCAAAATCATTGGAAATTCAAAACATCACAAACTCACCTCCCTCACTTCCTCGCTCTGGCTCAGATGATTGGGGACGTCCGTCACCCTCAGGAGCGCCTCATACACCGTCCGAGCACGCTTCGGACCTTCATAAGCCATCTCCCCATCCATGGAAGCAAGATGAGCTCTCCTCATAGCCATAGAAGCTTACAAAGCTTGAAGAAAGGAAGAGAGAAGAGAGAGCTCCGAATTTGGCCTCTCATCCCCTTTATTTATAGAGCCTTAGCACTCCTAATCCTGCTAGAAAGAGGAAGGGGAGACCCATTGGGAGTAGGACTTTCAGTAGAAGGCAATAGGAGTCTAAATAAGAGTCAAAACCAAATCATATGCTGAAAGCTTTTGAGCTCGGGCTGAGGAAACTGTGAAAACGACATATCGACCTGTCGCCTTCAAGGTGGCGACAGGCCTTGTGTCGCCTTCTTCAGTTAAGCATCGCGACAAGCCCTATGTCGCCTTCTGATCACCCTATGCTGTCATGCTTATTTCTTTGTGACTGTTCAAGATGTTTGCACATATGCTTTGATATCGTTGTCTAGTTTATTGCTTTGATTATTGAAAATCCATAAAAATCCAGAAAATCAAAAAGAGACGTCCGTCAGGTAAGTCAGGTAAGTATCTCTAACCCTAATCCCTTCGCATTACTATATGGTATCTACACTATTATATCAGGTTAAGGACCGGCTGGTTCCCAGTGTGTTCCAGGATCTGAGTTCCCCTTCATAAAAAACAAGGATGATCTAAGTGCGCACTGCTAATCGCTGGATAGGCCGTTGGGTGACATGACTCGGGAATGATGGATTCTATCGCACGTCGGGGATGCGAAGTGTCTTGACCCTTGCTCATATTGTCTAGCAATACTATCCTTGAATATTTGTTATTTTCTCCCTTTCTTTGCATTCATTTTTATGATTTCTTTCTTTATTTTAACCCAGCATGCATCATGTAGGTATTTTGAGCTTCATGAATCATGATTTGTCAAAGTCAGCTTCCCAATGATGTCCCAACACAGATTCTCATCTTCCAGACAAGAATTCCATTCCAAATTTGAAAGTTTTCCTCGAGCTTGCTGCTCGGTTCAGTCCGCCAATGATGGTTCCTATGCAGGATTCCTCTCATCTCCATTCATTATAACAGTCATCCCTTTATCCCCGATCCGCTCATTAGTCGTGACCCGCTCGAAGGCCAGAGTCGAATCGACCCGCCGGGCAGCACCTATCCCCTAATGAACGAAACCTGCACGCTAAAGATAGCCAGGGTACCTCTTGAATCAGGAGGTTGATCATTCTTTTCTTTTGACTTTTATTCATCCCTAGCAGGAACCATCCTTGGGTTCTGTTCCTAGCCATGATCGAGGTTAGCCGGATGATTCTCACTGCTAGTTCGTCCAGAATGGGTGTCTCTTTACCTTGATGCCCGCTTTTCAGCTCATTCCGCTTCATTCCGCTACATCGCCGTTTCACGCCATTTTCGCTCCATTTCCGCTCCACTCCCTTGCAAAGCAGGCACCAAGGAGGGGCAATCTGTAGACACCCATTTTTGACCCACAAGTCGAGCAAAATCCCTTGTCGTATCATTGACGCCCCACGTTGGCTCATCATCGTCAAGCTGGCTTTCTCCGATCATGACATCATTCCATTAGTTCACCGCCTGGAGGACTCTTCCTGGTCAAATCAATCTCTCTTGCTATAGCTCTCTGAGTATAGAAGTCCGATGTTTCGTCCTGAAGGCTGTGCATAGTTGTTTGGATGACCAAATGCAGAAAAGACCAGAAGGCGACAGGCACTAGGTCGTCTTCCTGAAAACGACAGCCCCTATGTCGCTACCATAATTCCACATTTTTAATCCTCAGAAAATCGAAAATGACTTGAAATACCTTTCCATATGAGGAAGGCGACATGTCGAGGTGTCGCATTCAGAAGGCGACACTCAGGCCGTCGTATTCTGGGCCTTAAACAGGAAACTCAATCCGAGGCTAACTTGGATACATGCTATTAATGGTAATTGCTTCTTTGGACGTCCAAATCAAGTCCAAATCCTATCAAATTCGGAGGAGACCTTCGTAATATGCTCCTTTCCGAGTTCCAATAGCCCTTGCACAGCCATACTTGCCCAGAGTCGGACTCTTGCCCATTATTCCTCTCAGACCCAAGTTGGGAATAATCACCCATAAAAACCTTATTTCTCCATCATTTTGGGCAAAATGCCGGAGCCATTAGTTCGGGAATCCAGAGAGCTTCATCTTCCGAGAAGAGAGTTCCTTCTCCAGACGACTCAGAAGAGCCCTCCAGGGCGTTTTCCATCGGCTATCCAATTCTCCCCTCCTTTTCTTCTTTATTTCATCAATTTCATGCATGCATAGTTCGTTTTTTCTTCTAGTCTAGCATTAGAACACGAAACACACACCCATCCTTAGCACCCCAGGGGTTAAAAGCCCCAATCCTGTGAGTTCCCCCCATAATAGTTCATGTACATGCGTTTTTTATTGAATAGATCTTCTATGCACGAATTCTAATGGGTTTTCTTTGTGTTTGAATCATCTTGGCAGGTGTTTGAAGGTTAGAACGAAGTGAGGCTCCTGTCCCTTGGCCGGCTGAGGAGCAGGAAGACAAGAACCCACAACTCTGTCCCTCTGAAGAGAAGGCGACAAGGTCCCTGTCGCGTTCAAGAAGGCGCCAAGCCTGCTGTCGCGTTCAGGACAAAGGAAGGCGACACTCCCTCTGTCGCTTTATCAGGTACTCCTTCTACTTCACCTTTTCTTTTCCAAGGTAGTCAGCCCTCCACGTCTACATCTCTAAGGCGATTACCCTGGTGGCGATCACGGTTAGTTCTTAATCCCTATACTCATAATTTTAACTCAAAAGGGGATACAAATCCCGTGATTACAAGGATCTCTCAAGTTCTTCCCCGAGTTCTTCAAGTCTTAACCCTAGAAGAGGAAAATGATCAAAGGTAGGCATTCTCACAAGCATAAACCATGAAACTTTTTCTGTATGATGTCTCATCTATCAGGAACAAATGCCCTTTGGTTTCATAATTCTCCATCGAGTATATCTTTCGTTCTTGATTTTCATGTTCTGCAACTTACATGACCCCGAACCCTCTTCTTAATTCTTGATCTCCTTGTATACTCAACCCCATGCCATGAGATTTTACTGTAGGAAATGTTGCATGTTAGGCATCTTTTGCCCCTAAAAGCCCTAAATTTGATTCATCCTATCTTGCGAATTTAATCGTTGATCTCAACTATGTACTGTTTCATGTTCATCATGAATACCCGTGTTTACAACTTGTCTAAACCCTGGATGTTTCCCAATTCCTATTTATTGTAAGTACCCATGCATGTCTAGGTCGTTTTGCAACTAGTTTCATGATTTTTCATTGACTACACAATTAGTTGTGATTTTTTGAACCACCCTATGTTAAATAGGGTAAGTTCTGGCCCGCAATCCAATGTACTGTCCTTACCTTGTCGGACCCGGGTGCAGACCCTGTGAACACGACGGCCGATAGGCCGCGTTCACAAGGGTTGTCGCGACAGCGCCTCTGTCGCGATCTGATCGCGACAGGGCCTGTCATCGCGATTTGCTGCCCGACCTGACTAAGCCCGTCGCGACCCGTACAAGCACCATCGCGATCTCAGTTGACCCGTCGGGACCCTCATCAGGGTACGTCATGATCTGGGTTCTTTTTGCATAAAACCCCCTGTCTCAGCAAATGCCTGATTACCTATAGTGTTTGTACTCTTGTTTATCAGTCATACATCCCGGAAATAACTCTTGTTATAAATTAAATATTTATGTATGATTAAAATACATGCACATGATCTTTTCTATCTAAAATTTCATGACACTTACACACACTTTGAACCATCCAATTATGGCATAATTTGGCATGAAACTATTTCATAATACATCTGATAATTTATGTAATTAAATTATCGTACTCTTGTCTATCGTTTCTTGCGATGTTTTGGGAATACGATATCGACACTCCAGTGTTCTAGAACTCCTCTAGAACGTCGAGCACTTTTTTCTATATACACTCTCTCTTGACTTGGACGAACTCTCCATCGGATACTCCATCTGCGGACTAGTAAGTCTTTGTTCAAGGCCTCCGTAAGTCTCCTCTGTCCAAGGATTCCCACATAGTCGACAAGCCGGTTGTACCCTAACACTTGTTACACCCATTAGGTATCAATATGGTCCAAATGGCTATTAGAAATTCACTCTCATCTTGAATCACGTCGGACCTCTGGACCTGTGCTTAACATGGCCAGTGGTAAGGTCGTGAGTTTCGCCTGACTGCCAACACCATGTGCGCGTGTTGTGAAACGGTTACTATCGCTTGTTACTCGACGTTTCATGTGCAAGGTCCACTAACTCTCATCTATACTCTACTCGCTCATCTATTCACGTTCACTCTACTATCTTCTATTCATCTAGTGCTCTCATCTACTTCTTGGTACTCTATATTGGCCATTGACTGATTGTCTAAAGATAAACAATATAACTAATACCTGGCAATATATAAAGGGCCGATCTGGTCCTGGGATGTGCACCCGAAAGTGCTAGTGCCCATGGAAGTTAAATGATCAGAGTGTTTGGCATTACACTCAAGTTCTACCTATCTTGACTATCTAAATGACAATCAAAAGTGCTATGTTCTCTCGTTGTCCATTGACAACAAAGTGCTATGCTATACTCGTTGTGCTATCTGTACTATGGCCATCTTGCTATACTCGACATTGTGCTATCTTACTATTATTGTGCTATTCCCGACACTTGTGCTATTCTTAGTAAGTCTATATTTGGAAAGTCTTGCTATTTCGTTCACATACTATCCTGCTATATTTTTACTTGACACTCTCTTTCGTTCTGTCATTAGTTACTCTGCCTTTAATGCATTAATACTTGAAGCCTGCTTGAGCCTGAGATTTAAGTCCTACTGGGTGATGTTCTCTCACCCTGCGTTATTTGTCATTGTGTTCTCAGGTGAGACTGAGGATGAACCACACACTCAAGAGGACAGGAATGACCTGGAGTGATGTCATGAGTACCCTAGTGTCCTATTGCTGTGTTTAGCATTGTGGTAGTTAGGTTTGAAGTTTAGTCTTTTACTTTATTCCAATGTAATCGGGCCCCATAGATTGGCTCTGATATTAGTGGTTTGTAACTAGACATTGGAAAGATATTAATGAAATGAATTCGCTTTAGTATTATTCATTGTTGTTAGGATCGGATGGGTGGATGGATCAGATCTAGAAGGGGGGGGGGGGGGGGGTTGAATAGATCTAACACCAATTAACGCAGAAGCTTAAGCAGTTTAAAATTACTTCGAATCAGAGATCAATTCACCCAAAAAATTTACTGATCTGAAGTATGATTAGTGTGTGTGAACAAATCGATTAGTAGTGTGAGTGAAATCCTATGCATGCATCTAGCGTAATACAAAGTCAAACCACAATTCAAAACCATTGCTAGAGGATTTTTAGTGGTTCGGAAATCACCTCCAGTGATTCCTAAGTCCACCCCTCACACAGTGAGGCCACAATACTCAAAATCTTAGTACAACACACCCACCGGAGCATGACGACTCCAAACACCTGAGTAACGACTCACAAACTGAGCACGACGGCTCAACAACAACAGAGCCCCCCCCACGACGACTGCAATTGAGGCACGACGGCTCAAACCACACGTTGAGTGCGAACGACTCACAACAAGAGCTCGACGGCTCCCAAAACACAAGTAGATCAAAGAAACAGAAATCAGATCCTCTAGCAATGATTCTGATTCAAACAGATCGTACACAGAAATTTGTGCAGGAACTTCAGCACAAATCTCATAGACGAGATAAAGAAGAACAAACTCAGAAAAAGACAAATAGATGTAGAAAGAGTTGATGACCAAACTTTCTCATATAAATTAATTCACTTATTTATATATTAATTTTGATGATTAACAAAACATTACTAATGAATTACTTGAGCCTTGAGGACAGGAAAAAAAAAGTAAAAGAAAGTTCAAGACAATCAGGTAAGACTCTCATTTCATAATTTTTCCAAGTCATTGCATCGACTTCTTCATACTTCATATCGACTTCTATTGATAATCAGAACGATTCCTTTATAAGTTCATATCGATTTCAATAGAGTCATCATAAAGATTTCATAAGTATTATGATCGATTTCCTTTCTGATCGAAAAGTCGTGATGTTTCAAACAAATCGATACCGTAACGATTTCTTAAAGATCTCATAACGATTTACTAAGACATCGCAACGATTTCTTGGAAAGCGTAACGACTTGACCGTCGTAACGATTCTATAAAGACATCGCAACGATTTCTTTAAAGCGTAACGACTTGTCTGTCGTAACGATTCTTCAGTACTCGTAACGATTTCTTTTGAACTCGTAACGACTTGCTGTGTAACGATTTCTAAGTTCTCGTAACGATTTCTTAGAACTCACAACGACTTTCTAGCCGTAACGATTTCTTTAGAATTCACAACGACTTTCTAGCCGTAACGATTTCTAAGTTTCGTAACGATTTCTTTAGAATTCACAACGACTTTCTAGCCGTAACGATTCTTTAGTTCTCGTAACGATTTCTTTAGACCTCGTAACGATTTGTTAGTTATCATAACGATTCTTTAGAACTTACAACAATTTCTGTATTGTTCTAACGATTTGTGTATCGAACGATTTCATAAGTTTTTCATACGATTTCTTCAGAAACACAACGATTTGTATCTCATAACGATTTGTTAAGTTTCATACGATTTCTTCAGAAACACAACGATTTGTATCTCATAACGATTTGTTAAGTGTTTCATATCGATTTCTTCAGAAACACAACGATCTATCTCATAACGATTTGTTAAGTGTTCATATCGATTTCTTCAGAAATACAACGATTTGTATCTTATAACGATTCATTATTATTATAACGATTTGCCTATCAACTTATAACGATTTCATAAGTCATAAAGGCATCAGCTTTGTTCATATCGATTTCATTATTATATCAATACTCTTTAATATACTTGAATAGTCAAAGTCGTATCTCGTCTGTTTGACTGCTATCATTCAATGTACTCTGAACGTATCTCTCATACATGCAGATGATTTCTTCCACCATTTGCCTATTCTGTCTACATCTTTATTTTGACAAAAGGAGCTTGGTAAACTAGCAATATCTTTTCCAACTGTGACTAACGATCAACGACAGCCCTAGCTGTCTCCTATTTATTGTTGACATGCTTGCAGATACCTGACAAGATTTATCTGTACAACGTTGGACACAAAGATACAAGATATCAAAATGTTCTTTCGTGTACTAAAGGATAAAAGACTGAAGATCAGAAGCTTCCTTGCAGACCTGTCTAACGTACACCAGGATGAGAGACAACGGATCTTTAACGTTCAAATTTCAAGTAGAAGCTTAAATACAAGACTCAAGACTGAGAAGGATAACACTTTTGAAGTTATTATTCTGAAAGAAAGCATCGCCAATCCTTCAAGTCTTCTCTGATTCAAACAAGAGCGAAGCACTCTATTCCAATCCATCTTAGCTCTTTAGCTCTCAGTGTTCAAGAAGAAATTCCTGTGAGAGCCAGTGTAGTCTTTGGAGAGAAACCAGTGTTAAAATTCCTTCTCTCTCGAGGCTTGTTTGCTTCAGATTGTAGCTGTTTGAGCTAGTTCCTGAAGCTTGTTCTTATACTTCCTTTTATTAGTTGTGTTCCCTTCTGGGTGAAGGAAGACCTGGTGGTATCCAGGGTGGTTGTTTTCCCTTCAGGTTGAAGGAAGACCAGTTGAGGCTGGGTGTAAGGATCCGTGAGGGGGATAGTACCCTTGATAGTGAAATCCTGAGGTATTGCTCAGGGACTGGACGTAGGTCTCCTGTGGAGAGGAGTTCCGAACCAGGATAAAAATCCTTGTGTCTTGTGGTTGTGTTTTGTGTGTTTGCTGTCTCATTTCCTCTAACTCTAACCTTCGTTTAGTTGTTGTGTAATCCTTTTAGTGAACAGGTATTAATCAAAGATCAAATTTTTAATAACCCATTCACCCCCCCCTGGGCTAGCTAGCTGGGCAACAAGTGGTATCAGAGCGAGTCTCTTCGACAAAGAAGAAGATCCAACGATCTGAAGAGTAAAGATCCATGGCAGCCCAAGGTAACTTCGAAGGTCAGTCAGTCAACAGACCTCCTTTGTTTGATGGAGAAGATTATACCTATTGGAAGACAAGAATGGAGTACTTTCTACAAGGCCACGATTATACAATATGGTCCATTGTAGAAGAAGGCGATCTTCTAGTCACCAATGCAAAGGCTCAGTGGACAGATGAAGACAGAAGAAAAATCTCCTTAAACTGCAAAGCCAAGAGCATCCTGTGCTGTGCCCTCAGCAAGAAAGAATTCAACAGAGTTTCAGCCTGCAAATCCGCAATGGAAATGTGGGAAAAGCTCAGGATTACCTATGAAGGGACAGATAAGGTAAAGGAGACAAGAATCGACATTCTTGTGACTCAATATGAAAGATTCCAGATGCAGTCAGGTGAATCCATAACCCAAATGTTTAGTAGATTCACAGATATCACAAACGATTAGCTGGATTAGGAAAAGTCTATGCTGTACCAGATATGGTCAGGAAGATCCTCAGATCTCTGCCATCCTCATGGACTCCAAAGGTAACAGCCATTGAGGAAGCCAATGATCTAAAACTAATGTCATTGGAGAAGTTAATAGGATCCCTTATGGCTCATGAGATAATATGGAGAGATTAGGAGAATCCTCCAGCAGAAAGAAGCAATCAAACACTCTCAAGGCAAATGATGATATTCAAAAGAATCATTGGACAACAGTGAAAGCAGTAAGGACAGTGATGATGAAGAAGCAATGTTGTCTCGAAGACTCAAAGAATTCTAGCAAAGAAGAAGAAGTTTCAGTCTGGGAGAAGATTTTTCAAGAAAATAAAGACTTTAGAAAACCAGAAGTAAAGGATTCGAAGAAAGGAGAAGTGATATGCTATGAATGCAAGAAGCCTGGACACATCAAGGCTGATTGTCCAATGCTTAAGAAGAATGATCACAAGAAGAAGGATAATTTCAGAAAATTCAAGAAGTATAAAAGAAGGCAATGGCAGCTGCTTGGAGAACAGCAGTGACTCAGACAGTGAGTCAAGCTCAAGCAGTGATGGAGAAGAAGCCAACCTGGCTCTCATGGCCAAAACCGAAGAAAAGGTAACCAATGATTCTTCTTTTGATTCTTGTAATGATTCAGATTCTGATAATTTAGAAAGTGCCTTTAATGAACTTTATGATAAATATAAAGAAGTATCCAAATTACTTAAAGTTAGTAAGAAAAATGTAATCTGTTTAGAAAACACTAATTCAGATCTAAAAACAGAAAATGAAGAATTAGAAAATCAAATAACTGAACTTAAAAGAAGAAATAAATTGTTATGTGAAGACCTAAAAGCTAAGAATGAACAAATAACAAAATTGGAAAAACAGGAAAGCACAGATGAAATAAGGAAAGAAGTTAAAAACTTAAATGAAGAAAATAATAAACTATCAAGCACACTAGAGAAATTTACTAATGGTAAAAACTCTCTAATATTAAAAGGTGCTAGAAGAGCAGGTAAGAAGAAAAATGGGTTAGGATATACACCCCCAGATAATGAAGAAACCATAGTCTACCCTAAAACATATCCAACACCAAAGTTTATACCTGAACAAGATATAGCATATAAAGCTGAGTTCAAGTATATAGAAATGGTAACAAAATTGTCCTGCTGTGATCACTGCAACAAATTAGGACATATCGCAATAACATGCCCAACAAAACATAAAAAATGGATAATAAAAGGTAAAATTAATGATACTAACCCATCAGGACCCAAAAGAACTTGGGTACCTAAAACTTAATGTTTAAATTTCAGGGAAACTCAAAAGCATCCAAATGGTACTTGGACAGTGGATGCTCAAGGCACATGTCAGGCAATCAGAAGTTTTTCGTTAATCTCCAAGCTGAAGTAGGAACAGTCACCTATGGAGATAATGGAAAAGGCACAGTGATAGGAAGTGGATCCGTGAACATCAAAGGAAAATCAGTTATTGAAGATTAATGCTGGTCAAAGGATTAAAGCACAATCTCATCAGCATCAGCCAGTTGTGTGACAAAGGCCATTAGATTCAATTACAAGAATCAAAGTGCAGTATATTAAAGGATGGAGCAGTCATATTTGAAGCATATAGAGAAAGAAATTTGTATGTTCTCTATCTCGAGGAACTCAAGGATCAAGATGTCTGTTTGGCAGCCAGCAAAGATCAATCAACAGAGCTGTGGCACAGAAGACTGGGTCACTGCAGCTTGGATGGATTGAACAAGCTCAGAAAGAGAAATCTAGTGGAAGGATTGCCAAAGGTCAACTCTAAAATGGATAGCATCTGCAGACCTTGTGCAAGAGGAAAGCACACCAAGAGCTCTTTCAAATCAAAGACAGTAGTGACCACCTCAAAGCCATTAGAATTACTTCATATGGATCTATTTGGGCCAATGAGGACTACCAGTCTCGGAGGAAAGAATTTTGGGTTTGTCATAGTTGATGATTACTCAAGATTTACTTGGGTATCCTTTCTAGAGCACAAAGATGACACCTTTGAAAACTTTGTCAACTTCAGCAAGAAAGTTCAGAAAGATCAGAAGTTCGCCATTATCTCTATCCGATCAGATCATGGTGGTGAGTTTCAGAATGAAAAGTTTGCAAAGTTCTGTAATGATCAAGGAATTGAGCACAACTTCTCAGCACCAAGGACACCTCAACAGAATGAAATTGCTGAGAGGAAAAACAGAACTCTTTTGGATATGGCAAGAACCATGTTATCAGAAATATGACTTGCCAAGATATTTTTGGGCCGAAGCTATCAACACTGCAAGCTATATCATTAATAGGGTAATGATCAGGCCAATCCTAAAGAAGACTGCTTATGAACTCTACAAGGGAAAGAACCTAAGATCAGTCACTTCAAAATATTTGGATGTCCTTGCTTCATCCACAACAATGGAAAAAGGGACATTGGTAAGTTAGATGCCAAATCTGATGAAGGCATCTTTATGGGGTACACTTCTAAACCCAAAGGTTATAGAGTTTTCAATAAACGCTCATTATTAATTGAACAATCTGTGCATGTTATTTTTGATGAATCTAACCCCTCCTTGAAAAAGGAAGAAATTAGTGACATTGATGATGCAGATGACTTGTCCGAAAAATTAAAGAATACCTCAATTGAGGACAAGGAAGATCCACCTCTGGAAGAACTGCAGCAGACTGAAATTCAATATGAAAATCTTCCAAAAGAATGGAGACATAAGAAAGATCACCCTCCTGAGAATATTATTGGTGATCCATCCGTAGGGGTAAGAACAAGAGGTAATGTAATCCCTCGTGATTATTTAGCCTTTGTTTCTCAAATAGAGCCTAAGACAGTCAATGAAGCTTTAACTGATGAATCATGGATAATAGCCATGCAAGATGAACTAAATCAGTTCAAGAGAAACCAAGTATGGTCACTTGTTCCTAGACCATCCAATCATTCAGTTATTGGCACCAAGTGGGTGTTCAAAAATAAACTGGATGAGTCTGGAGTAATCTTAAGGAACAAGACCAGACTGGTAGCTCAAGGCTATTCCCAAGAGGAAGGCATAGATTTCGATGAAATCTATGCACCTGGGCTAGACTTGAGGCTATTAGGATTTTACTTGCTTATGCATCTGCATTAGATTTAAAATTGTTTCAAATGGATGTCAAATCAGCCTTTTTAAATGGTTTTATCACAGAGGAAGTGTATGTTGAACAACCTCCAGGTTTTGATGTCACCGAATTTCCAAATCATGTATTTAAACTCCATAAGGCATTATATGGTTTAAAGCAAGCACCTAGAGCCTGGTATGAAAGGCTCAGTACTTTCTTATTAGATCATGGTTTCACTAGAGGTCAAGTAGATAGCACACTATTTATAAAATCAAAAGTAAAACATATACTACTTGTGCAAATATATGTAGATGATATTATTTTGGATCTACTGATGAATCTCTTTGCAAGTACTTTGAAAAGCTTATGCAGGGAGAATTTGAAATGAGTATGATGGGAGAACTAAACTACTTCCTTGGATTGCAAATCAAGCAAGGGAAGGAAGGCACCCACATATGTCAAGCCAAGTATACCAAAGAGCTATTAAAGAAATTTTGATTTGAAGGTGTAAAGCCACTGTCAACGCCAATGAGCACATCAACCAGAATGGACAGTGATCAAAATGGTAAAAAGGTAGATCAAAAGAACTATAGAGGCATGATAGGGTCATTACTTTACTTAACAGCAAGTAGACCAGACATTTTATTCAGTGTATGCATGTGTGCTAGATATCAAGCAGACCCTAGAGAGTCTCATTTAATTTCTATGAAAAGAATATTCAGATATTTAGCTAGAACTCATGATTTAGGTCTTTGGTATCTAAAATCTTGTGAAATAAATTTAGTAGGATATTCTGATGCTGACTATGCTGGATGCAAAGTAGATAGAAAAAGCACCAGTGGTTGTTGTCAATTTCTTCTAGGATGTCTGATATCTTGGTCCTCCAAGAAACAAAATTCAGTAGCTCTATCAACAGCTGAGGCAGAATATGTTGCTGCTGGAAGTTGCTGTACACAACTCCTATGGATAAAGCAACAACTTGAGGATTTCGACATTCATATCAAGTCAATTCCACTACTGTGTGATAATACAAGTCCCATCAACCTCACCAAGAATCCAGTGCAACACTCAGGGACTAAACATATTGAGGTTAGATATCACTTCATTCGAGATCATGTAGCTTGTGGTAAATTAGAAATTCTTTTATAGATACAAATGGTCAACTAGCAGATATCTTCACAAAAGCCCTACCTGAAGAGAGATTTACAACTCTTAGAAGGGAATTAGGGATGTGCAATTTGTGAAAAGATTTCTGTATTTAAATTGGCATATAAATTTTTCAGATTAAATGAAATTTTCTCTCTTTCCCTGACTTTAAGCAAAACTCAGCTTATTTACTTTATTTGACCGCCATTGTGTTAAAAGTAATTTGACTCGTCAAACCTTTTTTGTCGCTTTCTGCCGTTACCGCCTTTTGGCGCTTCTGTTTTCGATAAAGTAATTTTATTTAGTCAAATCGTTCTGGGAACGACTCATCTTCCACCTCTACCCTTTCTCTTTTATCTGTTCGCCCAAAGCCGATGCCCTAACGATTCCGGCATCGACTCTCTGCAAGATTTGAAGCTTTCTCTTCTTCCCGCGAAGAATCCCTCGAGGGCTTCCATCTCTTCCATCATCTCCCTTCTCCAGAACCGTTTTCTTCTCTCTACCCATGGCCGCTCCGATGATCTCCGGAAGTGTAGGGGGCTACAGTGCTGAGTACCTGTCCGCAGAGCAGCAGGAAAGATTCACCTTCGTGAAGACGAAGATTTGCGGAAACAAGGTAGTGGATGTTCAGAATCTAGAGAAGAATGGAATGAGTAGTTTAGTAGAAGCTTTGAGAAGGATGCAGTGGATGGATGTTGCCACTTTCACCGAGGTAAGCTATCCCGACCTGGTGAAAGCCTTTTTCGTTTGTCTGAAGTCAGAGGCGGATGGGTCCCTTGTCTCCTCTGTTAAGGGTATCCAAATTAAGGTAGACCATGAACTCCTGCACACGTTGTTTGGAGTGAAGACATCTGGACATAGTGGGGTTCACACCGTGAACGATGAAGCAAACGGTCTTGGCATTATAGGTCCAGGTTTCAGGCTGAAAGACAGAAAATTAGATATCAATCAAATGTCTGCATTCAACCGTCTACTCCATTTCATTATTTGCCAAATTATGGTTCCCCGGAGTGCTACTTTCTCATCTTACACTAGGGCAGATTCGGATATGATGTTCTGGGTAATCCAGAATAAGGAGATTAACTTGGCCGCAGTCATGTTGGAGAGAATGAAGTTTGCTAGTGCTCAAATCTGGGATACAAAGAGCAAAATGAATGTATCCTTACCCTACGCTCATCTCCTAACCAAGATTTTCAAGCATTTTGGAGTTGATTTATCTGCAGCTGTTGTGGAAAAGATGGGCCAGTCTATAAGGTCCAGGAACCTTAAGAAAAGTGGTTTTTCAGTGCAGAATGGGATATGGACCAAGACCTCTGTGGCAGAGGGAGAGGCCATCATCGGAGATGTCCCAGAGATTCAAGAAGAAGAAGCAGATCCTCCAGTAGTTTTAGAGGTAAGATCAGCAGCAGTAGAAAGAGCAGCAGCAGTACCTTCAGTGGAACTCCAAGCAGAGATTTCAGGATCACCTATTATAGAAATTGAATCTCATCCTCCAGAAGTTCATATGGAAGAAGTTGTAGCAGGTGTGGCAGATCCTTTGCCCACCTCAATAATTGCCTCTATTTTAAGAGATGTTTTGGACTCTCTTCCCTCCACCTCAGTTACTTCAGAAACAGGTGGACTTGATGAAGAAGAAGCTATGGCACCAGGCCATACAGAAAATTTGACTAAATCTGTTGTCAGTGTTGAGGTGCAAGCAGCTACTCAACAAGAAGTGTTTTTGGAAGATGTTCCCAGCCAAGGGGAACAACATGCTAGTGAATCAAAATTGTCAGAATCCGTGGCAGACGGCCACAGTGAGGACATTGTTTTGGAAGAAGCTCCCGCTCGGGGGGAGCAAGAAAATGTTGTTAAATCTGCTCCTATTCAGGGGGAGCAAGAGCTTGGTAATGAAGAAGCACCATCACAGGGGAGCCCATTGAAAATGCCCCTGTAAATGAAGGACCTAGTACAGGTCATGGTGATATTGAGAAGCCTGTCACTCAGCAGAGCAAACAAAAGAGAATGGTTCACAGAAGGCCAAGAAAGAGCCACAGAAAAGTAAATCTGAAGCCAGTTATGGAATTGTTGAAGGCTCAAGGAGATATTTTATCATCAGTTCAGACCAGTGTGCAAGGCATTCTGACCAGTCAAGCTTCAACCACCTCTGAGCTATCTTCAGTCCGAAATGTTATGAAGTGGTTTAACAAGGAAATGTCTGATATGAAGTCCATGCTTGCAATTCTTTCAAGGTCAAGTGGTTTTTCTCTTGCAGCTACTCAGAGCAGATCAGCAGCTGTTCCTCGGCCACCAGGGCCTCCAGCTCAAGAGTCTCGGCCAGCAGGGCCTTCAGCTCAAGCATCAGGGCCACCAGGGCCATCAGTGCCAGCATCAGGGCCACCAGGGCCATCAGTTCCAGCATCAGGGCCATCTGGGCAGTCTGCAGTTGTCAGAGAGGGTCATGCAAAAGGGAAAGAGCCCATTGAAGCTACCAAGGCCCCTGACACTTCTACTCTTGCAACTCCAACCCTCTCCTCACCTTCATCTCCTTCTACAGCCCCTCCAGCACCACCAACTCTCAAACACCCTATGCCTCGCACCCAACCTTCTTCCTCTCTCATTTCATCTCAACCTTCTTTCTCTCCCACTCCTTCTCACACCTCAGCTCCATCATCATTCTCACCTTCTTCATCCCTCACTCAAACCACTCCAGTTCACCCGTCTACATCCTTCAATCCCAAACACCTCCTCTATCCTCCTACTCCTCCTTCCTCTGTCACCTTCATTCCGGCAAAACCTCAACTTCTTGGTGTCTTTGACACTAATATTTCGGATGATTTTGAGAGAAATACCCTCCTCACCATTCTCTCCACTGCCACTCATATCCACAGGACTGATCCTCCCAGTCCTGCCAAGAAAAAGAGGAAACATTCATCCTCTGTCAGCATCCCCTCCTCACCATTATTTCCTCCTCTTTGGTACTCTCTTACCCTCGAACCTCAGAGAAGACATATCTATAGGGAATACCTTCAAAAATGCATCCTCTCCACCGTCTATGGTATTCCTTTCCTCCACCTCTCTGAGCATCTAAACACTGTTCTTCCTTTTACCCAGCTGTCCCACCCTCAAAAATCCAAAATCTTTGAGGGCACTGAGTTCAAGACTGAAGATCAGTGGGCCAATGTCAAGGGCAACAAAGCTCAGTACACCAAATACTTGACTGCCAGGGCAGAATCCCTTACCCATAGAGCTCACCCACTCACTCTTTCTGAGTGGTTTACTCTTCAGCATAAAAACTCTTGGGGACCTTTCATTTTGAAAGAGATTAGAATTGCCAAGAACTTCCAGCTGTACAGTGATTTCTGCTACTTGAACAAGCTGCCTGAAGTCCAGTTCTACCAATTTCATTCAACCATTGTGATGCTGAGATCCGAACATCCAGTTAATCTTCCCCTCACGGTAGATTTTGCAAGTTTCAAAGTTGACTCTCCAGTTCTTCTGCCGAAGCTACACTCCTTAGTGTTTGACTCAGATGCAGGCTCCCATGCCTTTGATATGTTTGCTAAGCAGATGGGCAGAATGTCAGCTAAGCACGGTAGAATGCCTTCCTTCTTGCGGTTTTTCTTCAGAGAATACCACTCTGGCCGCCTTTCCTCTCAAGTTTTGGCTCCACTCATTTCTGAGTGTGAGAGGCTTTCTCCTACCATATGGGAAACACTCTACAAGGAACCCCATCTTCAGTTGCAAGCCATCAACAGTTCCTTGATCCGTCAAGCTAAGCCTATTCTATCAGCCGAAGCCTTCATGGATCTCAACTCAATAAATCCCATTCAAGAGATCTATGTTCAGTGGGCAGCCAGATATACTGCTTTCTATGCCCTAAAGAAGGATCTTCTTGATCAGAAGAATTTCTATCCAATCTCCCTGGACAGATTTCTCCATCGTGCCAGCTTTGGAAAAAGCACCTACTTCAGATTCATACTGGACAAAGATCAGTATGAAGAATTCCTGGAAGAACAGCGGCAGCTTTACCTTCAGAGGATCTCTCCAGCCATGGGTTCTTCCTTCTCAGTTGCTCCTGGTGTTTTCCGCCAGACTTTTGAAGATATGGAGATCAAGGCATGGACTGTCATTCCCAGCATGCCTCTCTTTTGTCTCCTTTGTATTATCTTCCTCCTACTTAATACAAAGGTTTCTCTCTTCTTTGGCTCATAGACTATCTTTTTGCTTATTGACAAAAAGGGGGAGAAAACTAATGCAACTCTGAAAAACATGTTGTTTTCTTTATGTTGTTTAGTATATTTTGTCATCATCAAAAAGGGGGAGATTGATGACCAAACCTTCTCCATATAAATTAATTCACTTATTTATATATTAATTTTGATGATTAACAAAACATTACTAATGAATTACTTGAGCCTTGAGGACAGGAAACAAAAAGTAAAAGAAAGTTCAACACAATCAGGTAAGACTCTCATTTCATAATTTTTCCCAAGTCATTGCATCGACTTCTTCATACTTCATATCGACTTCTACTGATAATCAGAACGATTCCTTTATAAGTTCATATCGATTTCAATAGAGTCATCATAACGATTTCATAAGTATTATGATCGATTTCCTTTCTGATCGAAAAGTCGTGATGTTTCAAACAAATCGATACCGTAACGATTTCTTAAAGATCTCATTACGATTTACTAAGACATCGCAACGATTTCTTTGGAAAGCGTAACGACTTGACCGTCGTAACGATTCTATAAGACATCGCAACGATCTCTTTAGAAAGCGTAACGACTTGTCTGTCGTAACGATTTCTTCAGTACTCGTAATGATTTCTTTTGAACTCGTAACGACTTGTCTGTCGTAACGATTTCTTAAGTTCTCGTAACTATTTCTTTAGAACTCACAGCGACTTTCTAGCCGTAACGATTTCTTAAGTTCTCGTAACGATTTCTTTAGAATTCTCAACGACTTTCTAGCTGTAACGATTTCTTAAGTTCTCGTAACGATTTCTTTAGAATTCACGATGACTTTCTAGCCGTAACGATTTCTTAAGTTCTCGTAACGATTTCTTTAGAATTCACAACGACTTTCTAGCCGTAACGATTTCTTTAGTTCTCATAATGATTTCTTTAGACCTCGTAACGATTTGTTAAGTTATCATAACGATTTCTTTAGAACTTACAACAATTTCTGTATTGTTCATAACGATTTGTGTATCGCAACGATTTCATAAGTGTTTCATATCGATTTCTTCAGAAACACAACGATTTGTATCTCATAACGATTTGTTAAGTGTTTCATATCGATTTCTTCAGAAACACAACGATCTGTATCTCATAACGATTTGTTAAGTGTTTCATATGGATTTCTTCAGAAACACAACAATTTGTATCTCATAACGATTTGTTAAGTGTTTCATATCGATTTCTTCAGAAATACAACGATTTGTATCTTATAACGATTTCATTATTATGATAATGATTTGCCTATCAACTTATAACGATTTCATAAGTCATAAAGGCATCAGCTTTGTTCATATCGATTTCATTATTATATCAATACTCTTTAATATACGTTGAATAGTCAAAGTCGTATCTCGTCTGTTTGACTGCTATGCATTCAATGTACTCTGAACGTATCTCTCATGCATGCAGACGATATCTTCCACCATTGCGCTATTCTGTCTACATCTTTATTTTGACAGAAAGGAGCTTTGCTAAAACTAGCAATATCTTTTCCAAACTGTGACTAACGATCAACGACAGCCCTAGCTGTCTCCTATTTATTGTTGACATGCTTGCAGATACCTGACAAGATTTATCTGTACAACGTTGGACACAAAAGATACAAGATATCAAAATATTTCTTTGGCGTGTACTAAAGGATAAAAGACAGAAGATCAGAAGCTTCCTTGCAGACCTGTCTAACGTACACCAGGATGAGAGACAACGGATCTTTAACGTTCAAATTTCAAGTAGAAGCTTAAATACAAGACTCAAGACTGAGAAGGATAACACTTTTGAAGTAGATTATTCTGAAAGAAAGCATCGCCAATCCTTCAAGTCTTCTCTGATTCAAACAAGAGCGAAGCACTCTATTCCAATCCATCTTAGCTCTTTAGCTCTCAGTGTTCAAGAAGAAATTCCTGTGAGAGCCAGTGTAGTCTTTGGAGAGAAACCAGTGTTAAAATTCCTTCTCTCTCGAGGCTTGTTTGCTTCAGATTGTAGCTGTTTGAGCTAGTTCCTGAAGCTTGTTCTTATACTTCCTTTTATTAGTTGTGTTCCCTTCTGGGTGAAGGAAGACCTGGTGGTATCCAGGGTGGTTGTTTTCCCTTCAGGTTGAAGGAAGACCAGTTGAGGCTGGGTGTAAGGATCCGTGAGGGGGATAGTACCCTTGATAGTGAAATCCTGAGGTATTGCTCAGGGACTGGACGTAGGTCTCCTGTGGAGAGGAGTTCCAAACCAGGATAAAAATCCTTGTGTCTTGTGGTTGTGTTTTGTGTGTTTGCTGTTTCATTTCCTCTAACTCTAACCTTCGTTTTAGTCGTTGTGTAATCCTTTTAGTGAACAGGTATTAATCAAAGATCAAATTTTTAATAACCCATTCACCCCCCCTCTGGGCTAGCTAGCTGGGCAACAAGAGTGTTCTTCGATGAAGAGGTCTTGCAGACGCTTCATTTGAGGAGCCTTGATGGAAATCGATGGAGATTCTCCTCAATTGGCGATGCTATGCTTTGATGGCATCTGAAATGCCAGAAATCCTTCTTCTCCTGAGCCTCTTCAGTTGGATCTGCTCCCTTGCCTTGCACAGCAACCTTCTCTCCAGGGATTCCCCTTGATTCCCTTGTCCTTCCTCTTGAAAGGATGGCTTGCAGCTTCTGGAGATGGAGACAGATCTGGAAAACCCCCTTTGGCCGCCAAAAGGCTTCTTCTAGAAGTGTATGGGCTCTCTTGCCTTTGGGGTACAAGGAACATGGGTATTTATAGCCCCATATGACCATAAAGTGCCTTGGGGTGCATGGGCATGGAAACCTAGGTCAAATCCCCTAAATCCCAAGTAGCCATGTGTGAAATTCACATTTTTGAGTTTCAGCCGGAGTTTGTCGACCTGACTTGATCTAGTGTCGACCTGCTGTCCTAGTCAGGTAAACTGATCTGCTGGAAACTGGGTCTAGTGTCGACCTGACTTGATCTAGTGTCGACCTAACTTGATCTAGTGTCGACCTGACATAATCTAGTGTAGACCTGCTGTCCCAGTCAGGCAAAGTGATCTGCTGGAAACTGGGTCTAGTGTCGACCTGACTTGATCTAGTGTCGACACTACCAAGACAAAAATGTGTGAACCTAAAAATTTAACACATAAGCCATTAGTACAAGATATTGTCATTAAAATATGAGATATTGAACATCAAAAACATGTTGTTTAAGAATTATTGTGATATGTATAAAATGTATAACATATTCAATATATCATCATCAAATCACAATATGTCATCATTAAAATCACAATATGTCATCAAAAAAATCACAACATGTCATCATTAAAATCACAACATGTCATCATTAAAATCACAACATGTCATCATTAAAATCACAACATGTCATCATTAAAATCATAATATCTCATC
Organism: Colocasia esculenta; assembly: GCA_014218235.1. Classification (NCBI taxonomy): domain Eukaryota; kingdom Viridiplantae; phylum Streptophyta; class Magnoliopsida; order Alismatales; family Araceae; genus Colocasia; species Colocasia esculenta. The sequence goes on from CM024756.1 coordinate 40,977,273, forward strand.
ATTAAAATCACAATATTTCATCATCAAAATCAAAGTATGAGTAATGTTCATTGGTCATCATTAAAATACAACTTTAGGGAATTCCAAAACACACTCAACCCAACAATCTCCCCCTTTTTGATGATGACAAAACATATGCACAATCTCCCAATAACCTGACTCCCTTGACTACAATAACTCCCCCTTTGACCATATAAATATACACCCTTTGACCTTTCTCCCCCTAGAGACCTTTCTCCTTTAAAGAACTTTCTCCCCTTTGAACTTTCTCCCACTAGAGACCTTTCTCCCCCTTTTTGACAGCATCAAAAAGATATACGAGAGAGAGAGACAAAGATGGTTGGAGATCAAGAGATGAAATGGAGTAAGGAATGGTCAGGAATGATCAAAATAAATGAGACAAAGTGATATTGACATGTGAGAGAAATTATTGTGTTTTTTGTATTGTGCACTAACGTTTAATCACAAAGACACACTCAACACAAAGTATAGCAAAGTATAATGATCTGAATGTGGTTAAAATAATGATGCAATGTGAAGAAAAGTGACCTATATGAATGGGCAGAAATATTTTAACAAGGATGTTAGGAGCTTGAAGTTTAAAACAATGTAAAATAATAAGTCTAAACTCAGTAAACATGAGCTTTGTTAAGATCTTAAGCTTTTCCATCCTGTCATTTGATTTTCTTTCATTTTTAACTGGGAAAGAATACATGAATAAATTAGTTAAATCTCACTTTTCAGTGCAAGAGATCACATTGATCAGATGCAAGATCTGCTGATTACTCAGTGGTTTAACTTTCATTATCTTATACAGAGTTGAAACCTTTTATTTCCACTTTTTGACGCGAAACAAATCACTTATCAGGTGAAATGACCCGGTTACTCAGTGGTTCAAGAATTTGCATTGCTCTGTTTGTATCTTTCCAGATTGATCATTTTTATTTTGATATTTTGCAGGAATATGTTTGCTTTGACCAGAAAAGTCATGACTACGAATTTAGAAAAATTATTCTTAACATGTGGTAAAAATAAAGCTTAAACATACACATGTGAAATATTAAAGCCACTCATGTGCCTACAAGTATTTTGTAAGTCATTTTAAAGACATTCAGTATTAAGATTGCATGACTTTGAAATGATACTGAATCTTTGAAATTAAACTAAATGCACAATGATTTTAGTTACAATGTTTTAATTCTCTCTTAAGAAAATAACACAAGGACTCAAAAATTCTGATGAGTTTGGGGTTTAAAATAGACAAGTAAGGTCAAGGAATGTAACAATGACTTCCCCCTTTCATGTAACTCCCCCTCACAAGGTGAACATGAGGATTATAGGAGGAATAGGAATGGAATGAAGTGAAGGCAGAATGAACATGAATGTTTTTATTGAAAGACAGTGACTCCCTCTCAACAATTGCATACAAGGCTCTTGATACTTGGTGGAGACATATACTCACACATAGTGAAAGTGTCCAGACAAGTCTGACTTGTCTTTCTTCAAATCACCATTTGATATACCAAGAATGCCAATGCAATGTGAGAGTGAGGAATTTAGTTGCAAGAACATTTGTCAACAAACTGAATGGGAGTTGTTAATAAATCAGATATGAAGGAATATTTCTCCAACATTTCACTCAAAGATTCTTTTGACTTACTCCCCTATAAGATATGCATGAAATTCATTGCATTTTCAAGAACATTTTTGCACTTTTTCAAATTTACTCCCCCTTAATATCTGCATGGAATGAAAACGCTAGTAAGCAATTCACACATGATTATGCACACCATTAGCTTTAAGCATAACATGACTTTTGGTACTTGGCGGAGTATTTTACTCACGCATAATGAAAGTTTCCAAACAAGCATAACTTGTTTTTCCACATGTCATCATTTGATATACCAAAAAGTCAAAGCAGCTGATATGCACATAGAATCACGGGCACAGTTAAGCAAGCATGATAACACAAACATGATTCCAATTGTTATGACACAAAGTTCATTGTTGGGAGTACCATTGAAACACATTTCTCATTTTTCGAAAAAAAAAATTAAACATTCATTTCAATTCAGGCAATTCAAATTTGAAATGATAAAGAAGTTTTACCTGAAAGGACTTCAATTGCTTTTCAAAGATTTTACATGTGTTCTCCAATCATTTCTTGCCTTGCACAGCCAATATCTTGAATCCATTTACAATGTAAGGCTGCAAGACTCCTCAGCTTGCTGATCAAGCTGGTTTTGGGACCCACACTTGTTTGGGTCCTGCAATGAAGTCAATGTTAGAGTGTAATAAAGATTTTTGAATCCAAAATGGTTTTATTTTTTGTATAGATGCATTTCTTTCATTGACAGAACTATGAGCAGAATTAGTTCCAGATTTTCTTTTTGCCTTGCTCAATGCATCTATGTTTTTCATGAAATGTTTTCAACAAAATCATGATTCTTAGTTACATGTCAATGATGTGAAATTTTTCCAAGTAATTCAAGCTAACATCATCATGGAAGAAATGAAATAAATAAGCAATCATGTTTCAATGACAACCATTTATTATTATTATTATTATTTAAAAAAAATTAATGACTCTTACACAAGGAAGATCATTGGTACTTGGCGGAGGTTATTCCTCACACATAATGATAGTTTCTAGACAAGCATAACTTGTCCTTCCACAGTTTACCATTTGATATACCAATTGATCTTTGCATAAGAGTCCCAATTTATTTTAGTTTTTATTTAGCATGGAATGTCTCAGAAGCATTTACCTGGTGAGATTTTGATTTTCTTTCATTCTCTTCACTTACTTTCCTTGTAGCCTTTGTCATGAAGCCTTCATTTTGAGATTGACTACAAGGATCCCAGCATTCAGCATTCAAGCAGCACATTTTAGAACCCAAACTTGTTTGGGTCCTAAGGATCTTCCATGAATTTGCAACAATGATTTTTGAATCCGAAAGGATTTGATATTCGGTGCATTTTTTTGAAGACTAGAAACACTGGAATCTTGGTTTCTAATCTTAGAGCTATTGGTATAGAATGCACCACTGACATACTGAACATTTTGTTTTCCATTTTTCAGATTTTTATCATTGAGATTTTTAACATGGAATTCAGAAGTGATCTTTTGTGCAACAGTTTCTTTTTCATGTACATAGAATTTCTGAGTGTTTTCAGCATGAACATGATCTTTATTCTTATGTACATTGACATGAAACATGGGAGCATGCACAAAATTATCAATTCTATGCCAACATTCCTTAGAAGTATGCCCAAATTTATGACATGTGAAGCATTGGACTGATTTGGCATTTATTGAAATTTTGATTTCTATTTCAGCAATGTTTGGCAAGAGGACCAGGTTTATTACAGTGAAAGCAAATGAAAGCATTTTTTACCTGGTACTTACCTTGGCATGTGTGCATTTGCTGGAATCTCCTTTTCATGTGAGGAGGCTTACCATGAGAAGAAGGAGGTACCTTTTGGTTGCTCTTGGCATGATGTGAATTTGGAATTTGCCTTGGAGCTTTTTGAACTGATGGAGAAGGTAGATGAATCTTCTTGACAGTAGCATTCTCCTTTTTCTCTTTCTGTTTCTGAACAAGAACTTTCACTAGTTTTTCATTAGAATTAATAGAGTTATTGTTCGCAACAGCTTTAACAAATGTTATTGTGGCTTTCTTTTCATTTTTCTTAGTTTTCACAGAAGCAAGACTTGTGTTTGTAGTGTTCTTCAATTCATGTTGAAGCTTCTGTTTTTCAACTTTTAATGCAACAACTTCTTTTTCTAAAATTTGAAGTTTATTTAGCATGACATCCAAACCATTTTTCATCTTGTTCTTTTCATTTTCAAATTGAGCAATTTATTTTTCCAAATCAGCAATTTTATTACTCAATTTGCTACATTCATTGTCTAATGGTTTGTCATGCAACAAGCATTCAATCTTCCTTTTTAGATGATGATTTTCTTCAACAAGTTGTTTGCATCTTTCATTTATTTGATGATCATGAGCCATGTTAGAAATCTGTTTGTTTAATTGATCATTATCAAATTTGAAGTTTTCATTGAGATCAATCAATTTTCCATTTTCATTTTCCAGATCAATGACTTTTGATTTCAATAGCTCATGGTTTTCTTTCAATCCATTCAATTTATTTTCACAGATTTGGACTTCATCTTCCAAATTCTCTTTTTCAGAATTTAATTTTTCAACTTCATTTTTCAAATTCTCATTTTCTTCTGAAAAATCTTTATCATTGTTCTGGAGCAATTCAAGTGTCTTTGTTAAATTTTCAATTTCTTTATGGCAATGTTTTAAAGTCTTTTTCAAATCATTATTCTTAGTGTTCAGCTTTGCATTAAGATTTTGTATCTTCTCACAGAACTCAATCAATTCAACATAAGACATGCTTTCATCTGCATCAGAATCAGAATTAGAATACATAAATGGATTTGGAAATGATTTACCTGACCTTGTAGACCCATTTGAATTCTTGTGTTCTGAACAGGATCCAGAATGCTCTGAGCTCATGGAACGTGCTGTTAGAGCCAAAGTCTTTTGAATTGTTGATTTTCTGGATTCATTGAGGTTCTTCTTTGCAAATAAGTGCTTGTGAATTTCTTTTGCTCCTTTTCTTTGTGAATCCTTTTCATCACAGCTATTGGCCATAAAGCATAACTCCTCATTTGCTGAACTTGAAGAGTTCTCTTCTTCATCCTCACTTTGGTCTTCATCCGACCAAGTTGCAATCATGGCTTTTGGCTTCTTCAATTTGTTGTTCTTCTTGTATTTGTCCTTTTTGATCTCAGGACACTCACCCTTCATATGTCCTATCTTGTTGTACCTATAGCAAACAATATCTTCATCAGTTTTTTGATTTCTGCTAGCATTAAAATTTGAAGAAGAAGTATTCCTTTTACTAGAAGAATATTTTTTCTTTGCATTGAATTTTCCTTTTCTTGATTTTAAAAATTTTCTGAATTGTCTAGTCATGATGGCAAGTTCATCCTCATTAGACTCAGACTCATCAGAACTTGATTTTTCTTGATTTTTCTCTTTGTTGCTTGATGAAGCCTTAAGTGCTACTGGTTTAGCCTTAAGCATGTGTTCTTCACTTCTCTTCAAATTTATTTCATAAGTCATTAAGGATCCTATCAATTCATCCAAAGTGATTTTGGACAAATCTTTAGAATCTTCGATGACTGTGGCCTTGGTGTGCCAAATTGAAGAGAGAGAGCGCAAGATTTTCCTTACCAAATCAGCATATGTATAATCCTTACCCAAAGCCTTCAGTCCATTCACAATGATCATAAACCTAGCAAACATTTCAGAAATTGTCTCATCAGATTTCATCATAAATAGTTCATACTCAGAAACAAGAATGTTAGCTTTGGTTTCTTTTACTTGGGATGTTCCCTCATAGAGTAGCTCAAGCTTATCCCACATCTCCTTGGCAGATTTGCACATGGAGATTCTTGAGTACTCCTTAGGGTGGACTGCACATTGGATCATATTCATGGCACTATAGTTCAGGGTAGCCCTTCTAATCTGTTCCCTGGTCCAGGTTTCTTCCTCTCCCTGGTTCTCATAGGGACCTACCTCGACTACTTTCCAGATTTCATAGTTTTGGGCTCTAAGGAAAACTTGCATTCTATTATTCCAATAGGAGTAGTCAGTCCCATTGAAGAAGGGTGGCCTATTGATAGAATGGCCTTCAGCAATAAAGCCTTGAGAATCCATCAATTAAAATGAGATAATGAAAGGGCAAGCAAACAATTCAAGTAATTAACACAGAGATCAAACAGAAGCAATCAAATCAGATCAGTAACAGACATTAACCCGCACTGATACCAATTGTTAGGATCGGATGGGTGGATAGATCAGATCTTGAAGGGGGGGTGGTGTTGAATAGATCTAACACCAATTAACGCAGAAGCTTAAGCAATTTAAAATTACTTTGAATCAGAGATCAATTCACCCAAACAATTTACTGATCTGAAGTGTGATTAGTGTGTGTGAACAAATCGATTAGTAGTGTGAGCGAAATCCCTATGCATGCATCTAGCGTAATACAAAGTCAAACCACAATTCAAACCATTGCATAGAGGATTTTTAGGTGGTTCAGAAATCACCTCCAGTGACTCCTACGTCCACCCCTCACACGGTGATGTTGGGTTGAGTGTAATCTCTTATCATTTCCCTCCTATTTTGATGATGACAAGAGGTGATTTTTAAAGCAATTTAAATGAAACATGTCAAAAACATTTCACCTGAAACTTATATTCAAAAAACATGTTTCAAAGCACACCTATCATTTGCACTAATAATAAAATATTTTACTAATGATATATGTGTTTAAATTTCAGGTACAAACACTTTTTGCAAAAGATGTGTCGACACACCCTTCCATGGTGTCGACACAACAACACAGATTCAAAGGCAAAAGGTGAAGAAATATTGAGACTGTGTCGACACAAGTCAAGAGTGTGTCGACACGAGTTGCAGTTTTTCAGGAATCAGTCTACCCAGGTCGACACACTCTCAGAGCAGGTCGACACTGGACCCAGTTCCCAGAACAGCCAGTTTACAGATTTGGGACAGCAGGTCGACACACTCTCAGAGCAGGTCGACACTGGACTCAGTTCCCAGAACAGTCAGTTTGCAGATTTGGGACAGCAGGTCGACAGACTCTCAGAGCAGGTCGACACGGGACCTTCTTCCCAGAACAGTTGTTCTCAGATATGGGACAGTGTGTCGACACCACCACCAGGGCAGGTCGACACACTACGGAAAGATTCCATTTTAAAGTGGATGGCTGCCACGTGTCTGCCTAGGGCGATGGGGAATCAACCTAGGATCGTGTGCCCTTATACCTAAAGGGTATCTTTGGAATCCCTTGAGTATAAAAGGTCCCTAATCGGCCCCCATCACAGAAGAAGAGACACAACTAACTCTTAGAACCTCCAGAAAGTTTCCTGGCGGCTACAAGAGGTCCTCTCCCTCCTCTGCTCTCCGTGTGCTTCCAGAAGACCAATTCTCACCAATTCAAGTGTGAGAATTGGAGTGTGATCCCTGCAGAAACCTCTGAAGCATCCCAAGGAAGCAGATCAAGTAGAAGCCTTCGTTGGAGAAGAATTCAAGGAAGATCCAACAATTCCAAAGTGCAGAGCATCGGTTTTGGACTTCAAGATTGCAAGTCTCTTCCCAATCCAAGCTTCTACAAGGGAGTACAGTTGAAGAACGAAGTTATTTAATTCAATTCACTGTACTTCTATTCTTCTGAGATATCTTTTGAGATTATGCAAGTACTTCTGCATAGCTCTCATTAGTGCTCTCATTTTCGACTAGATCTATTGCTAGAAGGTCTATGTCTTGAGTTGGTGTCTAGCAAATCTTGTGTGAGCATTGTGCTCAGGTTGTTGTGAGCCGTTGTGCTCAGTTTGAGTTGTCTAACTCAAGGTTGTGTTAAGCAGTCCTACTCAGTTGTTCTAGAGTAGTCTTGCTCTAGAAGTTGTGTGAGTTGTAAGCTCTCAAGTGTTGGAGTTGTCAGGCTCCAGTGGGTGTGTTACCTAGTTGTTTTAGTGAATCCTCACAGGGTGTGAGGGGTGGATGTAGGAATCACTTGGGTGATTTCCGAACCACCTAAAAATCCTTGTGCATTTGTCTAATTGTGGTTTGATCATTTCATCCGTTAGATGCTTGCATAGGATCGGTTAATTTTCACTTAATCAACTTGTTTCACATCTATTTTACCAACTCACTCAAATATCATCAGATCTGTGGTTTTTCACTGATAAAATTGCCTCTGATTCAAAAGTGTTTTTAAACTGTATAAGCTTCCGCTAAAAGTGGCTTAGATCTATTCACCCCCCCTTCTAGATCTTTTCCACACCTTCACTTCGATCCTTCAATTGGTATCAGAGCGGGTTTACTTTGATCTGATTTGATCTGAGCAGTTTTTGTTTCTGAGTGTTGTGTGTTTGAGTGTTTGCCTGTTTGTTTGCTAAGCATTTTCTTTCTGCTTTAGAGTCATGGATTCCAAAGGTTTCATAGCTGAGGGTCATTCCATAAATAGGCCACCATTCTTTAATGGGACGGACTATTCTTACTGGAAAAATAGAATGCAAGTATTTTTAAGGGCCCAGAACTATGAGATCTGGAAAGTAGTGGAAGTGGGTCCCTATGAAAACCAGGGAGAAGAAGACACCTGGACTAGGGAACAAATAAGGAAAGCTACATTGAATTATAGTGCCATGAATATGATTCAATGTGCTGTCCATCCCAAGGAGTATTCGAGAATCTCAATGTGCAAATCTGCCAAAGAAATGTGGGATAAACTCGAATTACTCTATGAGGGAACATCACAAGTAAAGGAGACTAAGGCAAATATTCTAGTTTCAGAATATGAACTTTTTATGATGAAGTCTAACGAAAATATTTCTGAAATGTTTGCCAGGTTCATGGTGATTGTGAATGGATTAAAGGCCTTAGGTAAGGACTACACAGATGCAGACTTGGTAAGAAAAATCTTACGTTCACTCTCTTCTATTTGGCACACAAAGGCCACTGTCATTGAAAATTCTAAAGATTTGTCCAAAATGTCTTTGGATGAATTGATGGATCCTTAATGACATATGAAATTAATTTGAAAAGAAATGAAGAACACATAATTAAACCAAGCCAATGGCACTTAAGGCCTCCTCAAGTAACAAAGACAAAAGTCAGAAAAGACAAGATCTGAGGAGTCTGAGTCAAATGAGGATGAAATTGCCCTCATGACCAGACAATTCAGAAAATTCTTGAAATATAGAAAAGGAAAAATGTCTGGGAAAAAGAATTTTCCTTAGGTAAAAGAAACACTCCTTTTTCTAATTTCAATAAGAATCAAAAATCTGACGAAACTGTTATCTGTTACAGGTGCAACAAACCAGGACACATGAAGGGAGAGTGTCCTGAGAACAAGAAGGAAAAGCACAAGAAGTTCCAGAAATTTAAGAAGCCAAAGGCCATGGTAGCCACTTGGTCTGATGAAGACTCAAGTGAGGAAGAAGAAGAGAAGAAATCCTCAAGCTCTGAAAGTGAGGAAATCTGCTTCATGGCCAACAATTCTGAAGAAAAGGTAAATACTTCTTTCGAAGATTTTACTGTTGAAGATTGGCAGGATGTGTATGCATAACTAGTTGAAAAATATTCTGAAATGAGAAAAGAAAACAAACACATCAAAAAGAAAATTGAAAACCTTTACCATAACCAATCTTCAAACCATAGAATTTGTGAACTGGAAACTGAAGTAACAGAATTGCATGATGAAAAAGAAAATCTCCTGAACCTTATTGATGAACTAAAACTTGCCTCTCAAAAGGCCTCCTAAGAATTCAAAGACTTAACTGAAAAGCTGGAAATTGAAAAATAAGAAAAACAACAGAAGATTGAAGAAATTGAAACTCTTAAAAACCAGCTAAAAGAAAGGGATGAAGTTATCCAAACCTTCACAAAAGGTAAAGATAACTTAGAGGCACTGCTAGGAACCACCATGACAACCACCTCTCATGGATTAGGATTCAACAAAAAGAAACCCATGAAAGACAAATCTGGTGAGAAAAAGGACAAAGCACCACTAATTAAATTTGTCAAGGGTCTAATCTTGAGAACACAGAAATTCAACAAACAGCAAACAAAACCTTAAACAAAACACAAAAAAGCAAAAACTCAAAAACAAAAGAAGACAATCAGGTCGACACAGTCCCCTGACAGGTCGACACCAGTCCACAAGAACAAGGCTTCTGTGGCTGCTATGTCGACACCAGTACAGGAGAGGTCGACCTGCTCAACATCAAAAGCTGCAAACAACTCAACCAAAAATTCAAATAAAAATTTGAAAAATAAGAAAAAGTCAAAAGAAATAATTCATGAAAAACCTTGGACCTCCAAGACAACATTTCAAGATGATTGGACTAATCCTTGGAGCCAATGGTATGATAACCCCTGTTGGTATCATCCTCAATTCTTTTATCCAAACCCTTGGATGTACCAACAAAATCCCTGGATTCCACCTCCTCATCTGAACTCCAATTTTCAAATGAAAAACTCCCCTCCTACCAAAAACAAAAATCTTGGTGCTTTCATTCCTAAAAGAAAGAACAAACAGAAAAAGGCTGAAAACACCAATGTAACAAAACAAAAATCAAAGACAGGTCAAATTTGGGTGAGAAAAGATTTACTGACAATGTTCAAACATTCTGATGGTCCCAACTCTGTTTGGGTACCAAAATCTTCTCTCCACTGATCTTGTTGCAGGAAGGTCGTGCACCCAACACCAATGTATGGTTTCTTGACAGTGGGTGTTCACGACACATGACGGGAGACAGAGCCAAATTCTCATTCCTGCTTGAAAAGGAGGGAGGGTCAGTTACATTTGGAGGTAAAAATAAAGGAAAGATCATTGGATCTGGAAAGGTTGGTCAAACTTCTTCAAACTCAGTAGATAATGTTTTATTAGTTGATGGTCTTGATTATAATTTGCTCAGTATCAGCCAACTATGTGACAAAGGTCACAAAGTTGTGTTTGAATCTGATTTTTGTAAGATAATTGATTCATCAACTGATAAAATCAAATCTTTGGAAAAAGAGAAAACAATGTCTACATGATCAACCTTAATAAAAACTTTTCTTAAAATCTTTGCTTTGTTGCAAATAAAGATGAAATTGCATGGACTTGGCACAAAAGACTTGGCCATGCAAGTTTCAGAACATTGAATAAGTTGTTAAGACTGAACTTGGTTAAGGGTCTTCCTGAATCTTTTTCTAATGTTGAAGATCAAGTTTGTGGGATATGTGCTAAAGGAAAACAAACTAGGAAATCTTTTAAAACCTTCAATGAGGTACTTACATCTAGGCCACTAGAACTTCTTCACATGGACCTTTTTGGGCCAACAAGAGTTCTAAGCTTAAGTGGCAAGAGATATGGGTTTGTAATCATTGATGACTTTACTAGATTTACTTGGGTTATCTTTCTATCCCACAAAAGTGATACTTGCCTTGAATTCAGGAATTTCTGTACCACTATCTTAACAACTTATCCATATAAAATCAAAAACATTTTAACTGATCATGGGGGTGAATTTGATAACACATCCTTTTCTGATCTATGTGCTGAATTTCAAATCTTTCACAAGTTTTCTTCACCTAGAACTCCAGAACAAAATGGAGTTGTGGAAAGAAAGAATAGAACTCTTGTGGAAATGGCTAGATCCATGCTCTTAGGAAGTAATCTGCCCAAATCCTTCTGGGCTGAAGCTGTTAATACAGCCAATCATATCCTAAATAGAGCTTTGATCAGACCAAAGATCAGAAAAACCCCCTATGAATTGTTGAAAAACAAAAAGCCAACTGTTTCTTATTTCAAAACTTTTGGGTGCAAATGCTTTGTACACAATAATAACAAAGAAAACCTTGACAAGTTTGATGCTAAGAGTCAGGAAGCTATCTTCCTTGGCTATTCTGAAGTGTCAAGGGCTTTCAAAGTGTACATTCTGAAAACCAAAACTGTTGAAGAATCTCCACATGTTCTTTTTGATGAAAATTCCTTTTCCACTAATGATTCTAAATCTTGCAGGAAAGACAAGACAATGAAGAGGATGACCTCATTGTGGATTCTTCACCAACTGTTGAGGAGCTTGACAATAATGAAGAGAACCTGAACAACTCACCATCTTAAGTGGGTCAGGTAACATTGCTCCAGAAGTGGGTACTTCTCAACAGGTAATTTCTGAACCTCGATATCTGAGAGATCACCCATTAGACAGTGTAGTTGGCAATTTGAATGATAGAGTAAGGACCAGATCATCCTTCTTGCAAAATATTGAAGAAGACCCACTAGTTCTAATTTCCCAAATTGAACCCAAGTCAATTGATGAAGCCTTATCCAGTTCTGATTGGATTAATGCCATGCATGATGAGCTTCATCAATTTGAAAGAAATCAAGTATGGGAATTAGTACCTAGACCTAGTGACCAAGCAGTGATTGGTACTAGATGGGTTTTCAGAAATAAGTTAAATGAAACTGGTCAAGTAATAAGAAACAAAGCTAGGCTAGTTGCAAAGGGGTATAACCAAGAATTTGGAATTGACTTTGAAGAATCATATGCCCCTGTAGCTAGACTAGAAGCTGTCAGAATTTTCCTTGCTTTTGCATCCTCCATGAAATTCAAAGTCTATCAAATGGATGTCAAAAGTGCATTCTTAAATGGATATATAAAGGAAAATGTTTTTGTTGAACAACCTCCTGGATATGAAAATGAAAAATATCCTAACCATGTTTTCAAGCTTAATAAGGCTCTCTATGGTCTTAAGCAAGCTCCAAGAGCTTGGTATGACCGTTTGAGTTCCTTTTTACTTGAAAAATGATATTCTAGAGGTAATGTTGATCAAACATTGTTCACAAAAATAGCTAAAAATCAAATAATTGTAGTCCAAATTTATGTTGATGACATAATATTTGGATCAACCAATAAAGGCCTTTGCACTGAATTTTCAAATCAAATGAAGAATGAATTTGAAATGAGCTTAATGGGAGATTTAACATTCTTTTTGGGATTACAGGTTAACCAAACACATGAAGGAATCTTCATCAGTCAAACCAAATATGTCAAGGAGCTATTAAAGAGGTTTGACTTTCAGAACCTTAAGCACTCAAGCACACCAATTGCAATTAATGCTAAACTAGAAGAAGATCCATCTGGTAAGTCAGTAGATCCAAAGACCTACAGAGGTATGATTGGCTCTCTGCTCTATCTTACAACTTCTAGACCTGATATTCAATTTTGTGTGTGTTTATGTGCTAGATTCCAATCTAATCCTAAAGAAAGTCACATGCTTGCTGTTAAACGAATCTTCAAATATCTTGTTGGAACATGTGATTTAGGTATTTGGTATCCTGCTGGTTGCAAGTTAGATCTGTTTGCCTATTGTGATGCTGATTATGCTGGTGTAAATTAGATAGAAAAAGCACAAGTGGCTTGTGTCTATTTCTAGGTGGGTGCCTTATCTCTTGGGCTTCTAAGAAGCAACATTCAGTTGCTCTGTCAACTGCAGAAGCTGAATATGTTGCAGCAGGTAGATGTGGAACTCAGATTCTCTGGGTGAAACATCAACTTCTTGATTACAACCAAGATTTAGGGTGTGTACCCATCTATGTGATAACACTAGTGCCATAAATTTGTCTAAAAACCCCATTCAGCACTCCAGAACAAAACACATTGAAATTAGGCATCATTTCTTGAGAGATGAGGTTGCCAAGAAATCCTTTGAACTCCACTTCATTGAAACTGAAAAACAAATTGCAGACATATTCACTAAACCCCTTCCTGAAAACAGATTTTCATCTTTAAGGAGAGAACTTGGTCTTTGTAAATGTCCACCCTCATGATCTCTCTCAAGGTTTGGGTTAAGTGTAATGCATTATCTAAGGGGGAGTTCTTTGCATCTCATGATTCTTTGCTTCCTTGAGTTACATTGTTCTTATCTCTCTCACTTTCAATTCTATTCCCCTTTTTACAATAAATTCTCCAACTCTTATTGTGTTGAAATTTCTTGGTATATCAAATGGTGATTTGGAGAAAGACAAGTTATGCCTGTCTGGACACTTTCACTATGCGAGAGTATGTGTCTCCGCCAAGTACTAAGAAATTGATATGCAATTGTTGAGGGGGAGCTTCTATTGTTCAAAGAGGATACTTTTTCTGATTTCAAAACTTGCTCATTTTTACTTCTATTTCTCTTTGATAATGAATTCTTCAACTCTTATTATATTGAAATTTCTTGGTATATCAAATAGTGTTTGGATAAGGACAAGTTAGGCTTGTCTGGAAACCTTTCATTATGCGTGAGTATATGACTCCGCCAAGTACCAAGAAATGGATATGCAATTGTTGAGGGGGAGTCTTTGTTGTCCAAGAAGAAAACTTTTCTGATTTCCAAAATTTACATATCTTTATTTTGATGAAAAGTGATTGAAATCATCATCTCAGGGGGAGCTAGAAAATTCACAAGTCATGACTTTGCAAAATTCAAAATTTTTCTTGAATCTCATCAATTCCTTGCATGATGTCATCATTTCGAAGTCTAGAGTCTCAAAATGAACCCTTGAGTGATCTATTATATTTTTTACTAATCAACTTTCAACTATATCTCTCAACCCACAGAAATTCAGATCTCTTCCTAGACTAAACATCAACTTGTGCCTTGAATTTAAAACATTTCCTTGTTTGCAACTGATGATTGGATGTATTTGATTTCTATCTCACAAACTCTCCAAATTTTTAAAATCCAACAGAGCAATGGCACTTGTGCTGAGAAACTGCACACCTTCACAATGAATGAAGTGCCATGTATGTCATGAGGCACTATTGCTAACTCTGTTCAAAGGGAATCAAAATAAAAATAAATTCAAAATAAAGGCAAAATGTGCTATGTTTTTTTGATGATGACTGAGTAACTGGAAATATTGGCGTCTACAAAACGTATATTTTCATGTCAAAAGGCCATCATTTACCCCTTTGAGACTTGACAATGACTAAATCTTAAGTATCCAGGGACTATGGTGTGTAAAAAGCACTAGTACTTGAGTGAAAGAGATTTATGTCATTTGATAGTTTGTTAAAAGAACAAAATGTGACCATTATTGGAGATATGTCCAGAAAGAATCATCTTCATTCCTCATCTAGTTGTTCTTTGAGATTGTGTTTTATTTTCAACACAATTGCATTTAGTCTAGATGACATCTTTAATTCTTTAAAGTTGAGAAATATGGTAGTTTATAGTTGATTGTTAGATATATATTATGTCCCTCAATTTCTCATTTTGTTGATTCAAGTCTTGGAATGCTAATATCCTGTTGGAAATTGTTTGAAAAACTTGAATTGTGATGAATCTTTTGCAAAATATCACAAATGAATTTTTAAGCCTCTTAAAAATCCTTGAAATGATAATTCCTCTCATTGGTCATCATTCTAAAGATGTCTCAAAATTTTCTAAAAAATTTCCTCTCAAAAATTCAATTCTTTCTCCTAGGCCGTGTCGACACACTTTAGGTCAGGTCGACACTACCTTCATCCTGTGTCGACACTAACCCCTTGCCTGATTGTTTTTCAAACCGTTCGGGTTCATGATAATCCTTTTTGTTCCTGCGGGGCAGTGCACCACTGCACCCCTTTTAGGCATCAGGTCGACCCGACGGCCTCATTCTCATCATTTCCGGCAAGAAATCTTCACCATTTCTCTCTAAATCTCATCCTTCTTTCCATCACCTCTCCACTCTTCCATCCTCTTCGAATTCCACTCCTCCCTTGCACCATGGTCAGGAAGTTGGGTCCCCGCCGTGGCGCAAGGTCCAGGGCCTCTTCAAGGCCGATTCCGGCAGACAGTGCCGTTGCCCAATCCGAAAGAAGATCTAAGAGAAGGAATGATCCTGCTGAGCAACCAGGATCCTCTTCAGCACCTCAAAGGGCAGCCAAGAGAAGTAGACCATTCTCTTCAGGCAGAGGTAGTAGTCCTCCAAACCCTAGACCAGAGATTCCGGGCGAATCTTCTGAAAACCCTGAGGAGTCATCTTCCTCTTCTTCTGAGTCTTCTGAGTCTCAAGAGGATATTCCCTCAGAGTCAGTCAGTGCAGCCAAGTTAATTCTGAAGCCCCGAATTCTAGACCTATCAGACATTCAGCTAGCAGACTCTTTTCCAGAAATTCAAACCTATTTCTCCTTTCAATCTTGGTTACTTTTTATCTCTGAGTTTCAAGTCAGTTATCCAAGACTTGTTAGGGAATTCTATAAGAACCTCACATGCACAGATGAAGGGTATGAATCCAATTTTAAGGGAATAGCCATTAATATGCCAACTGATAAAGCAGCCTCCATTTTCAAAGTGCCAGATGAAGGGGCAGATTATCATGAATTTGAATTTGATCTACATGAAGCCTACTCCATCTTGACAGGCCTTCCTGCTGATGCATCTGATCGAAAACAAACCTTTGTAACCAGATTCAACACCAACTCTTTTCCCCCTGTGTTGAGAGTCATCCACCACATATTAACCACAATCATTACCCCCCAAGGTGGTGGAAGGGACAGGTTGACAGATATTTAAAGGTTTATTCTATATTGCATGGTCAAAGAAATCAAAGTCAATCTCAATGTCATAATGCTTCAAATCATATCTGAAACAACAAGGAATGACCTAAAGAGATCATTGCCTTATGCAGCACACTTGACCTCAGTATTCCAGCACTTTGGTGTGCCCTTGGAGAATGAGAAGTCACAGTCTATTCCCAAGTCCAACATCTATACCTTTAAGAATATTCAGAAGTTTATGGGATTTAGACTTGAGGGCAATCAAGTAAGGAGAGGGCCAGTTGTGGTTGAGGCCCCTCAAGCTCAGGAGGAACAGCCTCAAGATCAAGGGGAACAGCCCCAAGCTCAGGAGGACCAGCCTCAGGTTCAAGGGGACCAGCCCCAAGCAGAAGAGGAATAGCCTCCAGCTGAAGGGGACCAGCCCCAAGGTCAAGAGGATCAGCCTCCTGTAAATGAGGATCAGCCTCAAGTCCCAACTGAAGGTGAAATCCCAGTTCATGCCCCTCTCTCACCTCAGTTTCAACCCTCCTTCATTCACTCTGAATCTCCACAACCCTCATTCCAACCATCCACATCCTCTGGTGGGCCTTTGTTCCACCAGAGTTGTTCTCCTTCCTCAATGAAAATTTGAAACTTTGAACTCCTCCATTCAAACCATGTCCACATCATTTGAGTTGAGGATTCAAAGACTGGAGAACACAGTATCTGCCAAGTTCATAGAACAGAAAGCTGCTTCAGACTATGCAGCTCAAAGGTTCAATAGATTGATTGGAACAATGGCAGATGCCTCACTACAGCTGAAGGAGCACCAGCAGAAGCTAGAGACGTACTTCAAGGAATTTTGGCAAATTCCCAAGCAGATGTCTTCAACACTAATCAGACATTGCATGAGATTTCCAGCACAAGACTGTCATTTGCTCATTTTGTGGATGATTTGGAAAGCATGAGGAACTTCAATGAGCAAATTGACAAGCAGATAACAGATTTGACCAAGGAATTCAAGATAATGCTACGACCTGGTTGGTCAGCTGGTTCATCATCATCCTCACAACCTATTGCAGCTGATCTAGCCAGAATTCAAGCCACCTTGATAGAGAATTCAGATAGAATGGAACACTTTTTGCTCACAAAAATGACAACCATTCAAGATCAAATCAAGACTAGCTTGAATTTCATGGAGAAAAGACTATCTGACATAGAGACCATTCTTCTTCCCATTCCTCCTCCTCCTCCATCTTCTACTTAATGTAATTTCTCTTTTGATGATGTCAAAGGGGAGAAGAAAGAAAGAAAATGTTTGTAATCTCTTGGAATGATTGTAATGGTTCTCTAGTTGAATGAAATGAAATGTTTTGCTTGGCCTGAATGAAATCTTCATTGTGACTTCAATATGAATGAAAATCTTTATGTGAATGTGATTGTTTGAATACTTGTCAAGTTGCTTGACTTTGTGTACAAAAATTCTCATTTCAAGTAACATTGTGTTTCACAAGTACATCATCATCTGTTACTAAAGAATATCAAAAGTCTTTGACAAGTTTAAACAAAAAGAAAATAAAATTTTGAATAACCAAAAATTGCTTAAAATCATATTTCATCAAAACCTTACATTCATATAGATTTAATGTTGCCATCATCAAAAAGGGGGAGATTGTTGGGTTGAGTGTAATCTCTTATCATTTCCCTCCTATTTTGATGATGACAAGAGGTGATTTTTAAAGCAATTTAAATGAAACATGTCAAAAACATTTCACCTGAAACTTATATTCAAAAAACATGTTTCAAAGCACACCTATCATTTGCACTAATAATAAAATATTTTACTAATGATATATGTGTTTAAATTTCAGGTACAAACACTTTTTGCAAAAGATGTGTCGACACACCCTTCCATGGTGTCGACACAACAACACAGATTCAAAGGCAAAAGGTGAAGAAATATTGAGACTGTGTCGACACAAGTCAAGAGTGTGTCGACACGAGTTGCAGTTTTTCAGAATCAGTCTACCCAGGTCGACACACTCTTAGAGCAGGTCGACACTGGACCCAGTTCCCAGAACAACCAGTTTGCAGATTTGGGACAGCAGGTAGACACACTCTCAGAGCAGGTCGACACTAGACTCAGTTCCCAGAACAGTCAGTTTGCAGATTTGGGACAGCAGGTCGACACACTCTCAGAGCAGGTCGACACGGGACCTTCTTCCCAGAACAGTTGTTCTCAGATATGGGACAGTGTGTCGACACCACCACCAGGGCAGGTCGACACACTACGGAAAGATTCCATTTTAAAGTGGATGGCTGCCACGTGTCTGCCTAGGGCGATGGGGAATCAACCTAGGATCGTGTGCCCTTATACCTAAAGGGTATCTTTGGAATCCCTTGAGTATAAAAGGTCCCTAATCGGCCCCCATCACAGAAGAAGAGACCAACTAACTCTTAGAACCTCAAGAAAGTTTCCTGGCGGCTACAAGAGGTCCTCTCCCTTCTCTGCTCTCCGTGTGCTTCCAGAAGACCAATTCTCACCAATTCAAGTGTGAGAATTGGAGTGTGATCCCTGCAGAAACCTCTGAAGCATCCCAAGGAAGCAGATCAAGTAGAAGCCTTCGTTGGAGAAGAATTCAAGGAAGATCCAACAATTCCAAAGTGCAGAGCATCGGTTTTGGACTTCAAGATTGCAAGTCTCTTCCCAATCCAAGCTTCTACAAGGGAGTACACTTGAAGAACAAAGTTATTTAATTAAATTCACTGTACTTCTGTTCTTCTGAGATATCTTTTGAGATTATGCAAGTACTTCTGCATAGCTCTCATTAGTGCTCTCATTTTCGACTAGATCTGTTGCTAGAAGGTCTATGTCTTGAGTTGGTGTCTAGCAAATCTTGTGTGAGCATTGTGCTCAGGTTGTTGTGAGCCGTTGTGCTCAGTTTGAGTTGTCTAACTCAAGGTTGTGTTGAGCAGTCCTGCTCAGTTGTTCTAGAGTAGTCTTGCTCTAGAAGTTGTGTGAGTTGTAAGCTCTCAAGTGTTGGAGCTGTCAGGCTCCAGTGGGTGTGTTACCCAGTTGTTTTAGTGAATCCTCACGGGGTGTGAGGGGTGGATGTAGGAATCACTTGGGTGATTTCCGAACCACCTAAAAAATCCTTGTGCATTTGTCTAATTGTGGTTTGATCATTTCATCCGTTAGATGCTTGCATAGGATCAGTTAATTTTCACTTAATCAACTTGTTTCACATCTATTTTACCAACTCACTCAAATCTCATCAGATCTGTGGTTTTTCACTGATAAAATTGCCTCTGATTCAAAAGTGTTTTTAAACTGTATAAGCTTCCGCTAAAAGTGGCTTAGATCTATTCATCCCCCCCCATTCTAGATCTTTTCCACACCTTCACTTCGATCCTTCAGGTGAGACCACACTACTCAAAACCTTGAGTACAACACATACCGGAGCACGACGACTCCAAACACCTTGAGTTCAACGACTCACAAACTGAGCACGATGGCTCAAACAACAACCGAAGCACGACGACTCCAAATTGAGCACGACGACTCAAACCACACCGTGACTGCGACGACTCACAAACCAGAGCTCGACGGCTCCCAAAACACAAGCTAGATCAAAGTTAACAGAAATCAGATCCTCTAGCAATGATCTGATTCAAGATAGATTCGTACATAGAAATTTGTGCAGAACTTCATGCACAAATCTCATAGACGAGATAAATAAGAACAACTCAGAAATAAGACAAAAAGATGTAGAAAGAGTGTTGTTTGATGAAGAGGCCTTGTAGACGCTTCATTTGAGGAGCCTTGATGGAAATCGATGGAGATTCTCCTCAATTGGCGATGCTCTACTTTGATGGCATCTGAAATGCCAGAAATCCTTCTTCTCCTTAGCCTCTTCAGTTGGATCTGCTCCCTTGCCTTGCACAGCAACCTTCTCTCCAGGGATTCCCCTTGATTCCCTTGTCCTTCCTCTTGAAAGGATGACTTGCAGTTTCTGGAGATGGAGACAGATCTGGAAAACCCCCTTTGGCCGCAAAAAGGCTTCTTCTGGAAGTGTATGGGCTCTCTTGCCTTTGGGGTACAACGAACATGGGTATTTATAGCCCCATATGACCATAAAGTGCCTTGGGGTGCATGGGCATAGAAACCTAGGTCAAATCCCCTAAATCCCAAGCAGCTACGTGTCCAGAGAAATTCACGTTTTTGAGTTTCAGCCGGAGTGTGTCGACCTGACTTGATCTAGTTTCGACCTGCTGTTCCAGTTAGGTAAACTGATCTGCTGGAAACTGGGTCTAGTGCCGACCTGACTTGATCTAGTGTCGACCTGACTTGATCTAGTGTCGACCTGTTGTCCCAGTCAGGCAAACTGATCTACTGGAAATTGGGTCTAGTGTCGACCTGACTTGATCTAGTGTCGACACTACCAAGACAAAAATGTATGAACCTGAAAATTTAACACATAAGCCATTAGTACAAGATATTATCATTAAAATATGAGATATTAAACATCAAAAACATGTTGTTTAAGCATTATTGTGATATGTATAAAATGTATAACATGTTCAACATATCATCATCAAATCACAATATGTCATCATTAAAATCACATGTCATCATAAAAATCACAACATGTCATCATTAAAATCACAACATGTCGTCATTAAAATCACAACATGTCATCATTAAAATCACAACATGTCATCATTAAAATCACAACATGTCATCATTAAAATCATAATATCTCATTATTAAAATCACAATATGTCATCATCAAAATCAAAGTATGAGTGATGTTCATTGGTCATCATTAAAATACAACTTTAGGAAATTCCAAAACACACTCAACCCAACAATTGTGTAATGGTTTGATGTCTAGTACTCGCTTTATACCATTTTCTTGCAACTGCCTCGCGTTCCGATATTCCGCATCGGGGCATGACATGTCCAGTAGGATTTATATCTTCCAGCAATGATATACGTATTTAACAATTTAAAAGCTAGAAGGAATGAACATGATATGTACAATGCAATTAAAATGACAATAGTAACACGTGTACAGTGTATCATGCAATATAGTAAGATCAAGAGATGTAATGATCAGTCTAGCAAGAAGGTTGTAGTCAATATTTCAAGATAGGGCAAACAATGATCTAGCAAGATGGTAACGAGCAAGAGTGAGATAGCATGTAACAAGATTGGCCATTTCACAAGCAAGCAAGCACGCACGAGCAAGAACTTTTAACATGTAACAGTAATTAGGCACGAAGCCACAAATGTGCACTAAGGATCTATGCCACCTTGGAATGCACACTAGGACACGTGTATGTGGTTTATGTATTTAGCATTCAACACGCAAGTACTCCCAGCACAGATGCAACACCAATAATCATTATATCCCAAGGTTAACAATATATGTATGACTCGCCGTCATTGGGGCTAGATTGGAAACCTTGGACACACGCTGTGCCCTGTCAGCATCTCACTATTTTCAAATGTAGATACCCACAGTCATTCATGGTAAGTAATACGAGTTCAATAATGTTAAGATCGTTGAGGTGAATGTTCATGAGTTCAATCCGACAACATAATGACGTAATTTTCATTTAGTCCAAACACTTATTAATAATTTTGTCTTATATTCAATAGAGGTACTCCAGAGTCAAGATGAGAAGAGAAAGATCTCATCACTAATGCCAAGAGAAGAGAGATACGTGCACATTAACTTCCGGGTACTTCAATGGTACAACCTGCTCGTCGGCCATGTGGGAATCCATGGTCAGAGGAGACTTACGGAGGCCTTGGTCAAGGGGTCACTAGTCCAGCAGAAGGAATATCCAATGAAGAGTTCACCACAAGCCAAGAAGGGGCTTTCCTATCGTGCTAGAGTGTATGCGCATGCCGCACGTGAGAATCGCTCGAGTGCATGTGTGAATCCGATTATGGAAACTCCAGTTATAGAAACTTCGTTTATGGAAACTTTATTTTTGGAAACTCTATATATGGCAAGTATCATGAGTACTAAAACATGCATGACAAATTTTAGCAAGTAACTATGTGTTCTTAGCAAGTTTGATAACAAGGCAAGAAGTAGATAATCAGCAAGTATAGAATATGATCATGAACTTAAGATCAATTAAAATTCATGTAAATAAGTTTTAAATCTTTATATGGGTTGATATATGCATTATATCATTAACTAACTTCATACAAGAGAAGACGGGGCATGAAAACAACGTCAAACAGGCGAAATAGGGCTGATCTGCCCTATGTGTTCAGAAGGCGACAAGCATACTGTCGCCTTCAAGAAGCCGACTAGAAGGCTGTTGCCTTCTGATCCCTGAAGGCAACAGCCTTCCTATTGCCTTCTGAAGGCAACAGGTCGACTCGTTGTCTTCCGGTTTCCAGTGCAGGGGTCCTTATATGGATGTTTTCCTAGTCCGATTCAAACTAGGTTTGACACCTGTGGGTTTGAAAAATCAAAACTAATGCTAGGGTGATCCAAATCGGATGAAACCACCTCTGTTAGTTAGAGGACTTCCAATACATTGTAAGGTAACAAATAATCGAGAAACAATGGTCGTTTGACTGGGTAATAACATGTATTGTGACTCTCTATGTGAATATGACATAGTGCTCATTTTCAAGCTAATACTCTCAATATAGTTAACAAAAATTGTGTAATCTAGTTCCAAATGAAAGTAGACTCATAGGGTAACAGGTTCTCTTTTGAACACTCAGTCCGAAAATGACTCTACAAAAAGGTATAGAACTCATAAGACAAGTCAAGGTTAAATCAAGACAGTATAGAGTTAAGATAATGCAAGATTTAATTCATGAAACTCTCAAAATAAAAATTGGGGAAAATAGTAAGAACATGATCTATACACATGTATGCAAGCATGAACAAGTTTAATTAGAGTTTGTCATGGAGATGACCTACCTTTTGGGTTGAATAAGATTCGTTCTCCAAAAAGCCCTAGTTCTGACCGCTTGGAGAAGAACACCTAATACTCATGATCTACTGGATAGAAATTGGGAAAAATAGTTCCATAAGAAACTAGACCTGTAGATCTTTCCAGGGGTATATGGTTTGCATGGTTTGGTCGGGGTTTCACTAACCTTAGGTGATGATCTTGAAGGGGTTTGTCTACAGGTCACAAGGAGTGAGGTGCACGAACTTGCTTCCTGCTCAAGCCTCCACCTCAAGATCCCAGCCACCACAGCCTCCAAGCACGACCTCAACAACCTAGGGTTCGTCCCATGGGAGAGAGGGGGCTTATTTAAAGGAGTATGGCTCTTTACTTGCCTAATTTAAATTAGGAAATCAATGGGTACAAATTTTGGTGTATCCTTCCCTCCGTGGAGGATTTCTCTCTCCAATTCGTGATGGAAAGAATATGGAAACCTCCCATAGGTGGTAACCACGAATTTGGGTTTGATTTGAAGTCTAATGGTGGTCTATTGGGTGAGAATTTACCCTAACTTGGTCTATTAGTGAATATTTTCGAATTTTGGGTTATTTTTTTAGCATGAATTATTTCATGGCCCAAAACACTTATTTTGGTCCAATTATTCCATTGGGTCATCAATACCCATTGTTTTAAGTCCATTAATGATTTTTATTTTATTTTTGGACTCACTTTAGTGCCAGTAATGGTAATTATCCGACTTATTCCCTAATTACGATAATAAGTCGTAAAACGCTTTAAACTCAGCTAATTCAATTTTTCTTCACATAAATTCTTTTGTGGGTCATTAGGGAGTATTGTTCAAAGTTGAAATGTGATTTTTACGGAATTTTCCCATGTGTTTCCACATCCGTTATAATGTTACGCATGTGTTTTCTAATTCGGGAATATTAAATTATTATTTTTAATTTATTCTAATTTTTCAATTAGTAAAATTTTCGGGGTGCTACATGCTGGATCGAGATGGCACTATAGTTGTCATAGAAGGGGGTGAATAGGACTTCTTGCGCTTTAGAAGATTTGTCTGAAAATAGATAACACTAAATAGAGTTGTTAGTACTTAGTGTGGTGTGTGTGAAACAAGTGAAAACTTGACGGAAGCAATCACACAAATGCAGAAGAAATTTTATCTTTGTTCGGCCCTTCCCATATGGAACTCCTACATCCAGTCCCCAAGTAACCACTTGAGATTTCCAAGAACACTTGGCCTTCTCTCAACCTGAGAGATATTACAACCCACTTGCTCCCAAGCAAGTCTTCCCTTTACCAAGGGGTACAAAGACTACCTACACCCGTAGGTCTTCCCTTTACAAGAGGGGCACTGCAAGGAACAAACCCCCTGTGGGTTATCTAACACAGAGATGAACAACACTTGTGTGTCTGGTCAGAAAAATGAGCAAATACAGAGAACCAGAAAGAGATACAAGTAAGAATTTTTGCTCTAACTCTTTCTTAATCTAAGAGGGTGGACTGAAAAGGATCTACAGTTACAAAAAGCCACCCAACAGAAAAAAGACTTCAAAGGAACTACAGAGCTTGGAAGTCGTGGACTGAAGAAGTAGCTCTCTTTCTTTCACTTCAGTAGAAGACTTGTGAAGACTCTTGCTTTCAAAAATAGATGGGAGTTGTGTGCGTTGCTGGGTTTGTGATCTCTTCTGGTTCAAACTTCAGCTTCTATATATGAGCTTCAGAATCTTTAATTTCTCGTTTGAAACTATCCGTTAGAAAACTAGTCGTTTGATGAATGGCCGTTGATCCTTGGATGTAGACACTTTGAGACTTCCGTTATATTCATCAATCCTTCAGCTTTTGGAGTTCCAATGTATTCAGGCTATGTAGATAGCTTCATGGCTTAATAGACAATTTTTATTAATAATCTATGAACTGGCTTCAGTGGATATCTAATTGTCTGCAAGGTAAGGAAGCACAGGTACCTTTGTCCTTTCGGAGGTAGGTGAGATGGAAATATATGTAAAGTATAAAGAACCTCGGATGGATAGATGATCAGTGCATTAAGGAGTAGACAAACAACTGTATCATGAAAATAAGGAATTTTTGACAAAAAGTAGATATGGTAGGTGGGTTCTGATAGATAGCCCATGCTGCTTATACCTACCAACGCATATCTTCTGTCAAAATAGAAAGGACTAAGCATCTGACAGAAAGCAAGAGACCAATTTGTATAATTGATTTAGATCTTATCAAAGATAATTTATATGGTCATTTTGAATATAATTTTAGCTACCTAACAGAGAATTTGAATGGTGGTAGCAAGAAAAATATTATTCTATAAGATATGTAAGTGTTATTCATTCTATAAAGGATCCCATTGGAATAACAAATAACTTGAAATAAACAAGATTAAGATTTCCGATATTATGTGGAAAGGTATATTATCATAAAATTTTAAGTGTCAAGTGCATAGAAGTTGATATAGGTTACTTTGACTTTTCTAAAGTGGCAGTCAAAGATAAGAGCTCATCAATTGATGTCATACTTCGACTTCTAAGGAGTCGGAGTGCAAACAAAAATAGACTTCAACTTTCAAGGAGGTGGAGTAAGATACAAAAGACTTCGACTTGTTAGGAGTCGGAGTGAGAGGACTTCTACTTTTCAGAAGTCGGAGTGAAAGATCATTTGATAGCAAGTCATACTTCGACTTCTAAGGAGTCAAAGTCAAGACAAACTTCGACTTTTAAGTAGTCAAAGTTCAGCTAGACTTCAACTTTTCAGAAGTCGGTGTCTTGTCAGACATCGACTTTTCTGAAGTCAGAGTACTACCTGTTCATCATATGGTGCAACACTTTGACTTTTCAGGAGTCGGAGTCTGAAGTTGGAGTTAGTATGGTACATAGTATACTCTGTGGACTTAGAGAAATTTTCGTAAGAGAGTGTTGATAGATACTGTATCATACATGTCATATTTCTTGTGGTATATTCCAATAGATTTGTTTGTAGAAAATCTTAAAAGGTTTTGTCATAGAAAAAACATAACGCTTAAAATGTTTAACAATATTTTAAGGAGATAGTTGCTCAACAATTCTCCCTATTTTTGTTAATGACAAAATCTTTTAAAAATAGACAGTGAAAATAAATTTGATTTTGCAAAACAAAGTGTTTTCTATCCTATATATTTGTTTCTTACTTTCTTTCTCCCCCATTGTGGCATTAATAGAAAGGACAAGATATAAAGAGAGATATAGAATGATGAGTAGAAACAGATCTGGATTGATTTCTGTAAAGAACAATTTACATTCATGAAGCAGACAAAGAACTAGGAAGCTACAGGGATGGAGGAATTCTAGCAAGGAAAGGCTGAAGAAGAGCCCATAGCTTCTTCTCATTTCCAGGAAAGAAAATTTCAAATTTGGAAATATCTATGTTATAGAAGGATCCTATAGAAGGGATTTTCCTATAAGACAATGTGCCTATGGTGAAACCAGCTAATTCGCCTATTGTAGTTACCATGGCGTAGGGTACTCTTAAGGGGAACAAACTTCTTACTGGCAGCAAGATGGAGGAACTCATGAACAGTGATATTCTAGTGCACGCCATGGGAGAATGCAGCTTCCTTCGCTTGGTAGTACACAAGATACCTCTAGTTCCATTTGTGTGAGACAGACATCCAAAATGTCTCATAACCTTTGCAGAGATAGGTAGGAATGGATAGCTTGAGTGTCTGGCAATCTGTGTGGTCTGCTGGGTAAGCTGCTGCCCACTGATCTTCAGTAATCCTCTCAGACTCTGCAAAGCAGTTCTGGAAATCTATCATATGCTGAGTTTTCTTTGGGGCATGCATGAGGGAAAACCTATGGAATGATAGCTTGATATTGTACTTGATTCTGAATCTGGCAACTATCCTTATGTGTCTATTGAACACAACCTGGGCAAAAGGTTTTCTAGATGAAATGGCATCTATCAGACTGGGATGCAGTCCATAGGGCAATCCAACAATCATTGATGGAGTAATATCTCTTTGCCCATTGATGATCATTTCCCATTAGCCTTTATTCACATCTGGCAAACCCATCCTAAATTCCTCTTCATTGAATTGTTTCATTTTGGTGTACTTGGTCTTGAACTCTCTTAGGAGGTTGCCAAACAAATCAAAAAATCTACGATTAAGATGAAGGGGGACATCCATAAACTGGTTCCTAGCTTGAGTGGCTTGAAAGTTATTGGCTTCACCAGGGTATAGATCTAAGGATTCTTTAGGGGAGAGATAGTGGCTTTTCTGCGTGATGAGATTCACATCAGTCAACAGGACTTGAGAAGTTTGAAGTAAGGTAGGGAGCCAGTCTTCAAACGTGTAGTCTGGCATCCCATGGACTTCAAGAAAAGCTTTAATGGACAGGAATTCTTTGAAGAGATTCATTTGGTGTTCAAAATGGTATATGAAGGCATACCAGAATGGGGGAAGAAGGGAGCTAGGGTTGTCTTTCAACTGGTGCCCTACTCTTGAGGATAGTACCACACTAGGTACAATCCCAAAAAGTGAAAGAGTAGTTTTGCCCGATGAAGGAGTTGAAGAAGTAGGGAGAGAGGAGAATAAATGAGGAGCTAAGGTGTGAAGAGTGGGTGTGTTTACCTTGTGAGGCTAGAAGCTATACTTCAGAGGAAATAAAGAAAGTGAAGTACTTGTGGAGGAGGGAAGCTAAGCCTTTGGTTGAGAGGTAGAGGGAGGAGGATTAGATGAGGTAGAGGGAATGGGTTGAGAAGGAGGTGGAGGAGGTTGTTCATCAATAGGAGGAGGTGTGGAACAAGTAGTAGGATGAGGAGTTGGATCAGTAGGAGGAGAAGAAATGGTTAAGGGCTGAGAGGGAAAGACTGGGTGACAAGATTTATGGAGTTTCCTTCTAACCCTTC
Organism: Colocasia esculenta; assembly: GCA_014218235.1. NCBI lineage: Eukaryota > Viridiplantae > Streptophyta > Magnoliopsida > Alismatales > Araceae > Colocasia > Colocasia esculenta. The sequence goes on from CM024756.1 coordinate 41,005,231, forward strand.
TCTTAAAAGTTTTAACCTTGGGATCGGCTTCTAGCTCCATAGACTGATCTTGAGGCTCCAAGGGCTTCTCAGAAATTGACTTCTATTGAGGTGGCTGCTGCTGCTGCTGAGTCTGATCTGGCATAGCTTCGACCAACCCATAGACTCTAGGGTTTCGGCTACCCAACCTAGCCTACCCGTCAACTGACTGAAATCTACAATCTTTCCGGTGCAGATTGAGGCATTGGCTGAAGAAAACCTCTTAAATTGTTCAGGGGTGAAGAAGGTGTCTTTTAGAGCCCTAGATGAGGCCATCTAGATAAAAATGAAACAGGAGACTGAGAGGGATGATAGATGAGATATCGAACAGATCCACAGAGGTCAAAGAACCTACCTTTCTTCAGAGAAATGAAGAAAATCTACAGAAGCCTAGAAGGATATTTCGTCGGGTTAAAGAACACATGCGGGAATAAGGAAGAAGACGACATGAGAGTTGGAGATGGTTCAAACGGGTGATTTGGAAAGAGAGAGGGAAAGGTCCTAATATAGAAAGAGGATATGTAATGGAACATAGATGAGGAGATGAACGGCTGAGATTCAATGAATAAATCATTATAATTAATTCCTCTTTAAATGAAGATTTAAAAAACCCTTTAAAAAAATAATAATAATATTGACTCCAACTTCATAAACTCTGACTCCACAAGAGGCACAATATACAACTCTGACTTCATAAGAGTCATAGTAAACTCCAACTTCATGAGAGTCATAGTAGACTCCGACTTCGTAAGAGTCGTAGAGCCTAAACTCCGACTTCAGAACAGTCGAAGTTCCAGGACTTAGAAATATTTGTGATGAAATAAGCATACAGTATAGTAAAGAGTACATTTCTAATCAAGATTGCACATACCTATTTCTCTTCTTATAGATGTAAGTCTATCTTCAGGAAGAGGTTTAGTGAATATATCAGCAAATTGATTATTTGTAGATATAAATTCAAGTAAAATATCTCCATTACTTACATGGTCCCTGATGAAATGATGTCTAGCCTCAATATGCTTGGTTCTTGAATGTTGGATTGGATCTTTGGTCAAGTTGATTGCGCTTGTGTTGTCACACAGCATTGGAATATCATGAAGTGTATGACCATAATCTTCCAGTTGATGTTTGATCCACAACAGTTGAGTGCAGTAACTTCCAGCTGCAATGTACTCTGCTTCTATTGTGGACAAGACTACTGAATTCTACTTTCTGGAGGACTAGGAAATTAAGCATCCTGCATGAATTTAACAAGTACCACTGGTGTTTTTTCTATCTATTTTGCATCTAGCATAGTAAACATCACTATATCCAATCAATTTGAATTTAGAACATCTGGGATACCATAAACCCAATTTACTTGTGTTTATAAGATATCTAAAAATTCTTTTAACAACATTAACATGATATTCTTTAGGATCAACTTGAAATCTAGCACACAAACATACACTGAACATTATATCTGGTCTACTAGCAATAAGATAGAGTAATGACTCAATCATGCCTCCATAGATCTTCTGATCTACTTTCTTGCCAAGTGGATCACTATCTAACTTAATTCCTGAGCTCATGGGTGTTCCTAAAGGCTTACACTTGTCAAAACCATATTTAGAAAGTAAATCTGAAATGTACTTGGTTTGAGAAATGTGAGTACCTTCGTTGGTCTGCTTGATTTGTAACCCAAGAAAATAATTAATCAACATATATTTATACAACGAAGATTCCTTCTAAAAATTTCTTAATAAATAGGGTGCTATCTATTTTACCTCTTTCAAAATCATGTGATATAAGATAAGCACTTAATCTTTCATACCAAGCTCTTGGAGCTTGTTTCAAACCATATAATGCTTTCTTTAAACGGAAAACATGATTTGGATACTTAGTATCTTCAAAACCAGGTGGTTGCTCAACATAAACTTCTTCTTTTATGAAACCATTCAGGAAAGCACTTTTGACATCCATTTGAAATAAATTTATATTAAGAGAACATGCATATGATAATAAAATTCTAATTGCCTCTAATCTAGCGACTAGAGCATAAGTTTCATCAAAATCAATGCCTTTCTTTTGGGAATATCATTGTGATACCAGTCTGGCCTTGTTCCTGGTTATTACTCCTGATTCATCCACTTTGTTTCTGAAGACCCATCTGGTCCCAATAACTGGATGGTCAGAAGGTTTAGGGATAAGAGTCCAAACATTGCTGTGTTGGAACTGGTTAAGTTCCTCTTGCATAGCTAGGATCCAAGATACATCTGCCAGTTCATCATTGATTGTCCTAGGCTCAATCTGAGAAACAAATGTAGAAAAATCACAGGGAATGTTCATACCTCTTGTTCATACCCTTTCTCTTGGATGATCTCTGTTATACCTCAATTCTCTAGGTAGTCCTTCCTGTGGTTCTTCTTGTTGTTGAAGCTCTTCTAATGGGGATCTTCTTTTTCTTCAAGAGATGTCTATTCCAGATCGCTGCACAAATCTTCAACAACATCTTCTTCTTCTTCTATTTTCTTAATAGAAGGTTAGTTTCATCAAATAAATGTGAATTGATTGTTCGATAGTTAAAGTTCTTCTGTTAAACACTTTATACGATATAGGTTTTGAGATGTATCCTAGCGGAAAACCTTCATCACTTTTAGCATCTAATTTTCCTAAATTATCTTTACCATTATTCAAAATAGAACACTTACAACCAAAGGGTCGAAGGTGACTGATGTTTGGCTTTTTCTCCTTGGATAGCTCATAAGGTGTCTTCTTTAAATTTGGTCTTATCATACACCTATTGATGATGTAGCAGGCTGTGTTGACTACTTCTGCCCAGAAGTATCTTGGTAGATTATATTATGTAAGCATAGTTCTGGGCATGTCTAGCAGTGTTTTATTTTTCCTTTCTGCTACTCCATTTTGTTGAGGTGTTCTTAGTGTAGGGAAATTGTGTTCTATGCCATTTTCTTCACAAAATCTGACAAACTCTTCATTCTTGAATTCTCCACCATGATCAGATCTAATACTGATTATTTGAAATTTCTGGTTCTTCTGTAATAATTTACTGAACTTCAAAATAGCTGAAAATGTTTCTGATTTGGCTTCCAGAAATGATACCCAAGTATACCTTGAATAATCATCCACAATTACATAGCCATAAATTTTTCCTCCAAGACTTACTATTCTTATGGGTCCAAACAAATCCATGTGAATGAGTTCCAAAGGCTTGGAAGTTGTTACCACTGTTTTGGTCTGAAATGATGTCTTGGTTTGCTTTCCCTTTACACAAGCTGTACAGATTCCAGATTTCTTCAGTTTAAGCTTCAAAAGACCTTCAACTAGATCATACTTGATTAATTTCTTGATCACTGATGTGCTTGTATGTTCTAGTCTTCTATGCCACAAATCAGTCTCTTCACTCTTGGTAGTTTCAAGACATAAGTTAACTTCTTTCGCTTCTACTAATTATATAGTGTACAGATTTTTGACTTTTTGTGCTTCAAAAACTATTTTTCCATCCTTTTGGATAATGCACTTATCATTCTGAAATTTTACCAAGTGACCTTTGTCACACAGTTGATTGATGCATATAAGGTTATGCTTTAATCCTTCTACATACATCACATCTTCTATTAAGTCCTTATCTTGTGTTCCTACTATTCCACATCCTAACACTTTGCCTTTTCCATTATCTCCATAAGTGACTTGACCTATCGCATCTCTAAAACTGGTAAACAACCTTTTGTCACCAGTCATATGCCTTGAGCACCCACTATCCAAATACCATTTGGATGCCCTTTGGCGCCTCTGCAAACAAATTTAAGTTGTAACTTTTGGTACCTAAAATTTCTTGGGTCCTTGATGGTTAGTCTTAGGAATCCAACGCAAGTGTCTAGTCGTGCAGGTGCTGACAGTGTGTCCTAGTTGGTTACAATGACTACAACATAGATCAAATATATTCTTTATATGTGTAGTGTTTTTAGAGTTCAATTTTTGTTTATAAACATACTGATTGACCTTTCTAGGATTTTTAATTTCTTTTTCCTTTACGAATTTAGGAGTTGGATATTTTTCAGGATAGATGATATTCTCTTCATTTGTTGGAGGCGTATATCCTACTCCATATTTCTTTTTACCAGTTCGAGCACCTTTTAGTTTTACAATTAGAGATGTTTTACACTTAGTAATTTTATCTATGGTAGCTCTTAGATAGTTATTTTCTTCTCTTAGTTTTTCTTCATCTTTCAATTCCTTTAGATTTAATTCAATTTCCATGATTATATTGTTTCTAGTTTTTAAATCTTCACACACTAGTTCATTTGATCTTTTAGTTTCATTTAGGTTTTGTCCTAATCTTTCTACTTCATTTTTTAGAAAGGTATTAGAATTTTCTTGATTAAGTAAATTTAACTTAACTATTTTTATATGTTTAACTACTGTTTTATATTTTAAATATAATTCATTAAATTCATCTTCAAGACTATCATAATCGGATTCATAATATGATGTAAAAGAAGTTTCAGAATTTACCTGATCCAGTCCTGCCATGAGGGCTAGATTTACTTTTTCTTATTCTTTTGATTCTGAGTTTGAAGAGTCTGAACTTGTGACTTCTTCATTATCCCATGCTGCTGCCATTGCTTTCTTTTGAACTTTCTAAACTTTTTTCTTTACCTTTTTTTCTCATATTTTTCAACTGGATCTTTCCTCTTGAGCTTAGGACATTCTGATTTGTAATGTCTTGGATGATTGCATTCATAGAAAGTCGGTTCTTTCTTCTTTTCCTTTTTGAAGTATCTCTTAGAACCAAACATCTTCTTCTTGGCAAGAATTCTGTGGGGTTTTCTTGACAGCAAGGCTTCATCATCACTGTCTTTTTATTTCTCCTTTGAATCATCAGAGGAAGAAGAGTCTGCAGCCTTCAAAGCATTTGACATTTTCTTTTTCGAAGAGCCTTTAGAAAATCTTTCCATATTGATTTCATGAGCCATTAGAGAACCAATCAATATATCAATACAAAGTTCTGTTAAGCCAAGTGCCTCTTCAATAGCAGTGACCTTAGGGGTCCAGACATGAGTTAATGATCTTAGAATTTTTCTTACTATTTCTTCATTTGTAAGATTTTTACCTAGTGAACTCAAACCTACTATTATATTTGAGAATGTATTATACATTTGGGTTATATTTTCATTAGGAAGCATTTTGAATTGTTCATATTGGGAGACAAGAATATCTATTCTAGTTTGTCTTACTCTATTAGTTACTTGTAGTTTATCCCACATTTCATTAGCAGTTCTACAAGTAGATAATCTGTTGAATTCTCTTTTGGATAAAGCACAACATAGATAATATATGGCTTTATAGTTTAGGGATATGTTTCTTTTATCAGCTATAGATAATGCAGCAGTTTCTTCAACAAGTATAGCAAAATCACCTTGTTCTATTACCTGCCACAGATTAAAGTCTGTGCCTCGAATGAAGCATTCCATTCTCATCTTCCAATTTTGGTAATCCTCACCATCAAAGAATGGTGGTCTGGTGACTGACTGACCTTCATAGTTGTGAGCTTCAGCTGCAATCTCTTCTTAAATCTTTCGATTCCTTTGACAAGACCTCGCTCTGATACCACTTGTTGGATCGAGATGGCACTATAGTTATCCTAGAGGGGGGTGAATAAGACTTCTTGCACTTTAAAAGTTTTGTGTAAAAATAGATAACACAAAATAGTGTTGTTAGTACTTAGTGTGGTGTGCGTGAAACAAGTGAAAACATTGCAGAAGCAATCACACAAATGCACAAGAAATTTTATCCTAGTTCAACCCTTCCCACATGGAAGTCCTACATCTAGTCCCCAAGTAATCTCTTGGGATTTCACTAAACTGCCAAGAACACTTGGCCTTCTCTCAACCTGAGAGGTATTATAAACCCACTTGCCCCCAAGAAAGTCTTCCCTTTACGAAGGGGTACAAAGACTACCTACACCCGTAGGTCTTCCCTTTATAGATAGGCACTGCAGGGAACAAACCCCCTGTAGGTTATCTAACACAGAGATGGACAACACTTGTGTGTCTGCTCAGAAAAATGCTCAGAAAAATGAGCAAACACAGAGAACTAAAAAGAGATACAAGTATGAATTTCCGCTCTAACTCTTTCTGAATCTAAGAGGGTGGACTGAAAAGGATCTACAATTATAAAAAGCCACCCAACAAAAAAAAACTTCAAAGGAACTAGAGAGCTTGGAAGTCATGGATTGAAGAAGCAGCTCTCTTTCTTTCACTTCAATAGAAGACTTGTGAAGACTCTTGCATGCAAAAATAGATGGGAGTTGTGTGCGTTGCTGGGTTGGTGATCTCTTCTGGTTCAAACTTTAGCTTCTATATATGAGCTTTAGAAGCTTTAATTTTCTGTTTGATACTATCCGTTAGAAAACTAGTCATTTGAAGAATAGCTGTTGATCCTTAGATGTAGACACTTTGAGACTTCCATTATATTCATCAGTCCTTCAGCTTTGGAGTTCCAACGTCTTCAGGCTATGTAGCTAGCCTCATGGCTTGATAGATATCTTTTATTTATAATATGTAAACTGGCTTCAGTAGATATCTAATTGTCTGCAAGGTAAGGAAGCACAAGTACCTTTGTACTTTTGGAGGTAGGTGAGATGGAAATATATGTAAAGTATAAAGAACTTCGGATGGACAGTTGATCAGTGCATTAAAGAGCAGACAGACAGTTGTATCCTGAAAATAAGGAATTTCTGACAAAAAGCAGATATGGTAGGTGGGTTCTGACAGATAGCCCATGCTACTTATACCGACCAACTCATATCTTCTTTCAAAAAAGAAAGGACTAAGCTTCTGACAGAAAGCAAGAGACCAATTTGTATAATTGATTTAGATCTTATTAAAGATAATTTATGTGGTCATTTTGAATATAATTTTACCTACCTAACAGAGAATTTGAATGGTGGTAGCAACCAAAACATTATTCTGTAAGATATGTAAGTGTTATTCATTCTGTAAAAGATCCCATTGGAATAACAAATAACTTGAAATAAACAAGATTAAGATTTCACGGATTCTTTGGAAAGACAGATTATCATAAAATTTTAAGTGCCAAGTACATAGAAGTTGATATAGGTTACTTCGACTTTTCTGAAGTTAGAGTTAATGATAAGAGAACATCAATTGATGTCATACTTTGACTTTTGAGGAGTCAAAGTGCAAACAAAAATAGTCTTTGACTTTCAAGGAGTTGGAGTAAGATACAAAAGACTTTGACTTCATAGGAGTCAGAGTGAGAGGACTTCGACTTTTTAGAAGTCGTAGTGAAGGATCATTTGATAGCAAGTCATAGTTCGATTTCTAAGGAGTCGGAGTCCACACATCCTTTGACTTTTAAGAAGTCGGAGTTCAGCTAGACTTCGACTTTTCAGGAGTCGGAGTCATGTCAAACTTTGACTTTTTGGAAGTCGGAGTACTACCTGTTCATCAAATGGTACAACACTTTGACTTTTCAGGAGTCGGAGTATGAAGTCGGACTTAGTATGGTACATAGTATACGCTGTGGACTTAGAGAAATTTTTGTAAGACAGTGCTAATAGATACTGTATCATACATGTCATATTTCTTATGGTATATTCCAATATATTTGTTTGTAGAAAGTCTTAAAAGGTTTTGTCGTAGCAAAAACACAATGCTTAAAATGTTTAACAATATTTTAAGAAGATAGTTGCTCAACACTACATCGATGTAGCACCTCAAAAATTTATTAATTGAAAAATTAGAAGAAATTAAAAAAATAATTTAATATTATCGATTTAGAAAAAAAACCATATGTACTATTACAACGGATGGGGAAACACATGGGAAAATTCCATAAAAATCATATTTCAACTATAAAAAATACTCCCTAATGACCCACGAAGTAATTCGTGCAAAGAAAAATTAGATTAGCTGAGTTTAAAATATTTTGCAACTTATTATCGTAATTAGGGAATAAGTCGGATAATTACTATTACTGGTACTAAAGCGAGTCCAAAAATAAAATAAAAATCATAGATGGACTAAAAATAATGGGTATTGACAACCCAATGAAATAATTGGACCAAAAGAAGTCTATTGGGCCATAAATTAACCCATGCTATGAAAATAACCTAAAATTCAGAAATATTCACTAATGGACCATGTTAGGGTAAATTCTCACCTAATAGACCACCATTGGACTTCAAATCAATCCCAAATTCGTGCTTACCACCTAAGGGATGTTTCCATAAGCTTCCCATCATTAATTGGGGAGAGAAATCCTCCATTGAGGGAAGGATACACCAAATTCGTACCCAATAGTTTCCTAATTTAAATTAGGCAAGTATAGACCCATACTCCTTTAAAAAAGCCCCCTCTCTCCCATGGGACGAACCCTAGGGTTGCTGAGATCATGCTTGGAGTCTTTGGAGGCTGAGTAACATAGGGTGGAGGCTTGAGCAAGAACCAACTCATGCTCTTCTTCATCTGCGACCAGCACACAAGGCCTCCCAAGATCATCACCAAAGGTTATTCAAACCTCGACCAAACCATGCAAGGCATATACCCCTGGAAAGATGTTTGAGTCTAATTTCTAATGGATTTTGCCCAATTTCTACCCAGTAGACCGTGAGTATTAGGCGTTCTTCTCCAACTGGTCGAAACTAGGGCTTTTTGGAGAACGAATCTTATTCAACCAAAAGGTAGGTCATCTCTATGCAAAACTCTAATTAAACTTGTTCATGCTTGCATACATATGTATAGATCATGTTATTACTGTTTTCCCCAATTTTTATCAAGTGGGTTTCACGAATTCAATCTGGTATCATCATAGCATTGTGCTATCTTGATTAAACGCTATCTTGTGTTACAAGTTGTATACCTTTCTGTGGAGTCGTTTTCAGACCGAGAATGTATCATAGAACTTGTTACCCTATGAGTCTAGTTTCATTTGGCACTAGTTTTCCAGATTTGTGTTATCTGTACATAGAGTATTAGCCCTAACATGAGCACTGTGTCAGATTCACATAGACAGTCACAACACATCTTGTTACCCAGTCAAACGATTGTTGTTCCTCAATTCCTTGTTACTGTACATGGTGTAAGAAGTTCTCTAACTAACAGAACGGGTTTCATATGATTTGGACCACCCTAGAATTAGTTTTGATTTTTCAAACATCCTTGTGTTAAACCCAATGCATCGTGTTGATTGTCGCCTTCATGTTTAGAAGGCGATAGGCAATGTGTCGCCTTCTGCCTATGTCCACGTAACCGGCGATAACTTTTTATATTGACCTCAGATTGACGAGCCGTTTTCTTTGCTGGTTTATTCATTGAAAGGGCTTAAAGATGGTATATTCATGTATGATATTGGAATAATAAATCAATGAGTTATGACCTGTGGAAGTGAAGGGATGGGATTGCATTTGTCTTCTAAGGGGCATACATCTTGGTTTCCGTCGTTTTGTGTCGTTCTTTGCATATGTGAGTTTGATCTCTTCTAGGAAGGTTCTAGAAAGTCTTTATATGAATTTATAAACCCATATAAAAGTTAAAATAAGTTTACATGATTTTTAATTGATCTTAAGTTCATGATCATGCTCCCTACCTGCCGATTATTCACTTCTTGCCTTGTTATCAAACATGCTAAAAACACACAGTTACTTGCTAAAAATTGGTCATGCATGATTAGTATTTCCTGATTTAGCATTCATGATACTTGCCATAAATGGAGTTTCCATAAATGAAGTTTTCCATATCTGGAGTTTCCATACTCGGATTTGCACACACGCACTGGAGAGATTCTCACGCGTGACATGCGCATACACTTTAGCATGATAGGAAAGCCCTTCTTGGCTTGCGGTGAACTCTCCATTGGATATTCCTTCTACCGGACTATTGACCTCTTGACCAAGGCCTCCTTATGTCTCCTCTGACCATGGATTCCCACATGGCCGACAAGCAGGTTGTACCATTGAAGTACCCAGTAGTTAGTGTACACATATCTCTCTTCTCTTAGCATTCTTGATGAGATCCTTCTTTTCACATCTTGATTTTGGAGTACACCTCTCTTGAACATAAGACCAAGTTATTAATAAGTGATTGGACTAAATTCAAAATACGCCGTTATGTTGGTGGATTGAACTCTTGAACTATCACCTCAACTTTCTTGACATTATTGAATTCTTGTTTCTGGCCATGAATGATTGTGGGTATCTACATTTGAAAATAGTGAGATGCTGACAAGGGACGATGTGTGTCCAAGGGCTCTAGTCTAGCCCCAATGATAGCGAGTCATAAATATACTGTTAACCATGGGGTATAATGATTACTGGCATTGCATCTGTGCTGGGAGTACTTTCGTGTTGAATGATAGATACACAAACGACATAGATGTGTCCTAGTGTGCATTCCAAGGTGGCATAGATCCTTAGTGCACATTAGTTGCTTCGTGCTTGATTACTATTACATGTTAAAAGTTCTTGCTCGTGCGTGCTTTCTTGCTTGCTAGTGAAATGGCCAATCTTGTTACATGCTATCTTGTTCTTGCTCGTTACCACATTGCTAGATCAGTGTTCACCCTATCTTCAGATCTTGGATACAACCTTCATGCTAGATTGATCTTTACATCTCTTGATCTTACTATCTTGCACAATACACCGTTCACGTGTTATTATCGTTGTTTTAATTGCATTGTACATATCATGTTCATACCTTCTAGCTTGTAAACTTCTAAATACTTATATCATTGTTGGAAGATGTAAATCCTACTGGGCGAGTGCGCTCATTACCTACTTTCCAACATTTCAGCTGATCGGGACATTGATGATGTAGAGAACCAAGACTATACTGGGGATGATCAAGAGTGAAGAGTGCTAACTTTGAAGTCTTTTTATCTTAGCATCATAGTGTTATAGTTGAGAATGAGAGTACTAGGAGTGAGGATAGTATGTACTTTTCCCTTAAATTGAGTCTCAAGTCCCATAGTTCGATTTGAATTGGAATGTGTACTAGTTCTCATTTTGAAATGAAATAAAGAGTTTGAGTTTTATTGTTAGCATAAATAGTTGTGTTACATGTGATTGTTCGCTAGAGGCTTATCTAGTGACTGTTCACGTCTCAATGCTCAAATAACTTCTTCCACTGCCGTGCTTTGGGACATGACAATTTAGTGGTATCGGAGCCTAGGAAAATAAAATAAGATATATGTCTCAGGGTTAAAAGATACCTTTGAAACCTAGGTCATGCAAATTACATATAGTAACTAGTGAGAATGAGTAGAGACTAGGAATATATTAGTTGAATGAACTAAGCAATCCTACCCATTAACCCTTAAGATGAATCTGGAGCCATTAATTGGTTTCTATCCTTTTCTCAAGAACCTCATAACTCCTTCACTCAATTACAATGGCATGCAACCAATGGCAGGCTATGCAAGAAACTATGATAGGACTTACACAAGCCCTGCAAAATGTAGTTGAAGCTAGGGCTCAAGCTAGAGCCCGGAACGGAGCGGGCGATTTACATCACAACTTTAGGAGTCTGAACCCTCCTCGTTTCTTTGGATCCCCTGATCTAGATGAGGCGAAGAATTGGCTAGAAGAGATAGAAAGGATTTTCCAAGTTATGCAGTGTACAAATCGGGAGAAAGTATTACTAGCTACCTTTCAATTCAGTAAGGATGCTAGGGCGTGGTGGAAGGCCACGTTGGCTCACCTGCCTAATGTGGCAGAACTGGAGTGGATAGGTTTCCTGGAGATATTCTAGGGAAAGTACTTTTCTGAGAGGGTTAAGGGAAAGAAGGCGGTGGAATTTGCCACACTAAAACAAAGAGGTATCTCTGTGGCTAAGTATGAAGCTCAGTTTGCTCGTTTGGCCGTATATGCCCCACACCTAGTGGGAACTGAGAGATTTAAGGCTAGTCGTTTTATGGATGGGCTAAGGCCCATGTTCATCGAAAGGTTGGGACGACACAACATCGACACCTATGCTGAGATGGTCTAGAGAGCCCAACTAGTGGAGGATACCATGGCCTAAGTGGAAGGCATGAAGGGAAATGAAACAACAAAGCCGGTCTTTGTGAAGAAGGGAGCGGTGAATACTGCAGTAACCTTCCGCAACAACAACAACAACTATCACAACAAAAACAAAAGGCCAAGCACTGGGAGAGATTATAGCATGGAAAATAAGGTTAAGATAGAAGGAAGATAGTTAGCTGAGAATTGTCGATTCTGCGACAAGCCTGGACATTGAGATGAGGAATGCTGGAAAAAGCTCGGAGCTTGCTTGAGATGTGGTGGTCGTGATCAACGTATACCTGACTATCCCATGTTGAAGGACTAGCCAGGGAAAGCACAAAACATACCACAGCGTTAGGGACACCTTAATGCTGTGATAGAAGTTGACCTACCCGAGGAAGGGGTTATGGTGGAGGGTACCATTCATATTCACTCCTTACCTGCTTTTGTTCTCATTGATACTGGAGCTGCATATTCGTTTGTTTCCACTGCATTTGCTATAACTCTACCAGTAAAAAAAGTCTCCATGAAATCCAAAATCACTGTAGCATCTCCCCTTGGCTCTGAATCTGAACTTACACACTACCTACCTAGATGTGAAACCACAATTGGAGGGCAAAATCTCCTTGCCGATCTCATTTTCTTAGATATGAAGCGGTATAGCACTATCATGGGAGTAGATTGGTTGATTAAATATGACACCGACGTTAATTGTTGTCATAGAAGGGTTACCTTTGCCAGACCAAATCTCCCTAAACTGTCTTTTCTTGGCGTCCGTTACCACACACACCCTATCAATATTTCCTCTCTAAAAGCTTCCATGTTGATCAACCAAGGTTGTTATGCTTTCCTAGTTTCGGTTACCACGACTGAAAAGTAGAAACCCACACTAGAAGGTATTCCCATAGCCAGAGAGCACCCCGATGTCTTTCCAAAAGACTTACCTGGAATATCACTTGAGCGGGAGGTAAACATCACCATCGAGTTACTCCCTGGGGCAGCCCCTGTATCCAAAGCACCGTATTGCATGTCCACCGTTGAATTGCAGGAGCTGAAGAGGCAAATCCAGGAGTTGTTAGATAAAGGATTCATTAGACCCAGCACATCCCTGTAGGGAGCGCCAATACTATTTGTCAGGAAGAAGGATGGAACTATGAGATTTTGCATTGATTATCGTCAGCTAAATCAGTTGACAATAAAGAATAAGTACCCATTGCCCCGCATAAATGAGTTGTTTGATTAGATCTCCAGTGCACAGTACTTCTCCAAGATTGATCTAAGATTAGGCTACCATCAACTAAGGATCAAGGAAGAAGATATACACAAGTCAGCATTTCGGAGTAGATATGGTCACTACGAGTTCGTGGTTATGCCTTTTGGCTTAACAAATGCTCTAGCGGCCTTTATGCAACTTATGAACAATATCTATATGCCATACTTAGACCAGTTCATAGTGGTGTTCACTGATGATATCCTCATTTACTCCAATTCTAAGAAAGAGCATGAAGAACACTTGAAGATTGTTCTGCAAGTGCTTAGAGACAATCAACTCTATGCAAAACTTAGCAAGTGTGATCTCTGGATGGAAGAGGTATCTTTCCTTAGTCACATCATATCCAAGGAAGGCATCTCTACAGACCTCTCTAATATAGAAGCAGTGAAGAACCGGGAGATGTCGACAACTGTGTCAGATATTAGAAGCTTTCTGGGTCTTGCTGGGTATTATCGCCGCTTCATTAAAGATTTTTTAAAGATAGCCATACCATTGACCCGACTTACCAAGAAGGAGATCCCATTCCCCTGGACTGCCGAATGTGAAAATAGTTTCTTGTCATTGTAAGAACATTTAACTACAACACCTATGTGGACATTACCTGTAGCTCGAGGATACTTCGAAGTGTATACAGATGCATCAGGGATCGGCCTTGGCTATGTATTGATGCAGAATGGGAAGGTGATATGCTATGCTTCCAGCCTATTGAAGAAGCACGAGGACAATTATCCTATGCATGATCTGGAGCTTGCAACTGTAGTCTTTGCTCTAAAAATATGGCGTCATTGTAGATGCGAGATTTGGCCCATCTCCGCGTGGTTCATGGCCCAATAAGGCTGGTTTTGACCGCTTAGTGACTTGCCTCGGATCCCATGTAAATGTCCACATCGATAGCTGCTGACTCCTTGTTGACGCAACACCCAATGACATTGACTCTAGTTGACATCCACCTATGTTGACGTCTGCATGGGGTTGGCGGAAGCATCTCTTGCCGTCAACTTGGGATTACTTGGTTTGCACAACTGCCTGAGATTCTAGCCCGCTTGCACCCTCCTCTCGGCCATGCAACGTATGGGGCCGTTCCCAACGGGCAATTGGGCCACCTTGGCACCCCCTTGACCCAGTAAATGTCCTACTTGGCCCCCTCTCATTGGTCTAATCCTTTCTACATGGATTGCAACATGTTTAAGTGTGTTTCTTCACACTTGAGCATCCTATGCTCCCTACCTCCGACCACACTGCCTATATATGGTACTCCTTGGCTGGACGAGCTAGTGCATATTGCCTTGAGAGAAGAGGGAGAAAAGTAACCTGAGAGCGTCCACCTTTGCTTCCTCTCACTCTCTCAACCTTTGGAGCGTCCAGGAGGCTTCACCACGAGCTGGAGGAGCCCACAAAGGAGTCAATCATTCCACTACAAGAGGATCATCTCCCTCTTCTCCTTCTCTTTCCCTTCTTTCTCTTTAGCTTTGCATGCTATTCACTTCACACACATACACTCTAGGCACGTAGTGCACTTCCCTACACACCTAAAAGGGGTTTTTCCAAACCAAAAACAAAAAGAAGAAGGGTGGTCATAACATTTGGCCACCCCTCTACTCAAGCCCGCAACCGGTACGGGGCTCTCCTTTTGGGTTTCTTCTTTTCATTTTTGACATTACTACACTGCCCTAAGTCTAATAGAGCTCTGTCTTTGTTGCAGGAACACTCAAGCAAGACCGTGGAGCTGCCTTTCTTTGGTCGACCGAAGAGAGGAAAGTCGAAGTGCCGCCATTTACCGCTACGCGAGGCCACGTCACCGGTGCGATCCAAACACTACCTTGGGCATAGGTAAGGCCCTGGAGATCACCTCCCACTCATTTATTAGTTTTATTCTTCCTCTCTCTAGTCAACCTGGTGAAACGGGGTCAAAGAGCAAGTAAGAGTCAACCAGAAACCATCCTCGCCAATGAGGGAGCAGTGAGCGTTCAGGAAACCTCCGGAGTAGTAGCTGCTGCATCGGGGGCGCGGAACAGGATGTCCACAGCTCTCTTTTTGCGATCACAGTGGGACCACTGCTGTTACCACGGTCTTCAGTCTGCACATAGGTAGACGGCAAGTGATCTTGCCGTTTACCCAGGTAAGCGTCCACTTCCCTTGCCGTTTAGTTCTTATCAATGTCAATATCTCATGCCGTCAACTTCTTGTTAGCGTCCATCGACCCTGCCGTCTACAATTTTCTGATGAACTTGACGACAACGGTGTTGCCGTTTATTTCACATAAGCTATTTTTTGGCTGATTTTGATCTATTTTTCTTTTTGTTTGGTTCCTGTTTGACTCCCTAATGGTCCTCAATCACGAGGGGGTCCTTATTCTCTTCTGTTCTAGCCTCCCCACGCATTTTAGGATCGCCCCTTCTTGATTCACAACCTTTTACTCAGGGATTCCCTCTCTGGTAAATCGGGTTGGCTTCAAGAAGAACTCCATAAGTCCCTAAATTCCATGGATTCCCTCACGGTACAGGGTAGGAGGACCTTTCACCCTCCCTGCTAGTTTGCCTATTCGCCCGACTTTGAGTGAGAAGTGAGAGAACCGGCCTTTACAAGTCTAACTAACGCACAACTTCAACATCTAAAAATTTTGGGACGTTGTTTGACAACATTGTTTGGTAGAAATCCACATTTCTCCTAATAACAGTGTAGTTAATCATCCTAATCATCTTAAAATCAGTAGGTTGTGTTGCTAATGGACTCATGGTTGAATTCTGTTAATATGACTAACAATCCGACTTTTGAGTACGATGAGAATATCCATGATGAATTTGTCGGGTTGGTTAACTCTAACATGCAGCCGGAAGAGTCAGTCCAATCCTCCTCTCAAGTAGACAATAAGGAGGTGAGTTTGAGGGTCAACCCCATGTATGCTCAAGAAATCCAAGATGACCCCAAATTCTCCAAACTCATGCCCCGCTATTCGCCCGAGGACATCATTTCAATACTTTCCAAGCATACCATCCGGGCAATGGCCTCTCCTTCCTCCCCATCTCCATTCAATGCTTCCTCGTCTCGGCCCACTCCTATGCCAGTCACCCCATCCCGGGTTCCTATCTCCCCCATTCCTCCTCCCACTCCTACACCAACTCCTATTCCAACTCCTCCCTCCGTTTATCCACCCTATGTCCAACCCACAACCCCACTCAATCCGAATCCATCTCCCGGTTGGAGATGGAGGGTCTTGTTAGGAGACTCTTAGCTGAGTCATTGTTCCTCTCCAAGCCTCATTCTCTTCAAAATTACTGCAAGCTCCCCAATGCTTACTTTCCACTGGGTTTCAAGGCCCCGAAATACCGCAAGTATGATGGAACCTCTGACCCCCAATTCCATCTTGCCGGCTTCACCATGGATTCCCACCGGTGGCTATATGATCGGGTCCTCTTAGTCCACCTATTCCAACAATCGTTAGAAGGGGAGGCTTTGAGGTGGTTTACCTCCTTGCCTGCATCCGATCTCATTAATTTTGACATAGTCTCCGAATGCTTCATCTCCCACCTTTCTTACATGGCCACCCAGGTCCCGACACTTCCTGACTTGGTGGCGGAAAAGATGAGGCCGGATGAAGACTTTGTCACCTTCGCCAACCGCTGGAGATCCATGGCTTCGAGGGCCGACCTCCCCATCCCAGAGTCTCAAGCCATTACCATGATAGTCACCAATACCACCCCTTCGCTCCTATCCATATTAATGCTTAGTGAGTTTCCCTCCTTTTCACATCTTTACAATCGAGCTAGGGTGGTTCAAAATCAAATCAAGGACTCCTCTCTCCCACCATTCTTTGAAGGGAAGCATAAGGGACGCAAGGCTCCCGCGGCACCGACCACCGAGGGGGTGACTGTCAATGAGTCCGTTAGTGCTTGCAGTCAACCATTGAGACCCCCTAACAAACCCTCCAATCCCACCTTCCATTCTCACCAATTCCCATCACATCCCTCTATGCCCTATTCAGCTGTTCCTCTACCTTCTGGCTATACTCGCCCCGGTCCCAAGAGATCTCACTATCCTGCTCTCCCTGAATCCCTTGGGGACATTTTCTTCGCCCTCATGTCTTGTGATGCTATCCAACTCCCACCACAAAAGGAAGGTGTGCATCCGAGGGCCAATACCTCAAAGTACTATCCCTATCATAGGGACCCCGGTCATGAAATCCACAATTTCTTCACTTTCCGTGACTGGGTGTATGACATGAACGATCATGGTAGGATCAATTGGGATGATGTTAAGGTCGCTATTTCCCAGTCTAGGTACATGAGAAGGGACCTGGGTATTGAGTAGAATCCCCTTCCCAACCACCAAAATAACAACAACCCATCCTCCTCCAAGTCCCAGGAAAAGGTCAAAACCATGACATGTCCAGAACCTCGAGTTGTGTAGAGAAAAGAACATTGGGGGGTAGAAGGTTATGAGGAGTGGTACCCGTGCCCTTTCGTAGAGTCCCAGGAACCTTCCACCATTGTAGATGCCATCCTAGAAGAGCGACCCCTAGTGCTTATCCGACCCACTCTCCAGGACACACATTCAATTCCTAGTCCCTCCTATAAGTCGCCCACCTATGGCTCTCAAAGGCTCCAACTCATTCTCCCTCCTTCTAAAAGTGTGAGGTCACAACCAGCCATTCCTTCAGTCTCACACTCGATTTATTCTCATTCTAGGGAGAAAGAGTCAGTTCATTAGGAGAAGGTTTTAAAAGAGGCATTAATGGGGGAGAAATCCGTCCGACCAATGACTGTAGGAGTGGTTTCAAAATTTCCTTCCCCAAACAAAGAGATGATAAGAGTGGTAGAGGCACCTAGTAAGGAGAAGGGGCATGAAGCCAGAGAACCAGCCAAGCTAGGGGCATCTAGTCATTGCTCGACTCAACCAATCACCCAAATTGCCAAGCCATCCAATCCAGTTGCCAAGCCATTGCAAATCTGGATCATTCTGTCACCTATCTTAAGAACAACTTTGCAAACCCCCAATCCTTTCATGTTGGAACCGCAATATCCGAGACCTATAGGATATGGGGCCATTATTCTTTGGCAATCTGCTAAAGCTTTCTTAATGGTTGTTCTTCCCGCTCCACAGGAGACCAAACCAATTTTCCTCAAGCTAAGGTGTCATGTTAGCTTACTTGCAAAGCTTGCACCCAGCTCATTCCCTGCATTGCCTGGTCCCCTTCCTCTCATCAAGTCAACTCCCTTAACTGTTCTTCGAGTTCCTAAATCTCATTCATGTTTGACCCTTTCAACAAGGACTCAAAGTGATTTGTTCTCCACTCAGCTCCTTACAGTGTGCCTATCATCCAAGATCAGGGGCAACCTTTTCATTCCAACTGGATCCATCTACCTCCTTTTCGAACAAGGCACTTTCAAGGGGCACATTGGCTACTTCATTATCTGTGTTGGCTTTTACTTCAAGGGGTATACCATTCTTTATATGGTCCGTTGTCTATTCTTATACCAATTTCATATCGGACCATCTTCAGATGTTGAGATCTCTATGATGTACAATTCAGCTTGGGTTTGGGGTACACCATTGCAGCTCCTCACACTCCTTTCGTAAGGGCAATCTACATTGGTCACGAAAATTTCATCCCTGTCTCTGTCAAGCTCAACTCCTTTCTTTATGCTTGAGGGGGACCCCAATTCCTGTTGGAGCTCGCTTCTTCACAACACTCACCCTATCGCAAGGGGCACACCTTCCTCCCATGGATCATGTTGTTCATTGTGTGCTCCCTCATCTTTCCGTTATTGTACCTTCTCTATCCTTACCTTACTCAATTCACATCTATCGCCATCAAATTCTTTCTTCTTACATTCCATCTCACTCCTTATTTCACCTCTCACCATTATCATCCAATATGGTCATACGAGAAAGACAAATATTGGTTTGCAGGTACCTCCTTGAGAGCATTTCATTGCCTGAGGCCAATTTGCTTCATAAGGATCATCTTTGACAATGGATATTTAAACCCAGGTAAGATCTCTGCCTAGGGGCATTCTGCTCGGGATGTTCCCACTCATTGTACATAACATTTTCAAAATTGTTCAATTTCCTTTACTTTTCCCAATTGAAAAAAAAAAAAGAAAAAGAAAAATTCCCCAAAAAAATGGTATTGCACATATTTTATCCTTAAATATCTTTAAAAAAAAGGAAAATAAGTCAATAGATTGGCAATTGTCATGCTTCTGAAGTCACATCTTATGAAGTAAGAGGCACTTAAGTAAACCAAGGACCTTGGTCTAGCAAAGTCATGAGATTTCTGTCTGCCGTCACAACCAAATTATTGGAGAACGAATCAACATAGACACACCACACATCTCAAAATTTTGAGTCGTCACTCCATGATAGTTATTTGTCCCATGACACAACAAAGGCTACAATCTTCCTTCTTCTTCCACTCGACTGATCAAGACACTCAGCAACCTTAAACTGTTGAGCTTAGCAGTTAAGACAACTTCCCCTAAGGTGAGACTAAGACACCAGAGCACGTGAAGAGGGCAGTGTCCCCACACGCAAACGAAAGAAAGAATAAAGAAAAATCAGTCAAAAGAAAAGAAAAGAAAAAGTGCCTGGTCGTGACCGTGCCTGGAGATAAAATACCTCCATCCAATACAAAGTCAAATGATGCATTGCTTGAGTTTTTCCCTAGCCGACTGCGGTAGGGCAATACAGGTGCTCAGCAAAGTAGGGGTTGCCAGGTCCTGACCCTGTGGTCCACGAAAAACCTCACCTTGAGCCTGCTAAGCCACACATGGCCAGGTTCTCTCATCCAATCAGCACCTTGCAAAAGTGTAGGGGGAAACAAGTCAAAAATTTGATAGCCTCAAATCACCTGAAGGGGCATGTTGTCAACTATATCTCAGCTCATCGATTTAACGATTTTGGTGATCCTCTCGAGAAGTTTATCCCCTTATATCTTCCTTTCTCCCTTGAGGATTTCAAACCTCTAAGGTGTCTGAAGGACATATTTTTGTTGAGGATGACAACTCCCTTTTTAAAAATTACACTTCATGTTAATTTGATCACAAGGGGCAATGGTTATTGCCATGAAGAATCTCCATATTTCTGCTGGGCCAATTTCCCTTTGCTTCATCAGCCTCGCACTCTTTCATTGCATAAAGATAGTTGCCAGGTGTTGACCCAAAATAATAATAAAAAAATAATAAAAATAATAAAATCATCAAATCAAAACCCAAAAAATTGGCAAATCATTCAAGTACACATTGATGAACAAAAGCACAAATGCCCCTAATGGCCGTCCAATTGCTATGAGGTCGGTTTAAACCACTGGCAAGTTGACGTCAACATCGTTTGATGTCAGTTTACTGTTGACGGCAACATCTATGGACGTTTGCTTCTGTAGACGGCATGATATGTTGACGTCAACCGTATGTTGACGGCAATCGGGGTTGACGTCAACTGTGGCGAATTTTCAGAGCTTCACTATTCATATGGCTATTATTTCTCATCTTGTGCTTCAAGTTATTTTGCTGGATGTTTAAGCACAGGTGATGCTTCAAATTCGGAAACACTCATGTGACCTTGAGTGTTGTACATGTATGTCTAACATAGGTTTAGTCACCAGAGGCAAATAGCTTGGCGACCGTGAACCCAGAGTTCCCCTTTACCAAAAACTATGACGGGTTTACGATCTCTCAGTTATTTGTATGGCCTTAGAATTTTCCTATAGTTCTAACTTGCATTTTAGATAGGGAACCCACACCAACATGCATTTAGTTCTTCACTGCTAACATCCTCTTAGTAACTCAAAAAAAAAATTGGAGAGTTTCCACAAATTACTGCGTGGCACTACGCTCGATTGGCCAACTGAATCAGCAGCATCTTCTTGAGTATCCAAGCTGATATCGGGTCTTTGTTACCCATTCTCCAATAGTCCCACCATGCAAATCACAAGTAATCATTCCAGTCTTGTTGAGTTCATGTGAACCTTTCGCCAGTCATGAGTTCAATTCTGGACTTCTGGCTTTCCAAACATTGATTCTAGTTAGAATCTTTTGATAATCCTATGAGAGTACAATCAATCCCTTTTGTCTTCACAACCCCTTGATTGGACAAACATCCTGATTATGTCAGCGGGTCCCGACGGACTTCGGTTGTGATATTTCCCTGATTCAACCGTCATATTACAACTCCTTTGACTCAGACAACACCAGAAACTAGTCAAAGATCTATTTGGCAATGTCGGGAACCCTACCGTTGGGTTGCAGTTGTAGTTAAGCAGGTGATAATATCATAATTATCATGAATAATCATGCCAATTCAATGACTAACACTTGATAAATTCATAAGATTTCTATTATCATAGACGATAATTGATTAAATTCAATTTTATGTTGTATTTGCAGGTTAATGGGCCATTCTATGAAGTGCTTAATTGTGACGACCCAACCAGCAAACTGGCCCAACAATCGTGCCAGTTGGTAGACTTCCCAGGAAGGTCACCCATCCTGGGACTACTCCCAACTGAGCACGCTTAACTTCAGAGTTCTTTTCCATCTCGAGCTCTGAAAATGACTAGTCCGGGTTGTTGGTAGTCTGCTGATTTAGTCCATTTAACATATTCTTATATGGGGGTATTACAATCTACCCCTCTTATATAAGCGACGTCCTCGTCGCTGCTCACACATAGCACACAATCAAACCCCAGGCAGGCAGGATTCTAGAGGTGGCCCCCACAGGTTCAAGAGGTGGCTCCCACTATGTAGCACTTTGCGCCATTATGGCTTCAAGAGGTGGCTCCCATAGCATAGCACTTTGCCCTGTGTGGCACTTAGTTCCTGCACTTCCGGCTGGGTAAGGCTCTTATACCATTTGTGACGACCCAACCAGCAAACTGGCCCAACAATCGTGCCAGTTGGTAGACTTCCCAGGAAGGTCACCCATCCTGGGACTACTCCCAACTGAGCACGCTTAACTTCAGAGTTCTTTTGCATCTCGAGCTCTGAAAATGACTAGTCCAGGTTGTTGGTAGTCTGCTTATTTAGTCCATTTAACATATTCTTATATGGGGGTATTACATTAATGGGCTAATGAATTGGAGTGAAACAAGAGAGAATAAAAGAGAGATTCTATTAAAATATTCCCTCTCTATTTTTTAAACACTTTCTCACATTTAAAAATCTTCTCCCCTATTTTCTAAAAATCTCTCTTTCCTTTCATCTCTCCCCCTTCCTCTCTTTCTCTACCACTTTATAAACTCTCTCCCGATTTTAATTCTCTATTCTTCCCCCTCTGACTTTCTCTCCTCTCACCACCGCAGCCCCTTCCTCCTCTTCTTCTTTCTCTTCTTCTTCCTCTCCTTTTCTTCTTCCCTTCTTCCTCTCTCCCGCGGTCTCTCTTTCTCGCACAGCAAGCAGCACAGCAGCAGCAGCGCCCCAGCCGGCCTCGCCCACGCCCACACAGCACCCCGCGCCAGCAACCCCGCACGAGCCCGCCTTCGCGCCCTCAGGCCTCTGCCCGTGTCCGTACGCCAGGCTGCCCACGCGCGTCGCCCGCGCAGCACCCTGCGTGTGCGATCCCGCCTTCGCGCGCCACGCCAGGCCGCCCGCACCCACCCCCCTGCTGCCAGGCCGCCCTGCCTGCCGCCCGCGCTCGCCGCTTCCCGCCACGCGGCCGCACCCGCCTGGCCCGCGCCCTCGCCACGCCTCCACAGCCACGCGCTCCTACGTGCATGCATGCACGAAGAGGCGCGGGCCCCCCCTCTCTCTCCTCTATCGCCTCCCTCTCTCCTCTCTATCGCCGCTCTCTCTCTCTTTTCTCTCTCCTCTCTCCCGCCTCTCGTTTCTCTCTCTTCTCTCTCCTCTCTTCTCTCTCTTACGCGCTCTCTCTTTTCTCTCTTCTCTCTCTTCTAGTCTCTCTCTTATTCTCCCCCTTATTTTCTATTTTCTTTCTCGTTATTTCATTGTAGTTGATTAATGACTTTTGATAAGAATACAATCTTTGTGTTAAACTTGTTGTTGTTATAGTTTTTTCTTAGTAGTGTCTTGCATTCTCTCATTCCCTCTTTCTCTCTCTTTATTTACCTAGTTTACGTAGCTTAGATTTATTTAATGCAACTTAGTTTAAATATCACCACATTATTTTCCTAAATAAAAATCCAAGGTTTTCAACTCTACAATCTAGTTCCCCGTGGATTCGACTCGGCTCTCACCACTTAACTATTGTCAAAATATTTAGTGTAGGCCGATAATTTTGAGTTTGTTAGTCAAGTGTTTAACGACGCATTCGTGGGCTATCAATTTTTGGCGCCGTTGCCGGGGAATTAGATTTTTAGTTTTGATAATCTTAGTTTTTTCTTGTATATATTTAGGCTAACATTTTCTTTCTTTTTGTAGGTATCAAATAAATAGTGAAAAATCCTGAAAATTGCAAAATTGAAGAATCTGTCAGAAATCTGTCACTAAAAGGGAGATCTATAAGTAAAAGGGGCTGTTTTGGAAAACAAATCCAAAAATTGCACAAAAAAAATCAGAAAAAATGGTAAGTGAGGTGAGTTTCCTTCTCTCTCTCACTCTTTCTATTTGTTTTACTTTCCAAAAGAACGAGGGATTGCGTTGGAGGTAAGTACCCTTAAAACCCTCTTGATTGAGTTTTTTTTTTTTTAGTTGCCATGTTTAGATAATTCATTAAAAAATAAAAAATCAATTACTTGAATCCAATAAAAGATGTCATGTTAAGATTAGAAACTTTCCATCTTTAGGACATGCATCATTTAGACTTTCATCTTTAGGTAAGTTTCCTTTTTGAAAAGTTTCCTTTCTTGTCGAAGATTGCGGGGGGCAAGGTGAGAATTTCAACTTTCTTAAAATCATGATCATGCATTGTCATGCTTGCATAGAACCCTTGCTTAATTTTGTGGTGTGCACATCATTTCTAAAATATTTCAAGGGCAGTTTCCTTAACAAGATAAGGTGGGGATTTGATCACCCTTCCTTGGCCCACAAACCACGATTCTCCTGCATCTTTTTGCATTCCCAGCTTTTAATAAAAGGCAGTAGACATTGAACCTAGGGTTCACGCTGATATTTTGGTCCACCTAGGCCCACTTTCAAGTTTTGGAAACTGGTGTCTAAGGCTAGAGGTTAAGTGGCAAATGCCTAAGCGAGAAAGTGGTTCTCTAATTAGGTCCCTACGGAAGTAGGGGGAGCCTCCCACTACCCCACCTCTTACCTGGCCAGTGGACATACATGTTAGTGGACTTAGGTTGGGTCTAAGTCACTTTGTGAGAAAGCTTACTTTTTGATCCCAGATCCCTAGGTCAATTAGGTTAAATGTCTACAACTTTTTGTCTCTGCCAAAAAAAATTAAAAATTAAAAAATTAAAAAAATTTAAAAAATTAACAAAAAGAGAAAAAAAGTCTTATCTTTCTCATTCACAATCATATGTGGGCCAACCCAGCACATTATATAGGCCATGGCCCAATCAATTTTCATCTCTCATTCAACGTGGCCCAGCCTACTTTGAAAATACACATTTCTTGTCAACCCACTATGAAAGTACATCCCCTGGGGTGGCCCAACTCTCATATTTTACCCAAGATCAGGCCCACCATACTAATTTGTTCCATAATGGGCCATCTTTCACCCAAGCAGAAACACAATATTTCAATGGCCTTCCACCTCCACTCCTTACCCAAAATATGAACAATATGTCCCTCCTACAGAATTGAGTTTGCTTTATCAAGATCCACAAGGGGAAATTCAAGGACCCTTTCTTGGTGCTGAAATCATCTCATGGTTCAATGAAGGATTCTTTAGTACTGATTTGCATGTATGTTTATCAAATGCTCCAAAAGGTACACCTTTCCAATCACTTGGAGAGATAATGACACATTTGATACAGAGCGATCAACCGATTGTGGCCCAAGCCCAAAGTCCTCCTAACAACAACTTTCATCCTTGGGTCCAATTTCAAAATAATATTCATGATCAAGGCCATGATGGGGGACAACATGCAGATCCGCATTCCATTTATACTTCTCCCCCACCATCAGGCCTATTTGATAATCAATTTGGGCAATCTATACCAAAAGATCTATGATGCTCAACAAGTCTTTGAGCAAACCTTCGCCCACCAACAACAAGAATTGGAAAAATCTTTTACCAAAACTGACCTTCTAATTGATCAATTGATAGAAATCAGAAAGAAGCAAAATATTCAATTACCAACTCAATCAATTGACAATTATGAAAATCAATATCATGATTTTGATCAGCAATTTGACCCACAACTTTCACTTGAAACTTCACAGCCTAATGTGATTATGGACATGTCCACTTGGCAAACTGAGTGTAATTTTAATAAGTCAGATCAAGAGGAGATGGGTAGTACTACAAATCAATCCATGATTTTTACCCAACTTGAATTTGACTGCCAAGAAGAGCCCAACCATGATGTCACCTGTGAAGAATACTCTAGGGAGTTAGTTGAACTCAAGTTGGAGGGAGAACAAGAGGAAGTGGACAAGCTAGATGATGATAAAACTTTATTTCTTGCCCTTCCTAGGTCTGATGTGACCTTAACCCAAGGAGGGGATGAAGAAAAGAAGAGTGTGGAGATGGAATGGAGTCAAGTCATAAACCATTCTACTTGGATAGGGGAAGAGTTGAAAATTCTGCCTGGCAGTAACTCTGATGGGGACTTTCATGATTTAGGGGATGATGTGGATCTAACACCCATCCTTGACACTGGCAAAGCTAAAGTCAATTTGAACATTATGCAATTAGCCAACTGGTCAAATCCACTTGGACTTGATGAAAATCTTTGTGTTAAAGAGCATATACATCCAATTCCCAACAATTATGGTCTCCTTGACACTAGGCATATGGTGGAATCTCCAAGGATCCATGATACCCAAACCCTTTCTCACCTCAACAATATGAATATGAATCCTAAAATTGAGGTTGAAGAAAAGAATTTGGAAAAAAGTAAGGTCCGAATTGAAGTGTTCAATACATATAAAGACCTTAAGTGTGTAGAGGAATATTGTATAATTGAAGACATGATTCTTCCTCTATCATTTTCTGACTCTCTTTGGCAACAGGTTGGCCCACGTATGTATAGATCCAGTCTTTTCCTCCAATGGTACAAGAGCTGGCACTTAAAGGAGGATAAGATCACATGGTGGCTCATTCTTAATGCAACTCGTTGGTTATGGAGCTTCATGGTGTCTGGCTGAAGACGTTAAACTTAGCGCTTATTGTGAGGCAACCCAATATTTTTAGGATATTTAACTTATTTCTTCGTTTCTATTGTGTTCTAGGTTTTTGAAGGCCCATTACCTTTGATGAACCTAGTGTGCAACCATCCTCATGTGATCATCAAGTTGCATCTCTCCTTCCTTAACTTACATTGGCTTTATTCTATGTTCATTACTTTTATGCCATTGAGGACAATGTCATTCAAGTTGGGGGAGGGAAATCTTTCAAATTTTAAAATCCTGCTAAACATCCCAAACATTATACTTCATATATCATTTTTCATGGAAAGAACACTTCATTCTAGAATGATTTTACTCTAAGTATATACTTGTGTTAGTGGTACGTTAGAGGATGAATTTTGTAGTTATGTTCTTAGCATTTTCCTCAAACTACATTTGAAATTTTCTACACACATGAATTACATGATGACTAACTGTCATTAATGAGAGTGATGAGAGTTTTACCTAATACTCTTGTTGAAGATTGACATTCTACACTCTTATAGAAAACTAATCGTGGGGAAAAAGCTACCTGCCTACAAGTTATGAAAAAAAAAATGACAAAATGAAGAAGGAAATCCCTAGCTTAGTAACCGGGCTTCGGCACCTCATGAAGTGTTGAAGTTCGCGTCAAACAGTGAAAGGATATCCAAAGAAAAAAAAATGATGATGAAGGATGAAAATAAAAAGGCAGAGTGAAAGCTACCTGTAATTCGAGGATTGGATTTTAAGAGTGTAGAGTTGATATCATCTCTAAGTAATGGGTCAAAAGCTCATGCACTATCTTAGTAATGCTTGTTGATCATAAGTGCATTCATGAAGGAAATGATAATTTCAACTGTATCTTGAGGAACTGTCTAATAACATGAACTGCATGATTATCTTTGACACATGCTACTAGAACTAGAAATATTTAGTGTTGATCAGTCTCCTCTCTACTTTCTTGACATGGAAAATGATGTTTTGAGTTCCTATTAGTCCCGATTATTCACCTGTGTGCATTGCTAAGGGACTAGCAATGAGTAAGTTGGGGGATGTGATAATATCATAATTATCATGAATAATCATGCCAATTCAATGACTAACACTTGATAAATTCATAAGATTTCTATTATCATAGACGATAATTGATTAAATTCAATTTTATGTTGTATTTGCAGGTTAATGGGCCATTCTATGAAGTGCTTAATGGGCTAATGGATTGGAGTGAAGCAAGAGAGAATAAAAGAGAGATTCTATTAAAATATTCCCTCTCTATTTTTTAAACACTTCTCACATTTAAAAATCTTCTCCCCTATTTTCTAAAAATCTCTCTTTCCTTTCCTCTCTCCCCCTTCCTCTCTTTCTCTAACACTTTATAAACTCTCTCCCGATTTTAATTCTCTATTCTTCCCCCTCTGACTTTCACTCCTCTCACCACCGCAGCCCCTTCCTCCTCTTCTTCTTTCTCTTCTTCTTCCTCTCCTTTTCTTCTTCCCTTCTTCCTCTCTCCCGCGGTCTCTCTTTCTCGCGCAACAAGCAGCACAGCAGCAGCAGCGCCCCAGCCGGCCTCGCCCACGCCCACACAGCACCCCGCGCCAGCAACCCCGCACGAGCCCGCCATTGCGCCCTCAGGCCTCTGCCCGTGTCCGTACGCCAGGCTGCCCACGTGCGTCGCCCGCGCAGCACCCTGCGTGTGCGAGCCCGCCTTCGTGCGCCACGCTAGGCCGCCCGCGCCCGCACCCGGCCCCCTACCGCCAGCCGCCCTGCCTGCCGCCCGTGCTCGCCGCTGTCTGCCAAGCGGCCGCACCCGCCTGGCCCGCGCCCTCGCCACGCCTCCACAGCCGCGCACTCCTACGTGCATGCATGCACGAAGAGGCGCGGGCCCCCTCTTTCTCTCCTCTATCGCCTCCCTCTCTCCTCTCTATCGACGCTCTCTCTCCCTTTTCTCTCTCTCTCTTCTCTCTCCTCTCTCCCGCCTCTCGTTTCTCTCTCTTCTCTCTTCTCTCTCCTCTCTTCTCTCTCTTACACGCTCTCTCTTTTCTCTCTTCTCTCTCTTCTAGTCTCTCTCTTATTCTCCGCCTTATTTTCTATTTTCTTTCTCGTTATTTCATTGTAGTTGATTAATGACTTTTGATGAGAATACAATCTTTGTGTTAAACTTGTTGTTGTTATAGTTTTTTTCTTAGTAGTGTCTTGCATTCTCTCATTCCCTCTTTCTCTCTCTTTATTTACCTAGTTTACGTAGCTTAGATTTATTTAATGCAACTTAGTTTAAATATCACCACATTATTTTCCTAAATAAAAATCCAAGGTTTTCAACTCTAAAATCTAGTTCCCCGTGGATTCGACTCGGCTCTCACCACTTAACTATTGTCAAAATATTTAGTGTAGGCCGATAATTTTGAGATTGTTAGTCATGTGTTTAACGACGCATTCGTGGGCTATCAACAGGTAGATCATCCTCCCTCTTTTCCACACTTGTCTCTCAGATGATTCGTCACTTGTTTCTAGCCTAATTCATTTGTGTGGCTTGCTAGAATTCCTATCCTCGGAGATGGCCCTTCTATCAAATCTCCACGTCCTTTGTTTACCGAGACACCAACTTTTCAGTCCGCTTCGCTCCCTTGCAAGATCGGATGTCTCAGAGGGGCATTTGTAGACGTGAGATTTAGCCCATCTCCGCATGGTTCATGGCCCAATAAGGCTGGTTTGACCGCTTGTTGACTTGCCTCAGATCCCATGTAAACATCCACATCGATTACCACTGACTCCTTGTTGATGGCAACACCCATTGACGTCGACTCTGGTTGACATCCACCTATGTTAACATCTGCATGGGGTTGGCAGCAGCATCTCTTGTCGTCAACCTGGCCCTCACTTAGAAGGCCAAGGAGTACCATATATAGGCAGTGGGGTCAGATGTAGGGAGCATAGGATGCTTAAGTGTCAAGAAACACACTTAAACATGTGGCAATCGATGTAAAAAGGCTTAGACCAATGAGAGGGGGCCAACTAGGACATTTAATGGGTCAAGGGGGTGCCAAGGTGGCCCATTTCCCCGTTGGGAATGGCCCCATGCTTTGCATGGCCGAAAGGAGGGCGCAAGTGGGCTAGAATCTCGGGCAGTTGCGCAGGGAGAGGCTAGACGAGCTACTGCATATTGCGTTTAGAGAAGAGAGAGAAAAGTAACTTGAGAGCATCCACCTTTGCTTCCTCTCACTCTCTCAACCTTTGGAGCATCCAGGAGGCTTCACCACGAATTGGAGGAGCCCACAAAGGAGTCAACCACGCCACTACAAGAGGATCATCTCCCTCTTCTCCTTCTTTTTCCCTTCTTCTCTCTTTAGCTTTGTATGCTATTCACTTCACACACATATACTCTAGGCACATAGTGCACTTCCCTACACAACTAAAAGGGGTTTTCCAAACAAAAAATGGAGGGAAGAAGGGTGGTCATAACATTTGGCCACCCCTCTTCTCAAGCCTGCAACTAGTACAGGGCTCTCCTTTTGGGTTTCTTCTTTTCATTTTGGACGTTTACTACACTGCCCTAAGTCTAATAGAGCTCTCTCTTTGTTGCAGGAACACTCAAGCAAGACCGTGGAGCTTCCTTTCTTTGGCCAGCCGAAGAGAGGAAAGTCGGAGACCCGCCATTCACCACTGCGCGAGGCCACTTCACTGGCGCGATCCAAACACTTCCTTGAGCACAGGTAAGGCCTTGGAGATCACCTCGCACTCATTTCTTTGTTGGTTTTCTTATTCCTCTCTCTAGTCAACCTGGTGAAACGGGGGTCAAAGAGCAAGTAAGAGTCAACCAGCAACCATCTATGCCAACGAGGGAGCAGTCAGCGTTCGGGAAACCTCCAGAGTAGCAGCTACTGCATCGGGGGTGCGGACAAGACGTCCACAGTCATTACTTATATAGTGAGAAGTTCATTGTGTTTTCTTACCATAAAAGTCTAAAATATCTATTTTCATAGCAGGAATTGAATATGAGACAATGTAGGTGGTTGGAGTATCTCAAAGACTTGGACTTCACTATCCAATACCATCTAGGAAAAGCAAATGTCGTGGCAGATGCTTTTAGTAGGAAGCCCATGGCTACCTTATCAAGTCTCATGGTGGGAGAATGGGGATTATTAAAAGGCTTTGCCTAGCTTAATATAGATGGGGACACCAAAGGAAAGGGGTGTCTGATTACTAGTGTTAGAGCACAACCTACTCTACTTGAAGACATTATAGCTCTTCAAGACAATGACCCCATGCTCATAGAAGTAAAGGTTAATTTGGACCAAAGGCCAGACTTCACCTTAGCAAAGGATGGAAGATTGTTGTTCCATGGCCGATTCTGTGTACTCGACCATGCGAAAACAAAGAAAGCAATCATGGATAAAGGCCACAAAACAAGGTACACCATTCACCCCGAAACTACTAAAATGTACCAAGACTTGAACATAAGTTTTTGGTGGCCAAACATGAAGAGGGAGGTGGCGGAATATGTCGCCAGATGCTTAACCGACTAGGAAATCAAAGCAGAACACTTGTGACCTGCAGGTAAACACAAACCCCTGGAAATCCCATCATGGAAATGGGATGGAGTAGGGATGGACTTCATCTTCGGACTGCCTAAATCTAGAAGTGGATTCAACGGTATATGGGTGATTGTCGACTGCTTAACCAAGTCCGCTCACTTCTTGCCAGTTAAGAACAAGTGGACAGTGGACATCCTAGCTGCCTTGTATGTAAAAGAGATTTTAAGGCTACATGGAGTACTTGTGACTATTGTGTCAGATGGAGACCGATAATTTACATCCCATTTTTGGAAAGGACTACACTATTCTTTTGGATCTAAAGTAAACGTCAGCACAACTTTCCATCCACAGACCGATGGTCAAATAGAGAGAACCAACCAAGTAATAGAATAGATGCTAAGGGCTTGTGTGCTAGGCTTCGGAGGTAGTTGGCATGAACATTTACCTCTTGTAGAATTCACCTACAACAACAGCTACCAAGCTAGTATCCAAATGGCACCGTTTGAGTCACTTTATGGTAGAAGTTGTCGATCTTCAATCTGGTAGTATGAGGTCAGTGAGAGACAACTATTAGGACAAGAGATGGTAAGAGAAACTACAACAAAAGTGAAGCTTATTAGAGAAAGAATGGCAGTGGCACAGCAAAGGCAAAAGGCTTATGCAGATACAAGGAGAAGGGATATGGAATTTCAAGTTGGCGACCATGTGTTTCTAAAAGTGTCTCCAGACCATGGGTTTAGAAGATTCGGAATCAAAGGCAAGTTGTCACCAAGATTCATCGGCCCATTCAAAATCCTTGAAAGAGTAGGTGAAGTTGCATACCGTTTGGCATTACCACCACAATTGGATAGAGTACACAATGTATTCCACAAATCTATGCTGAAGAAGTATGTACACGACCCTTATCACGTCATAGACTATGAGCTTCTGGAGTTCTACAAAGACGAGACTTATGAGGAAAGGCCAATTGAGATTATAGACCGCGAGTTGCGCCAATTGAGGAACAAGGTTATCCCTTTGGTGAGGGTCATATGGAATGAACGCTTAGAAGAAGATGATACATGGGAAACAGAAGAAGCTATGCGCAAGAGGTTTCCAGAACTATTCACAAGTAAGTAACAAATTTTCTCATTCTATATATATCTTATCTATCAATTTGGTAACCAAATTATCTTAAGTGGGGGAGGATGTAGTACCCCAAAAATTTTATTAATTGAAAAATTAGAATAAATTAATAATAATAACTTAATATTCTCCAATTAGAAAAGACACACGTACCATTACAATGGATGCGGAAACAAATGAGAAAATTCCATAAAAATCATATTTCAACTCT
This sequence comes from Colocasia esculenta, assembly GCA_014218235.1. Lineage (NCBI taxonomy): Eukaryota > Viridiplantae > Streptophyta > Magnoliopsida > Alismatales > Araceae > Colocasia > Colocasia esculenta. Next base: position 41,037,632 of record CM024756.1, read on the forward strand.
AAACAATACTCCCTAATTACTCACGAAGGAATTCATGCGAAGAAAAATTGGATTAGCCAAGTTTAAAGTGTTTTGTGACTTATTATCGTAATAAGGGAATAAGTCGGATAATTACTAATACCGGTACTAAAGTGAGTCCAAAAAGAAAATAAAAATCATAGATGGACTACAAATAATGGGTATTGACAACACAATGAAATAATTGGATGAAAAGAAGTCTTTTGGGCCACAAAATAACTCATGCTAAGAAAATAACCTGAAATTCAGAAATATTCACTAATGGACTATGTTAGGGTAAATTCTCACCCAATAGACCACCATTGGACTTCCGATCAATCCCCAATTCGTGGTTACCACCTAAGGGATGTTTCCATAAGCTTCCCATCATTAATTGGGGAGAGAAATCCTCCATTGAGGGAAGGATACACCAAATTCGTACCCAATAGTTTCTTAATTTAAATTAGGCAAGTATAGACCCATACTCCTTTAAATAAGCCCCCTCTCTCTTATGGGATGAACCCTAGGGTTGCTGAGGTCGTGCTTGGAGTCTTTGGAGGTTGAGAAACGCAGGGTGGAGGCATGAGCAAGAAGCAACTCGTGCTCTTCTTCATCTGTGACCTGCACATGAGGCCTCCCAAGATCATCACCAATGGTTTGTCAAACCTCGACCAAACCATGCAAGGCATATACCCCTGGAAAGATGGCTGAGTAGAGTTTCTAATGGCACCATTTTGCCCAATTTCTACCTAGTAGACCGTGAGTATTAGGCATTCTTCTCCAACTCGTCGAAACTAGGGCTTTCTGGAGAACGAATCATATTCGACCCAAAAGGTAGGTCATCTCCATGCCAAACTCTAGTTAAACTTGTTCATGCTTGCATACATGTGTATAGATCATGTTCTTACTCTATTCCCTAATTTTATCATGTGGGTTTCACAAATTAAATCTGGTATGATCATAGAGTTGTTATGTATTGATTAAACGATGTCTTCTCTTATGAGTTTTATACCTTTCTCTGGAGTCATTTTCAAACCGAACATGCAACATAGAACTTGTTACTCTATGAGTCTAGTTTCATTTGGCACTAGTTTCCCCAATTTTCGTTATCTTTACAGAGAGTATTAGCCCTAACATGAGCACTATGTCAGATTCATAAAGATAGTCACAACACATCTTGTTACCCTGTCAAACGACTGTTGTTTCTCAATTCCTTGTTATTGTACATGGCTTATGAAGTCCTCTAACTAAAAGTAGTGGTTTCATCTGATTTGAATCACCCTAGCATTATTTTGATTTTTCAAACATCCCTATATCAAACCCAATCCATTTAGGAGTTGGAAATATGTATAAAAGGCAACTCAAATGTCATATTCAGGTGGCGACAGGTCGACACGTCGCTACCAGAATGCAATAACATCATGGTCGCAACCCATACCAAAAATTAGACAGTTTCATGGTCTTTTTCAGAAGGCGACAAGTTGATTGTCGCCTTCATGTTGAGAAGGCGACAAGCAATGTGTTACCTTCTGCTTATGTCCACTTAACCGGCCATATCTTTTATATAGACCTCGGATTGACGAGCCATTTTCTTTGCTGGTTTCTTCATTCAACGGGCTTCAAGATGGTATATTCATGTGTGAGATTTGAATAATAAATCAATCAGTTATGACATGAAGAATTGAAGGGATGAGACAACATTTGCGTTCTATAGGGCATACATCTTGGTTTCCGTCATTTTGTGTCGTTCTTTGCATGTGTGAGTTTGATCTCTTCTAGGAAGGTTCTAGAAAGTTTTAACATGAATTTATCAACCCATATCAAAATTAAAACATGTTTACATGATTTTTAATTGATCTTAAGTTCATGATTATGCTCTCTACTTGCTGATTATTCACTTCTTGCCTTGTTATCAAACTTTCTAAAAACACATAGTTACTTTCTAAAAATTGCTAATGCATGATTAGTATTTCCTGATTTAGCATTCATGATACTTGCCATTAATGGAGTTTCCATAAATGAAGTTTTCCATATATGGAGTTTCCATAATCAGATTCGCACACACGCACTGGAGCAATTCTCATGCACGACATGCGCATACACTTTAGCACGATGGGAAAGCCCCTTCATGGCTTGTGGTGAACTCTTCGTCGGATATTCCTTCTGTCGGACTACTGACCCCATGACCAAGCCTCCGTAAGTCTCCTCTAACCATGGATTTCTCACATGGCTGATGAGCAGGTTGTACCATTGAAGTACCTGGAAGTTAGTGTGCACGTATCTCTCTTCTCTTGGCATTCTTGATGACATCCTTCTTTTCTCATCTTGATTCTGGAGTATCTATTGAACATAAGACCATGTTACTAATAAGTAATTGGACTAAATTCAAAATACGTTGTTATGCTGCCGGATTGAACTATCACCTCGACTATCTTAACATTATTGAATTCTTATTTCTGGCCATGAATGACTTTAGGTATCTACATTTGAAAATAGTGAGATGCTGACAGGGCACGACGTGTGTCCAAGGGCTCCAGTCTAGTCCCAATGACGGCGAGTTATAAATATACTGTTAACCATGGGGCATAATGATTACTGGCATTGCATCTGTGCTGGGAGTACTTGCGTGTTGAATGCTAGATACATAAACCACATACACGTGTCCTAGTGTGCATTCAAAGGTGGCATAGATCCTTAGTGCACATTAGTTGCTTCGTGCTTGATTACTGTTACATGTTAAAAGTTCTTGCTCGTACGTGCTTGCTTGCTTGCTAGTGAAATGGCCAATCTTGATACATGCTATCTTGTTCTTGCTCATTAACACATTGCTAGATCATTGTTCACCCTATCTTGAGATCTTGAATACAATTTTCTTGCTAGACTGATCTTTACATCTCTTAATCTTACTATGTTGGACAATACACCATTCGCGTGTTATTATCATTGTTTTAATTGCATTGTACATATCATGTTCATACCTTCTAGCTTTTAAACTGCTAAATACTTATATCATTGCTGGAAGATGTAAATCCTACTTAGCGAGTGCGCCCGTTACCTACTTTCCAACCTTTCAGGTGATCAGGACATTGATGACGTAGAGAACCAAGACTATACTGGGGATGATCAAGAGTGAAGAGTGCTGACTTTGAAGTCTTGTTATCTTAGCGTCATAGTGTTATAGTTGAGAATGGGTGTGATACCCCAAAATTTCATTCTTTTATATTGTGCATGTGTATTTACTTGTTGTGTGTATAGCATGTATATTTAATTGTGCATATTACAATTTCTATACTTCTCATGAACACATGCATGTATATATATATATATATATATATATATATATATGATATTTTATATGAGAATAGGCAATTAGCTAATTTTGTGTATATTGTGTATACTAAAACCCTAGGCATATAATGCTTAAGTAATATTGTGCACGTTTAATCTAATTACCGATGTGCATGTTGTATTTATCCAAGTGTGTGTATGCAAGAAATAATGATTGTTGTATAAATTATTCTTAGTTAACTTATTTCATATTGCATCTTAACGATATTATGCATGTACTATCTAAATCTTGAAGTGCATATTATACTACTTAATCCATGGATATTGTGTGTAAATACATGAAGTACATATGTATACATGTGTGTTATCTTATGCATGTGATATCTAGATAATTCTATACGCACTAAGTTATCCATAGTATATACATATATTGTACTTAAATAGTGTTGTGCATACGATATGTAACTACTGTTACCTACCTTGTAAATATATACGAGTTATTTTTGTACACGTGTATATATATATATATATTAGTGTGCATGTATTATCTAGCTATTAATGTATGTAATATATTTATAAATCCCATGCATATTGTATGTGTGATACATCTTGTAAGCAAGTGTGAGTTTATTTCCGTGCATGCAATATATATTTAAATGTATATGAATAATTTAATTATTGATGTGTCTATTGTATTTAATTATTTTATGCATGTTGTAAGTAACCATAGTGTGTATATGTATACATACATATGTTAATCTTGTTTAAATGATATTTATCTACTTTAAGCATGTTAAATTATTTATGATGTGTAGGGTACTTAAATAATAATGTGCATATAGTATTTAACTAATAATGAATACATTTCATTCATAGGTTCATGCATGATGTATGAAATCATGTAGTGTGTAAGTATATATACATGTATGTATGTTATTTATACATATTATCTTTAATTAAGATTAGTGTAAGTAATATTTAAAGAAATATTATGGATTGCATGTACTTTATGTGGTGAGGATATATGTAATTATTTTTACGCATATTAAATTATTAGGGTGTATTTATGCATTTATTTTAATGTATGCTGGTGTTTTGGCCAAGTTGCACTATTGGCGGCCAACACTGTGCCGCCAACTGCCAGGCCAGTGGTTGGCGTCTAGATCCATGGACGCCATGGCACTGTGGGTGGCCACCCCCTGGACGCCAATGGCCTGTTGGTGGACAAACCCTGGACGTCAACTGTCAGTTAACTACAACCGATGTTGACGTCAATATCCTCTGCGTAACAGTTCCAGATTTGTTAACTCTGGCGTTTTGGCCGGTTCCAGATTAGGAAACCCATCCTAATGTGTAGGAAACCTACCCTATTGTGTACCCCAACCCCCCAAGTCTATAAAATGCTCATCTTAGGGCGAGGGGAAGTCTTTTAGCATTGGTGAAACCCTAGCACTCGCAATGGAGAAAAGCTGAACATTGGAGGGCCGGATCTGGCGATTGGAGGTGTTCCCCAAGGAGCTACATCAACTAGGAGATAGCCTATGCATAGGAGAAGAAGTTCCAACTCCGAGGAACCACCTGCATCAGCAGAAGAAGAAGATCTGACGAGAGTTTGGGCACCTTCTTGGTAGGGCCGAGGAGGGCTTCATCGGCACATTTTGATCTTGGTAGATTTATTTTGAGGCAAGTAAACCCTAGATCTCAATCTTAAACATGTCCCCTAAGTCCAAGGTATTTTTCTGGATTTTTCCTCGAGTCCTGGAACCCTCAAATTCCCTTTTGTATTGAGTGCTGTCTATGTGTGCTGCTGGGAGGGAGTTGGCGGCAGCATCTGCTGCAGTCAAGTTCTTCAGGTTGGTGGCCAGGGATGTTGCAGTTGAAAGTAGGCGGCCACATCCCTTGTAGTTAACTTCTTCAGTGTCCTAAAATTTCATTCTTTGATCTTCTTAGGCTGTTTAAATGATTTTTGGATATAGGTATATGCTGCAAATTTTATGTATGGTTGTATACAGTCATTAGGTCATATCATGAGGTTGCCAAAATTTTCTATGAACTGTGTTAATTTTTAAAATTCAATAATTGAATTGTGAGCATCATATAAGCATGTTTAAATCTTGTATAAATGGATTTGCTGTAAGTTAGAGTTCTATAATTTTTTACATGACAACATGAGGTCTGATATTAGATTTTTGAACTGTTAGAACCCAACCATTTTAATGTGTACCATGTCTCATGATATTTCAATGGATATGTCTGAAATCTAGATTTAATTGTAGAAATTGTGTTTATTATTTGAAAAATCTGGAAAATTAGAATATGTGATATGTTTACTATTAGTAATCAGTGATAAAAATTAGGATCAATTCTAATGACAGTAAGTTTGATTCTTAATTACACTATGGAAATAGTCAAACTAAGCATGTTAGATTTAATCTGTGTAAATCAGTAATTAATAGCATGTTTAGGATTGTAAATGAGTTGTTTTACTTCTAAAAATAGTAGTATCATGTTGGGTTAACTGAGATGTGTGCAATTGATCAATAATACATGTAAAGTGATTAAATAGTTTATATGAAGTGTGTAAATAATGAGAGAAAAAGTGATAAAGTGAATGTATAATAATTGGGTCGAGATTGACACTGCTACCCTAGAGGCTTCGAGAGCTATACCATAGAAAGTCCCTATGGAAGGCTCAATGTTATGAAAAGTATATCCTAAAGGCATTAGGATAAAAACCTGGAGGTGGACAAGTACCACTGGATAGGGTGGAGAGGGCTTCTCCCGGTCTGCGCAGTTACTAAGATTCGCCACTACATTGCCTAGGTGGTGGGTATGTGATTATGAGTTGTGTTATGAGTTATGTGCTATGAGATGCGATGCGATGTGCTATGAGATGAGCTGTGTGCTATGAGATATTAGTGTGTGTCCTCTACTAAGTAGTTAGGACTATGTGTCAACGCAATTTAAGCGACAAAATATAAATAAAGCATAAAGTAATATGTAAATGTGGCACGTGATGAGTGCAAATGATATGATATGTGATAAGTGTAGGTGTAAAAATAAACAACGTGAAGAATGTGTGAAAAGATATGCAAGGGGGAGTTAATGTTAATTAAAGTGTGCTTGCATGTGAAAACCAATGTATTAATGCAAGATGTTCATGTTTTTACGTAATAATACCTCAATTGTAATATCATGTAGTTCATAAATACTCATGTAATAGTGTATGTGAATAAACATATGTAACCATGTGATTTATGCAACATGAAAGATGAACATGTAGGATTGTTAAATGGATAAGATAACATGTGAACAAATGTAAATCCATATAATTGAGTTTAATTCATGTCAAAACAGCAAGTAAAGTGTGGTTATGAATGTTATAAATGCACGAAATAATGTTTAGGTTCCATGCTAGATGTGATACCCATTTAGTACATAAATTCATGTCTAAAAATTTATATGTTTGTTAATTGATTAAACATGTTCTAGACCTTTCATTCATGGTATAAAATGTGAGATCATGTGAAATGATATTTATTTACATTAAAATAGAAAGCAAAATGTACAATTAAATATGAAAAGTGCATGTGAAAAGTGAATAGTCATCATGCTAGGTTGTTCATTTCTTTATGCTTAACTCTATGTTCTAGTTGTAGAAATGTTTCATGCAATGGAAAATGTTTGGATGGATAAATCATGCTACATGTTAGGGGTAGAGAACATATATAAGTGTATGTTAGTATCTATGACTTAGAATAAACATATGATAGTCTAAAGCATGTCTAGGTGATTTAAATATGTGTTGATACTTAGGAGTATGTACCATGTGTATTCTTGTAGTTTAAATGATAGTATGTATTTCCTTAGTGTATGATAGCTTAACATGAATGTCATATGCTTAAGGTTAAGTCTTTGGTTTGCTTGCTGAGTCTTTAGACTCATACTTGCTTCGGCGTACAGGTGAGACAGGTATCCCGTGACAGAGGGAGGCATAGCAAGGAGCATCCCAAGAGCGAGGAGTAGTTGTGGAGTTTGCTTAGTAGTTGTACTTTTCTTTTTCATAGCATGAATAAAGTTAGTTGTATGGACATTATTTTGGACATTGTAGTTCTTTCATATTTGTAATAATGTCGACATTGTCATTTTATTTTGCTATATAGACTGTGGAATGTGTGATGGTGATGGAATAAAGTGAGTTGTTTATTTTATTTCCGCTGTACTCATTTGCTATCCACGTACATATCAACCTATCGAATAGTGTTGGGTTATTATCCCACTGTGACGATGCTCTTTATACCGATGGGGATTGGTATAATTGTACCGGTATGAGGAGGGTCATTACAATGAGAGTACTAGAAAATTGTAGTAGGAGTGAGGATAATATGTACTTTTCCCGTTATTTGAGTCTCAAGTCCCATAGTTCGATTTGAATTGGAATATGTACTAGTTCTCATTTTGAAATGAAATAAAGAGTTTGAGTTTTATTATGAGCACAAATAGTTGTGTTACATGTGATTGCTCGCTAGAGGCTTATTTGCCGACTGTTCACGTCTCAATGCTCAAATAACTTCTTCCGCTGCTGTGCTTTGGGACGTGATAGTTTAGTGGTATCAGAGCCTAGGAAAAAAAATAGGATATATGTCTCAAGGTTAAGAGATACCTATGAAACCTATGTCATGGAAATTACATATAGTACCTAGTGAGAATGGGTAGAGATTGGGAATATATTAGTTGAATAAACTAAGCAGTCCTACCCATTAACCCTTATGATGTATCTAGAGATATTAATTGGTTTCTATACTTTTCGTAGGAACCTCATAACTCCTTCACTCAATTGCAATGGCACGCATCCAATGGCAGGCTACGCAAGAAACTATGGCAGGACTTACACAAGCCCTGCAAAATGTAGTTCAAGCTGGGGCTCAAGCTGGAGCCCAGAACGGAGCGGGCGATTTACATCGCAACTTTATGAGTCTGAACCCTCCTCGTTTCTTGGATCCCTTGATCCAGATGAGGTGGAGAATTGGCTAGAAGAGATAGAAAGGATTTTTCAAGTTATGCAGTGTACAAATCGGGAGAAACTATTACTAGCTACCTTTCAATTCAGTAAGGATGCTAGGGCGTGGTGGAAGGCCATGTCGGCTCACCTGCCTAATGTGGCATAACTGTAGTGGGTAGGTTTCCTGGAGATATTTTTAGGAAAGTACTTTTCTGAGAGGGTCAAGGAAAAGAAGGCGACGAAATTGCTGCACTGAAACAAAGAGGTATGTCCATGGCTGAGTATGAAGCTCAGTTTGCTCGTTTGGCCATGTATGCCAAACACCTGGGGGAACTAAGAGATTGAAGGCCAATCATTTTATGGATGGACTTAGGTCCATGTTCATCGAAAGGTTGGGACCACACAACATCGGCACTTATGTTGAGATGGTCCAGAGAGCCCAACTAGTGGAGGATACCATGGCCAAAGTCGAAGGCATGAATGGAAGGGAAACTTCAAAGCCAGTCATTGTCAAGAAGGGAGCGGCCAATACTGCAACAACCTTGCGCAACAGCTACAACACCAACAACATCAACAACAACAACAACAACTATCACAACAAGAACAAAAGGCCAAGCACTGGGGGAGATTATAGCATAGAAAGAAGGTTAAGATAGAAGGAAGACAGTTAGCTGAGAACTGTCGATTCTGTGACAAGCCTGGACACTGAGCTGAGGAATGCTGGAAATAGGTCGGAGCTTGCTTGAGGTGTGGTGGTCGTGATCATCGTATACCTGACTGTCCCATGTTGAAGGACCAGCTAGGGAAAGCACAAAACATACCACAGTGTCAGGGACACCTTAATGCTGTGATAGAAGCTGACCTACTCAAGGAAGGGGGTATGGTGGAAGGTACCATTCTTATTCACTCTTTACCTACTTTTGTTCTCATTAATACTGGAGCTGCATATTTGTTTGTTTCCACCGCATTTGCTGCAACTCTACCTGTAAAACCAGTCTCCATGAAATCAAAAATCACTGTAGCATCTCCCCTTAGCTTTGAATCTGAACTTACACACTACATACCTAGATGTGAAACCACGATTGGAGGGCAAAATCTCCCTGCCGATCTCATTTCCTTAGATATGAAGGGGTATGACGCTATCTTGGGAGTAGATTGGTTGATTGAATATGACGCCAACGTTAATTGTCGTCATAGAAGGGTTACCTTTGCCAGACCAAATCTCCCTAAACTATCTTTTCTTGGCATCCATTATCGCACACACCCTGTCATTATCTCCTCCTGAAAAGCTTCTAAGTTGATCAACCAGGGTTGTTATGCCTTCCTAGTTTCGGTCACCGCAACTGAAAAGAAGAAACCCACTCTAGAAGATATTCCCATAGCTAGAGAGTACCCCTATGTCTTTCATATAGAGTTACCAGAAATACCACCTGAGCAGGAGGTAAACTTCACCATCGAGTTACTCCCTGGGGCAGCCCCTATTTCCAAAGCTCCGTATTGCATGTCCCCCATTGTATTGCAGGAGCTGAAGAGCCAAATCCAAGAGTTGTTAGACCAAGGTTTCAATAGACCCAGCACATCCCGGTCGGAAGCGCCAGTACTATTTGTCAGGAACAAGGATGGAACTATGAGACTTTGCATTGATTATCGTCAGCTAAATCTGTTGACAATAAAGAATACGTACCCACTGCCCCGCATCACTGAGCTGTTTGATCAGATCTTTGGTGCACAATACATCTCCATGATTGATCTAAGATTAGGCTACCATCAACTAAAGATCAAGGAAGATGATATACATAAGTCAACATTTCGCAGTAGATATGGTCACTACGAGTTCGTGGTTATGCCTTTTGGCTTAACAAATGTTTCAGTGGCCTTTATGCAACTTATGAACAATATCTATAGGCCATACTTAGACCAGTTCATAGTGGTGTTCATTGATGATATCTTTATTTACTCCAAGTCTAAGGAAGAGCATGAAGAACACTTGAAGATTGCTCTACAAGTGCTTAGAGACAATCAAGTCTATGCAAAACTTAGCAAGGGTGAATTCTGGTTGGAGGAGGTATCTTTCCTTGGTCACATCATATCCAAGGAAGACATCTCTGCAGACCCCTCTAAAGTAGAAGCAGTGAAGAACTAGGACAAACCGACAACTGTGTCAGAAATTAGAAGCTTTCTGGGTCTTGCTGGGTATTATCGCCGCTTCATTAAAAAATTTTCAAAGATAGCCATACCATTGACCCAACTTACCAAGAAGGAGAACCCATTCACCTGGACTGCCGAATGTGAAAATAGTTCTTGTCATTGAATGAACATTTAACTACAACACTTGTGTTGACATTACCTATAGCTGGAGGAAGCTTCGAAGTGTATATAGATGCATCAAGGATCGGCCTTGGCTGTGTATTGATGTAGAACGGGAAGGTGATATACTATGCTTGTAGACAATTGAAGAAGCACGAGGACAATTATCTTGTACATGATCTAGAGCTGGCAGCTGTAGTCTTTGCTCTAAAAATATGACGTCATTACTTATATGGTGAGAAGTTCATTGTGTTTTGTGACCTTAAAAGTTTGAAATATCTATTTTCTCAATAGGAATTGAATATGAGACAACGAATGTGGTTGGAGTATCTTAAAGACTTCAACTTCACTATCCAATACCATCTGGGAAAAGAAAATGTCGTGGCAGATGCTCTTAGCAGGAAGCCCATGGCTACCTTATCAAGTCTCATGGTGGGAGAATGGAGATTATTAGAAGACTTTGCCCAGCTGAATATAGATGCGGACGCCAAAGGAAAGGGGTGTCTGATTGCTAGTGTTAGAGCACAACCTACTCTACTTGAAGACATTATAGCTCTTCAAGGCAATGACCCCATGCTCGTAGAAGTAAAGGTTAATCTGGACCAGAGGCCAGACTTCGCCTTAGCAAAGGACGGAAGATTGTTGTTCCGTGGCCGAGTCTGTGTACCTGACCATGCGGAAACAAAGAAAGTAATCATGGATGAAGGCCACAAAACAAGGTACAACATTCACCCCCGATCTACTAAAATGTACCAAGATTTGAAAAGAAGTTTTTGATGGCCATACATGAAGAGGGAGGTGGCAGAATATGTCATCAGATGCTTAACCTGCCAGAAAATCAAAGTAGAACACTTGCGACCTATAGGTAAACTTAAACCCCTAGAAATCCCATCATGGAAATGGGAAGGAGTAGGGATGGACTTCATCTTCAGACTGCCTAAATCTAGAAGTGGATTGAACCGTATATGAGTGATTGTCGATCGCTTAACCAAGTCCGCTCACTTCTTTCCAATTAAGAACAAGTGGACAGTGGACATCCTAGTTGCCTTGTATGTAAAAGAGATTGTTAGACTACATGGAGTACCTATGACTATTGTGTCAAGTAGAGACCCACAATTTACATCCCATTTTTGGAAAGGACTACACTATTCCTTGGGATCTAAACTAAACTTCAACACAGCTTTCCATCCACAGACCGATGGTCAAACAGAGAAAACCAACCAAGTAATAAAAGACATGCAGAGGGCTTGTATGCTAGACTTCGTAGGTAGTTGGCATGAAATTTACCTCTCGAAGAATTCCCCTACAACAACAGCTACCAAGCTAGTATCCAAATGGCACCTTTCGAGGCACTTTATGGTCTCGCAGTGTTTCTACTGATACTTCTGAAAGAATCAGTCCTTTTAGAAAGACATAGGATTGGTCGACCGAAACATAAGGAATCGGTCGTCCGAAATAACCAAATCGGTCGACTGGACCGGAAGGATCGGTTGACCGACCTAGCCAGTAGCTTGGTCCTAGATGTGATGAAGAATCAGTCAACCGAAATCTAGAAATTGGTCGACTGACCTAGCTAGTAGTTTGGTCGTGGATGCAGGGAGAAAATCGATCGACTGAAATCCAGAAATCGATTGACCGATTCTGGTAAAAACAAGAATCGTACGGTCACAAATCGCACAACTCAAACATGCTTGGGAATAGAAGTGAACAATCAAGGAACATAGAGAGGAACCTACTTATCAGTTGGGCATGACCGTCGGGTGGAGATGAACTCCCTAAGCTCCTCATCTCACTACTTTCTCTCTCCTCAGTGCACTGCATCTTCTTTCTCTCTTTCTTGTCTTTGCACCTACTCCCTCTCTTCTTCTTTCCTCTGCACCTGCTACTCTCTCTCTTTTCTCTCTTTCTTTCTTCCTTCCTTCACCCCCTTCTCTCTTGCTTTTGGGACAACATGATGGCTGGTGGTGGTTTGAAGAAGAGTTGGTGATGAAGAAGTAGAAGAAGAAGCATGAAGAAGGCGAAGAAGAAGAAGAAGAAGAGAAAAAGAACTGGAAGGGGGTTTTATAATCGGAGTATGATCCTTATCCTCCCGCGGCCAACCTAGATAAGGATTACCTAAAACACACGTTGCCTTATCTAACAAAGCCCCCAAGTCTCTTACGTAAGGGAGTTTACGTAATGCCATTACGTAATTCAACTTAATTAGTTTAGGTTGATAATTTTCTATCTATATGATGTCCAATTAAGTTGAAATTTCAAACATAAAAATATAATTTACATTATGGTGATTTTTTTGTTCAATTTTTTGGATTAATTTTTTCGTCGGGTGGAAATTGCTCCCAAAAATCATTATGTCGATTTAATCTTGATATCTATGTATCAATAAATCAGGATATTTATATTTTTGAGATCAATACATTTTTTTGGTAATTATGGTGTTAGATTTTACTTTTGTTACCGAATTCCGATGACGCCCTATCAGGCTGCGCACATTTCTAGACAGTACTAGAATCAAATAAATTATGTGAAAGGATCCTAGATTGAACTGTAAGCATGTTGTTGTATCTTTTATAGTAATCAATATCTTTTCTAATGTTCAATATTTTATTATTATTTAAATTCTGAGTGTTACAGTGCCAGGAAGCTTCTGATCTCAGATATAGTTGTTGGTCTATCCCAGTTCTTCACTGCTTCAACATTAGAAGGGTCTATAGAGACTCCCTCCCTGGATATAATGTGGCCATGGAATGACACCTCCTCTAGCCAGAAATCACATTTACTCAGCTGTTGGTTGTCTCTGAGCACTTGTAAAGTAGTCCTCAAATGTTCTTCATGTTCTTCCTTTGTCTTGAAGTAGATAAAACTATCATTAATAAATACCACTACGAACTGATCTATGTTTGGCCTGTATATATTATTCATGAGTTGCATAAAAACCGCAGGAGCATTTGTCAAGTTGAACGGCATGATCGCAAACTCATAGTGTCCATATCTGCTTTTAAATGCAGACTTGTGGATATCCTTGTCGAGTAACTATCGTGTAAAATGTTGAAGAAAATTGTTGTACAATTATCTTTTACAAATGCTTGATAAATATTTTATTTTCATCATGACAAAACCCTTTTAGTTAAACAAATTTAATCATTATACCACACTTTATTTTGTATGAAAATTAATGTGTTTCAGTAAAGGCATACATGTATTATACTATATAAACTGTAGTCAAATTTGTCTGTCAACACACAAGACCTAAGTGTCGACACTATCACACACTTGATAAGAAAATTTCTCTAAGTCCACAACGTATATGTTGGCCCTCAGATGATATGGCAACAAGCTTTCTAGAGGGGGGGGGGGTGAATAGAATAGTTGCAGAAATACTGAAACTAAAACACAAAATTCAGCACTTGAAAACTTTAGTTATTGAATGTGATAGAGAGTAGCAGTGCGGAAGCAAATTTAAACAATCACACAAATGAATGCATAATTTTATCCTGATTCGGTACTTCACGGAAGGAAGACCTACGTCCAGTCCCCAAGCAAAACATTGGGAATTCACTAACCGAGGTACAATCCCCCTAAAGATATACAAACCCCCAGCTCCCCACTGGTCCTCTTCCTTTCTGAGTAGGAAGGAAACTCACTTCTGTTGCAGGTCAAGAAGCCACCCTCCTGGAACAAACCCCAATGTGGTTCTGCTGACACCAACCCCAGCTAGGTTCTTCCCTTAACCAAAAGGAAGTGCTAAGAACAGTTCCTTAGCTGGACAGAAACTGCCAGCAACTCGACTGGCCTTCTCTTCACATAGGAAGAGGAACACTATATACAGTCCTACAGCTGGACATAAATCTTTCTTAGAAAAGAAAGAACAAATCGAGATTTGTACATGATGGACACTAACTCGAAAACTCTCAGCCGACAGACTCTCCCCAAAATTACAATATAGCACAGAGAGGGTGAAGAGAAGAAAAGGAGCTTGAAGCTTGAAGACTTCAAATGGCTGCTTGCACACTTCTTATTGGGCTCGAGCTCTTTCTCTCTTTCTTTGAGTGTATGTAGTGTTGAGGCTTCTCAGTAGATGTACACTCTTTGAATGATCTTCAGGAAGGCTCTCTTCTTGTTCTTCAACCCTGCTTCATCTTTTTATAGAGCAACTTTGAACAGATCCGTTGAAGAGATCCGTTGGAACTCTTCTAGATGTTGTTCATCTTCTTCTTCATCTATTCTTTTTCTTCTTCTGTCTAACAGACACATGGTGTAGAGGGAAATCTAGATATCTGTAGGCACAAAAGGTAGAGTCAGACTAAAAAGGTCATTTGACAACAGGCCCATACCTTGCCTTACTTCCATGTTTTCTGCTGACAACCAGACATGTTAGGTACGACCCTTTTTTTGTCTAGTAGGAAGGAAGGAGTCCTTATTTTCTACTGACAACATGTAACTTACTTTGAAGGACAAACAACAAAAAGATCTTCAGTCAGACAAAGAAATAATAAGATAATATGTGAAGTACATATGAATTTTCAGTTGCTACCACAAACATTTTGAAACATTTGAAATATTAGGGTAATGAAAGATTAAGTATAGAAACTTCGATTGTAAAGAAGTTGGAGTATGTATCACACTTCAACTTTCCAGGAGTTGGAGTTGGTCAACTTCAACTCTTCAAAAGTCAGAGTTGGTCAACTTCAACTCTTCAAAAGTCGGAGTTTGGTAATATACATACTAGTGTGGAATTAGAATTTTTCAGCAGTCTGTAGGCTTCGACTCTAAAGATGTTGGAGTGTGACTTCGACTTTCCAAGAGTTAGACTGTGACTCAGTCACTACGACACTTTGACTGTTCAGAAGTCGGAGTTCCACCAGACTTCGATTGTTCAGAAGTCGGAGTTAGTATGATATCAGTATATGTTGTAGAGTTAGAAAAAATCTGAGCAGTCAGAAAAAGTGCCATTCAAACATAGTGTTTATAACATATGTTTTTCTGTGATATTACTATAGTGCATTTGAGGATTATTATGCACTCATTGAATGTTCAAACTTATACATGAAATGCATGAGTTTTCAGATTAATATTAGAATATGATATGACATAAACATAAGATTTATTTAGTCATGAGTTTTAGTTATCACCAAAACATGAGATAAACAAAAGAGTGGTTCAACAATATACATTTACCTTATACTGACTGACTACGACTACTTGAATGTCGAAGT
The DNA here is from genome assembly GCA_014218235.1 of Colocasia esculenta. Classification (NCBI taxonomy): domain Eukaryota; kingdom Viridiplantae; phylum Streptophyta; class Magnoliopsida; order Alismatales; family Araceae; genus Colocasia; species Colocasia esculenta. The sequence continues at coordinate 41,053,442 of CM024756.1, forward strand.
GGGCTATCGATCTTGTGAACTGATGGCTTCACTCTGACTCTTGAAAAGTCAAAGTGATCTAGCTTCATTCCAACTCTTGAAAAGTCATAGTGATCTAGCCTCACTCTGACTCCTTAAAAGTCGAAGTATGATATCGATTGATGAACAAACCTGTTTGTCTCTGACTCTTCGATAGTCGAAGTTGTACATCGATTATCTGTTACTTGACACATCGATTATGTTTCACTTCGAACATCGATTGCTTCAAATATTGATTATCTGGATCATCGATTGCTTCATACATCGATTGTCTTCAACATTGATTATGTTTCACTTCGAACATCGATTGCTTCTTACATTGATTGTCTTCAACATTGATTATGTTTTACTTCGATCATCGATTGCTTCATACATAGATTGTCTTCAACATTGATTATGTTTCACCTCGAACATCGATTGCTTCATACATCGATTATCTTCACCCATCGATTCTGTTATTTAAACATCGATTATCTGTTACTTCACACATCAATTGTTTGTATTGATTGTTACTCACTCTGACTCTTTGAAAGTCGAAGTATAACATCAACTTCTGTGTTTGACCATACTTGGATATTTTTTTTATTTCTTTACAGAACCTAATGTTTTATTCATCTAGATTGTTTCAATAGAGTCTCTTTATCCCTATGGGATCTTTTAAATAATAATAATCTCATATATGACTTACAATATGATGTCTTCTCTGCTATCAAATTCAAAAAAATTTTAGGCGAGAAAATTTGTATTTAAAATGCTCATATCTAAAATCTCTTTTGAAATTCGAAAGATTTGTATAATGTGTTCTCTTACTCATTGTTAGAATTATAGTTCTATCTTCGTTTGATAGATGCTAAGCAGTAAATGCGATGGTAGGTATAGGCAACATGTGTTATCTGTCAGAACTCACCTACCACATCCCCTTTCTGTCAGAACTCCATGACTTTTAGGAAAAAGGTCTTTGCATTACTTATACAACTGTCAGTCTATCTTTAAATGCACTGAACATTTGTCTATTTGAAGTTCTTTATACTTTATATATTTCTATGTCACCAACCTCTGGAAGGACGAAGGTATCTGTGTTTTTCTTAACCTTGCAAATATTCAGCTACCCACTGAAGCATACTTGCTTTCAGTCATGGGTATGGAGCTTACAGTCATTTAATGAAAATGTCACATGGAGCCATGAAGCTATCTACATAGCCTGAAGTCATTGAGACTCAAAAAGCTGAAGGTTTGATGGTTATCTCAGAAGCCTCAAACTCTCAACATCCAAGAATCCAACGGCTATTTTCCAACGGCTATCTTCAAACAGTTGCTTTCAAATGGGAAACTGCTGAAGACTATATATGAAGCTGATGTTTGAAAATGTAATGATTTACACACAAAAAATACAACCCACAAGAAGTCATACTTACACAGCTTTTTAGACACAGAAAAGAGAAAAGAGAAGAGCCGACAAGATCTGAAGAGAGCCTATTACTTCAAGCTTCTTCTTCCAAGCTCTCCGCATTCAGAAGTCTTTTCTCTTTGGGTGGCATTTGTATTCTAGATTCTCTTAGTCAGCCACCTTTGAGTCAGAAAGAGTTAGAGTAGTCATTCTTATCTTATATGTTGGATCGAAATGACACAATAGATGTCCTAGAGGGCGGGTGAATAGGACTTCTTGCTTTTAAAATTTTCTTCTGAAATTGCACAACACTAAATAAATTCGTTAGTACTTAGTGTGGTGTGTGTGATTCAAGTGTGAACTAGGCGGAAACAATCACACAAGTATGCACAAGGATTTATCCTAGTTCGACCCTTCCTACATGGAAGTCCTACATCTAGTCCTCAAGCCAACCACTTGAGATTTCCACTAATCTGCCAATAAATTGGCCTTCTCTCACCCTTGAGAGGAATTACAATCCCACTTTCTCCCAAGCAAGTCTTCCCAAACTGGGGTACAACAACTGCCTTACACAAAGGCCTTCCCTGCACAGGAGGGAAATGCATAACAACCTCCTGCAGAATTTACACAAGAAAACAATAAGAAGACACTTGTGTGTTTGCCTCAGAGCTGAGCACAAACACACACTAACTTCAGAAGGATTTCAATAGATCAGAAATCAGACTCAAATCCTATCTGAAAGAGCAGGGTGGACTTCAAAGAATGAGCAATTACAATTGCCACCCAAACACAAGACTTCTAAGAAGAACTTAGAGAGCTTCAGAGACTTTCTACTGAAGAGAGTAGCTCTCAAACTTGGCTTGCAAGAAGGCTTGTGTATTTTTTGGATTGAGGGAGTTCGAATTATGAAGCTCACAGAAGTTGCAAAGGCTTGTGTTTTCACTATGTATTTTTTCTTTCAAACTTCAGATTTTTTAAAATAGCTTCAGAATATAGCCATTTGAAAGATGGCCATTGGAATTCGCCTGTTTGAAGAGAGCTCTAAAACCAATTGGATTTTGCAAGGCTTGTTATCCATTGGTTCTTCTGTCTTGCTTCTTTCTAATGTCTTCAGATGTGGTTTGCATCTTCACAGCTAGATAGATATCTTCTCAGCAGTTGGACTGTGAAGGTAGCATGCTATAAACATGCTCCAATAAATGTCTGCAACAAAGACAAGCAGAAAGGAAGAACATCTCCATAACTTTGAGGTAGGTAAGTCAGAGGAGTACAAAAGATGGCATGGAAACCTAGTATAAGTGTGCTTTCAAACAGAAAGAGTAGACAGACAGATATGGTAAAAAGGTAGGGCATGGGTCTGCCAGTGGTAGGTAAGTCATGTCAGATGCCATGCGCCTGTAATTTCATAAATGCACTGTATCTTTTTGTATCCAAGAAAATCCGGAAAAAATACATCAAGAACACATAGCTCAGTTAAAAATATTCTAGAAATAATCTGTGTAGGATTTAGATAAATATTTAATGTATAATATGACTTGTCCTGTCAGAGAAATGATAATAAAATAATAATAATCTGATGGATCAATAAAATTTTTAATCAATGAAGATCACATTAAAAAACATGTCCAAGATGATTAGGAAACAAGATTAGATTAATTGTTTAACCTTAGTGATAGAAAAGTATCAAGTATAGAACTGAAAGTGAAGTCGAATTCATAAGATCATATAATAAGAGTGATTCGAGTTCAACAATAAAAACTATGCAATTCGACTTAGGCAGTCAAAATTTGGACTTCTGAAACATTCGACTGTATCAGTCGAAGATGACAGTCGGATAATGAAGATAGATTTATGAAGCATTCGACTGTAAGAGTCGAAGCCGACAGTCAAATCATGAAGTTAGATATATGAAGCATTCGACTGTAAGAGTCGAAGTAGACAGTCGAATCATGTATAACTGAGTGGACTTGGAAAAAATTTTATGATGGGTTTGACTTCGATTCTGATGGAGTCGGAGTCAACAGTCGAAGTATGAAGTCGGATTTAGTATGCTATAGGAGAGTCTGTGGACTTAGAAAATTTTGGCGATGAAGTTTATCACACAGTTGTATGCATATATATTTTGTGATACATTTTCTTTGTAGATAGTCTATTTAAAGATTTGTCATAGCAAAAACATGATATATACTATATCTTCAAAATTTTAGATTTTCTTAGGGGTAGTTGCTCAACAATTCTCCCCCTTTTTGTTAATGACAAAAACTATAAAATAGATAGTGAAAAAAAAATTTTGAGATTTAGATGATGTTCTAGTTTCTTAGCTTACCTCTTTCTCCCACTTTGTGGCATTAACAAAAGGGTAACGAATCACAAGGAAACCATGAAATAAGCAAGGAAAATATGGATCATAACTGCATTAAAAAAGTATAGAACATAGTGTTTAAGACTGAGATAAGGAGCTAGGTAAGTACAAAGATCTGGTAATTTGAGCAAGATATGGTTTGAGAAGATCCCAGAGCTTCTCCTCATTTTTAGAGAAGAAATTATTAAACAAAGCAGAGTTAATATTATAGTTGGGACTGGTGGTGGGCAGCTTCCTATGAGATTTGATGTGGCACCTATGGTACCAGCTTCTCTTGATGTAGTACTTGTCTGTGCTCAGACGATACTTAAGGTGAACAAACTTCTTAGAGGCTGCAAGATGAAGAAGTTCATGGACTGTAATGTTCTAGTGCAAACCTCTGGCCACAGCTGCATCTTTGGCTTGATAATACACTAAGTATCTTTGTGCCCACTTATGACCAATGTTCTTCTTTAAGTCCTTGAGACTTTTGGACAGAAACTCACAGGGAGAAAGCTTCATTTTCTCACACTCAGTGTGATCTATAGGGTAAGTAGCTGCCCACTGATCAAGGGAGAACCTTTTGGACTCAGAAAAACACAACTGAAAGTCTAACAGGTGATGAGGGTTCTTGGAAAGCTGTAGAAACACAAATCTTTGAAAGGACAACTTCAGTTTGTACTTGATTTTGAATCTAGTGGCAATCCGGATGAATCTGTTGAAGACTGCTTCAGCAAAGTTTCTTCTATGAGCAACAGTTCATAGAAAGGATGGATATAGTCCAGATGGTAAGACCACAGTCATGGAGGGAATGATTTCTCTTTGGCCTCTTAGAAGATTTTCCCATTGGCCTTTAGACACATCAAGCAATCCAAGCTTGAATCTTTCAAAGTTGAATGATTTCATGCGGTTATACTTGGCCTGAGAATCCCTGATGAGGAGCCCAAGCCGATCATAGAACCTCATATTCAAATGAAGTTGGACATCTAAGAATTAGTTCCTGGATTGGGACTCCTGATATCTGACAGCTTCTTCAGGATAGAGATCAAGGAATTCTTTGGGGGTTAGGCTATGGCATTTTTGAGAAATCAGGCGGAGTTCATCCACTAAGATTTGTGTGGTGCAAAGAAGAGTGGGAAGCCACTGTTCAAATGTAAAACCTGGCATTTCATGGACTTCAAGAAATGCTCTAATAGAAAGATATTCTTTGAACAAATTCATGTAAAAAGGGAGGAAAAAGTTTGGAAGGGTTATCTCCCAACTTGGGTCCACGGGAGGAGGAAAGCTGAATGCTAGGAAGAATTTCAGCTAAATGTAGGAGGGACTTTCCTAATTTGGTAGCAGTGAGAAGAGAAGAAAAATAATGTGGAGGTTGAGTATGTAGAATAGGAATGTGTGCCTTGGAAGGTTTAAATTGGTATTTCATAGGATAGATTTTGAATTGTATGACTTGATGAAATGGATCCCTTGGAATGGATGCAAGTGGAGGAGGATCCGATGAGGCAGATGGTGGAGGAATTTCAGTAGTGGAGGAAGTAGGTGCTGAGGGTGTAGTAGGTTGAGGATGAGATGGTGTGGGCTCTTTAGGCTCTGGAGGAAGTTCAACAGAGGAAGTTGGAATAGGTGGAGTTGGCCTAGAAGGAGAAGGGAAGATAGGTTCACCATCCTTTATCAGTCTTCCCTTTTTGCTCTTGAAGGTCTTGACCTTGGGCTTGGAAACATCTTCAAGGGATCTCTTAGGCCTAGACTCTTGCTGGGAATCCTACTGCTTCTGCTCAACTTCTGCTGCTGTTGCTAGTGGAGGTTCCTCTGAAATTGCCTTATGCTGCTGCTCAACTTTCTGCTGAAATAATATAATAGCCAGTTCGGAAGATGTTGCTTGAGGCTCTGGCTCCTGCTCTTACTGCTGCTCAAACTGCTACTCAGAAAACTGCTGAGGTTGATTTTTTTCCTGCTACTGCCGCTGCTCAGTCTCTTTTTCTTCCACTGGTTGTCGTTCCTTTTCTAGAACTTCAGGTTCTAGCACTTAAGGCTCTTGATCTTTAACTTGTTCCTCTTGCTGCTGAGAGGAAGAAGGCCCTGATGGCTGGGAAGTGCCCTGTTGGCACACCAACTGAAGTAATAAATCTTTGATTTGTTTGACCTCATAAGTCAAACCATCGAACTTGGCATCAATGAACTCAACTGGCAACTGAAGAACATGGAGATTCTCTTGTTGCTTGCTCAACCATTCCATGATGGAGTTAAGACACCTTTTCTTCCTCTTTTTCATCTTCTTCAAAAGATGTTCTTTCTAGATCCCTACACAAATCTTCAACACACTCTTCTTCTTCTTCTATTCTTTTAATAGAAGGGTTAGTTTCATTAAATAAAATATGCACAGATTGTTCTATAGTTAATGTTCTTCTATTGAAAACTTTATAACCTCTAGGTTTTGAAATATATCCTAGCAGAAATCCTTCATCACTTTTAGCATATAATTTTCCTAAGTTATCCTTACCATTATTTAAGATAAAACACTTACAGCCAAAAGGTCGAAGATGACTGATATTGGGCTTCTTTTCCTTGTAAAGCTCATAAGGGGTCTTCGTTAGAATAGGTCTGATCATGCACCAGTTGATGATGTAGCAGGCTATATTGACTGCCTCTACCCAGAAGTATATTGGTAGATTGTATTCATTTAGCATAGTTCTGGCCATATCTAGCAGTGTTCTATTTTTCCTTTCTGCTACTCCATTCTGTTGAGGTGTTCTTGGTGCTGAAAAATTATGCTCAATCCCATTTTCTTCATAGAACTTCATGAACTCCTCATTCTTGAATTCTCCACCATGATCAGATCTAATGCTTACAATCTAAAATTTTTGGTTTTTCTAAACTACCTTGCTGAATTTCAGAAATGCTTGAAATGCCTCTGATTTGGCTTCTAAGAAAGGTACCCAAGTGTATCTTGAGTAGTCATCTACTATCACATATTCATACACTTTACCTACAAGACTAACTATCCTTATGGGTCCAAACAAATCCTTGTGAATTAACTACAAAGGTTTGGAAGTTGTAACAATTGTCTTGGACTGAAATGAAGTCTTGGTTTGTTTTCCTTTTCCACATGCTAAACAAATTATAGATTTCTTTACTTTCATCTTTGGACGACCTTCAACTAGATCATGCTTTATCAATTTCTTGATGACTGAAGTGCTTGCATGACCAAGTCTTCTATGACACAAATCAGACTCTTTACTTTTGGTGGTTGCCAGACATAAGTTCACTTCTTTTAATTCTGCTAGTTGCAATGTATACAAATTCTTCACTCTTTGGGCTTCGAACACTATTTTGTTGTATTTCTAAATAACACATTTATCATTCTGAAAATTTATTGAATGCCCTTTATCACACAACTGACTGATGCTTATCAGATTATGCTTCAAACCTTCTACATACATGACATCTTCAATTAGGTTCTTTCCTTTAGTGCCAATTGTTCCACATTCTAACACTTTTCCTTTTCTATTATCACCATAAGTGACTTGACCAATTTCATCTCTAAAGGTTGTGAATAGCTTCCTATCTCCTGTCATATGCCTTGAGCATCCACTATCTAAGTACCATTTGGATGCCCTCAGCCGACCTTGCAAATAAAGCTAAGTTGTAACTTTTGGTACCTAAATTTTTTGGGTCCTTGATGGTTAGTTTTAGGAATCCATCTCAAGTGTCTAGTGGTGCCTGTGGTAACTGTGTGTCCTAATTGATACAATGACTACAGCTTAATTCAAAAGCATTCTTCATATGTGCAATGTTGTTGAATTTCTGTTTTTGTCTGTACACATGCTGATTTACTTTTTTAGGATTTTTAATTCCTTTTTCTGCTACAAAATTTGGAGTTGGATACACTTCAGGACAAACAATATCTTGTTCATTTAGTGGGTGTGCGTATCGTAATCCATATTTTTTCTTTCCAGTTCTAGAACCTTTTATTTTAACAAATATGGAGGTTTTACAATTAGAAATCAGTTCTATAGTAGCTTTCAGGTAATTATTTTCCTCTTGAAATTTTTCTTCCTCTTTAAGTTCTTTGAGGTTTGATTCCATTTCCAAAATTTTGTTGTTTTTATTCTTTAAATCTTCGCACATCAATTCATTAGCTCTTTTGGTTTCATTTAAACTTTTACTTAACCTTTCTGCTTCATTTTTTAGAATGGTGTTATCCTTTTCTTGGTTTAGTAAGTTTAGTTTAACTACCTTCATTTGTTTTACTACTGTTTTATATTTTTCATAGAGTTCATTAAAAGCATCTTCAAGGCTATCAGAATCCGATTCAGAACAAGAAGTAAAGGAAGTTTCTGAATTTACCTGCTCTAGTCCTACCATGAGGGCTAGGTTTGCCTTCTCTTCCTCTTTAGATTTTGAGCTTGATGATTTTGAACTAGTTGCTTCTTCGTTGTCCCATGTTGCTGCCATTGCCTTTTTCTTGAATTTTTTGAACTTCTTTTCTTCGCCTTTCTTCCTGTCAGATCTTTCTGCTTGATCCTCTTTCTTCAGCTTCGGACATTCAGATTTGTAATGTCCAGGTTGGTTGCACTCATAGCAAGTTGGCTCCTTCTTCTTATCTTTCTTAAAAAATCTTTTTAAGCCAAACTTCTTCTTCTTTGAAAGGATTCTTTGCAACTTTCTTTAAAGCATAGCCTCATCATCACTGCCATCTGATTTTTCATTAGAATCTTCAGATGAAGAGGAATTTGCAATCTTCAAAGTATTTGACATTTTCTTTTTTAAAGAATTTTCAGAAAACCTTTCCATATTAATTTCATGAGCCATGAGGGATCCGATTAGTTTATTAATAGACAATTGTGTTAAATCATGAGCTTCCTCAATGGCTAGGACTTTAGGTGTCCTTACATTAGTTAGTGATCTTACTATCTTTCTAACTATTTCTTCATTTGTTAGGACTTTCCCTAAGGAGCTTAATCTAACAATTATATTTGAGGATCTGTTATACATTTGAGTTATGTTCTCATTAGGGAGCATTTTCAACTGTTCATATTGGGATACAAGTATATCTATCGTAGTTTGTTTAACCCTATCAGTACCTTCATAAGTTACTTGAAGTTTATCCCACATTTCTTTTGCTGTTTTACAGGTTGAAAGTTTGTTTAATTCTCTTTTAGACAATGCACAGCAGATATAATTATTAGCTTTGTAGTTTAATAACATATTTCTCTTATCAGCTAGTGAAAGACCAAAAGAAGAAGACTCACCAACGATTTGGAAGTCACCTTGTTCTATTACCTGCCATAAGTTGAAGTCAGTACCTCTGATGAAGCACTCCATTCACATCTTCTAGTATTGATAGTCTTCACCATCAAAGAATGGTGGCCTTGTAACAGATTGTCCTTCATAGTTGTGAGCTTTGGATGCCATTTCTTCTCAAATCTTTTGGATTCTTCTGAGAAGACCTCGCTCTGATACCACTTGTTGGATCGAAATGACACAATAGATGTCCTAGGGTGAATAGGACTTCTTGCTTTTAAAATTTTCTTCTGAAATTGCACAACACTAAATAAATTCGTTAGTACTTAGTGTGGTGTGTGTGATTCAAGTGTAAATAAGGCGGAAACAATCACACAAGTATGCACAAGGATTTATCCTAGTTCGGCCCTTCCTACATGGAAGTCCTACATCCAGTCCTCAAGCCAACCACTTGAGATTTCCACTAATCTGCCAATAAATTGGCATTCTCTCACCCTTGAGAGAATTACAATCCTACTTGCTCCCAAGAAAGTCTTCCCAAACTGGGGTACAATAACTGCCTTACACAAAGGCCTTCCCTGCACAGGAGGGGAAATGCAGAACAACCTTCTGAAGAATTTACACAAGAAAATATTAAGAAGACATTTGTGTGTTTGCCTCAGAGCTGAGCACAAACACACACTAACTTTAGGAGGATTTCAACATATCAGAATCAGACTCAAATCCTATCTGAAAGAGTAGGATGGACTTCAGAGAATGAGCAATTACAATTGCCACCCAAACACAAGACTTCTAAGAAGAACTTAGAGAGCTTCAGAGACTTTCTACTGAAGAGGGGAGCTCTCAAACTTGGCTTGCAAGAAGGCTTGTGTATTTTCTAGCTTGAGGGAGTTCGACGTATGAAGCTCACAGAAGTTGCAAAGGCTTGTGTTTTCACTATGCGTTTTTTCTTTCAAACTTCAACTTCTTTTAAGTAGCTTTAGAATATAGCCGTTTGAAAGATGGCCGTTGGAATTTGCTCGTTTGAAAAGAGCTCTGAAATCATTTGGATTTTGCAAGGCTTGTTATCCATTGGTTCTTCTGTCTTGCTTCTTTCCAATGTCTTCAAATGTGGGTTGCATCTTTACAACTAGACATATATCTTCTCAACAGGTGGACTGTGAAGGTAGAATGTCATAAACGTGGTCCAATAAATGTCTGCAACAAAGACAAGATAGAAAGGAAGAACATCTCCATACCTTTGAGTTAGGTAAGTCAGAGGAGTACAAAGAAGGCATGTAAACCTCGTATAGGTGTGCTTTCAGACAGAATGAGTAGACAGATAGATATGCTAAAAAGGTAGGGCATGGGTCTGCCAGTGGTAGGTAAGTCATGTCAGATGCCATGTGCTTGTAATTTCATAAATAAATTGTATCTTTTTGTATCCAAGAAAATCTGGAAAAAGACATGAAGAACACACAGCTCAGTTAAAAATATTTCATAAATAATCTGTGCAGGATTTAGATGAATATTTTAAGTATAATATGACTTGTCCTTTCAGAGAAATGATAATAAAATAATAATAATCTTATGGATCAATAAAATGTTTAATCAATGAAGATCTCATTAAAAAATATGTCCAAGATGATTAGGAAACAAGATTAGATTAATTGTTTAACCTTAGTGACAGAAAAGTATCAAGTATAGAACTGACAGTGAAGTCGAATTCATAAGATCATACAATAGGAGTGATTCAACTTTAACAAGAAAAATAATGCAATTCGACTTAGGCAGTCCTAATTTGGAGTTCTGAAACATTCGACTGTATCAGTCGAAGATGACAGTTGGATAATGAAGATAGATTTATGAAGCATTCGACTGTAAGAGTCGAAGCCAACAGTCGAATCATGAAGTTAGATATATGATTCATTCGACTGTAAGAGTCGAATTAGACAGTCGAATCATGTATAACTAAGTGGACTTAGAAAAAATTTTATGATGGGTTTGACTTCGTTTCTGAAGGAGTCGGAGTCAACAATCGAAGTCCGAAGTAAGATTTAGTATGCTATAGGAGAGTCTGTGGACTTAGAAAATTTTGGCGATGAGTTTATCACACAGTTGTATGCATATATATTTTGTGATACATTTTCTTTGTAGATAGTCTATTTAAAGATTTTGTCGTAGCAAAAACATGATATATACTATATCTTCAAAATCTTAGACTTTCTTAGGGGTAGTTGCTCAACATTATATCTCTTTCTGATCTTCTATGTTTGCTCACTCCTTGAGTAGACACACTGTACTCTTTTCAGTGTTGTAACTAACCGGGGGTTTGTTGCTTATAGTGCCTCTTTGTGAAGGGAAGACTTGTAGTTGTAGGTGTTTGTTTTACCACTCGGTGAAGGGAAGACTTGTTTCGGTGCAAGTGGGTTGTAATACCTCTCAGGTTGAGAGAAGGCCAAGTGTTCTTGACAGTTTAGTGAAATCCCAAGTGGTTCTTGGGGACTAGACGTAGGACTTCCATGTGGGAAGGGCCAAACCAAAATAAAATTTCTGTGTTCCTTGTGTGATTTCTTCCGCCAAGTGTTTCACTTATTTCTCACACTACACTAAGTACTAACATCACTATTTAGTGTTATCTATTTTTAGATAATTTTTAAAGGTGCAAAGAAGTCCTATTCACCCCCCTCTAGGACATCTAAAGCACCATCTCGATTGAACAATCCTCCTTCTTAATACGTAGTTGATGACGACCGGACCTCAAGTCAATCTTAGAGAAATATTGGGCACCTGAGATCTAGTTGAATAGCTCATCAATGCGAGGTAGTGGGTACTTGTTCTTGATGGTGAGTTGATTTAACTGACGGTAGTCGATGTAGAGTCTCATCGATCCGTTCTTCTTCTTTACGAACAATACCGGCACACCCTATGGGATGTGCTTAGTCTGATAAAACCCTTGTCTAAAAATTTCTCGATCTGCCTCTTCAATTCCTGTAGCTCTGTGGGGGACATATGGTAGGGAGCTTTGGATATAGGAGTGGCTCCTGGTAACAGTTCAATGGTGAAGTTCACCTCCCTTTCAGGTGGTAGACCAAGTAAATCCTCTGGAAGGATGTCTGAGTAGTCCCGGACAATGGGAATCTCATCTACAATGGGTTTCTTTTATTCTGTTACTACAATGGAGACAAGGAAAGCGTCACAACCTTGGTTGATTAGCTTGGAGGCTTTTAAGGATGAAATGCGGATAGGATGTTTACGGTAGTTAATGCCCAGGAATGAAAACTTTGGAAGGTCTGGCTTAGCAAAGGTTACCCTTCTATGGCGACAATTGACATCTGCATCATACTTAATCAACCAATCGACACCCAATATAGCATCGTACCCACTCATGTCTAAACATATAAGATTGGCAGGGAGGTTCTACCCTCTAATCACAGTTTCACATGTTGGGAAGTAGTGTGTGAGTTCTGATTCAGAACCAAGGGGAGAAGCTACAGTGATCTTGGATTTCATGGGGACAAGTTTAACAGGTAAAGTTGCAGCAAATGCTGATGAAATAAAAGAATATGCAGCTCCAGTGTCAATGAGGACAAAAGCAGGTTGTGAATGAATAAGGACGGTACCTTCCACCATGCCCCCTACCTCAAGGAGCTCTACTTCCACAATGGCATTTAGATGTCCTTGACGCGTACGTATATTCTGAGCCTTTCCAAGCTGCTCCATCAACGGGCAATCTAGAATACGATGATCCCGACCTCCACAATTTAGGCATGCACCAAGCTTCTTCCAACATTCTTTCGCTTGGCATCCCGATTTGTCACAGAACTTGCAGTTGGTGGTTATTGTCCTCCCCTCTATCTGGACATTCTTGTCATTGCTAGTCTCTCTTCCTACATTCGGTCCCTTGTTTTTGTTGTTGGTGTTGTAATGGAAGGTCCCAGCAGTATATGGTGCTCCCTTCCTAATAATGGTCTGACCCTAGGTCTGTCTTCCCTTATAGTTCTCTAGCTTTGCTGGAGTGTCTTCCACAAGCTGAGCCCTATAGACCATCTCTGTATAAGTACAGATGTTGGGTGGTCCAAGTCTTTCAATGAACACGGGTCGGAGCCTGTCCATGAACTGTTGTGCCTTCAGCTTCTCGGTGCCCACCAGATGTGGGGCATATTGGGTTAGATGAGAGAATTGCGCCTCATACTCGGCTACAGCCATCCCTCTTTGTCTCAATGTAGAAAACTCAATTGCCTTCTTTTCCTGCACTCGCTCGAAGAAATATTTCTCTATAAATAGTTCCAAAAACTCCTCCCATTCCAGATCGTTGACATTAGGTAGATGGGCCGATGTTGCCTTCCACCAAGCTCGGGCATCTTTGTTCAATTGGAAGGTAGCTAGTAACAACTTCTCCCTCTCAGTACACTGCATCACTTGGGAAATTCTTTCCATTTCCTCCTGCCAATTTTCAACCTTGTCTAGGTCAAGAGATCCAGAGAATCGGGGTGGATTCAGACTTTTGCAACTTTGATGCAACTCGCCGGCTCCATTTCTAGCTCCAACTTGGTTCCCGACCTGTACTACATTCTATAGGGTCTGTGTAAGCCCTGCCATAGTTTCCTACATCTCTTGCCTCTGGTTACGGGCCACTACAACGAAGGTTCTGCGAAAATAACAACCAATCACTATCTTAGTATATGAAGTGCATGATAGGAGTGGGGCATTTTATTAGCATGTGTTGTAATCCTATGAATTTAGCTTATCCCTTGCCCTACCCATACTCACTGGGTGACTTATGTAAGGCCCTTGAATTTTGCCCTCTTATTTAGATGTTTGGTTGTGTAATGTTTAGATGCTTGTGAGTACAATTATGTGTATGTATTTCTATACATATTATAATTAAATAAAGTTGTACATATATGTATGCTTGTTTAATTATGTACATATGGTGTTTATGTAATACATTGTACATTATATGTATATATGTACATAGTGTAAGCTTGGTGTTCTACATTTCTGTGTCGTGGCCGAAGGACCATTTAATGTCAACATGCATGGACGTTAGGGGTTGAGTCGACATCCAGATCGATGGACGCCAACTCCAAGTTGGCGGCAACCTAGGTGGACGTCTATTTCCCAAAACTTGTGCGATCTCAGATCTGGAAACGACTGCATTTCCTTCGGCTCCTGTTTTGGAAACCTACTCCAACGGTAGGATCCCCTTCTAAACGCATACCCCAACTTCCCTAGCTTATAAAAACTCCCTTTTGGCCGAATTAGAGTCCCTTTGGCTCTGTGAGAAAAACCCTAAAGAACTTGTGCAAACCTGAAACTTTGGTGGTTTGGATCTCTCTTGTTGGTGTGTTTTCGGGCGATCTCCATCGACTGGAAGGAACTCTGAGCATGGAGGAAGGCTTCTCTGACGACGGTGTACAACCAGCTTCATCACAGAACCGGTTCAGGGGGGGATTTGAGGAGCTTCTTGGCTTGGCCGAGTAGAGCTTCTCCGGCAAATAATTCCCTCTATTGATTTTATAAAGGCAAGTAACCTATGTATATCATCCCTACCCATGTCTAGTAGGTCCTAGGAATTTTACAGATTTTTCACTCGTGTCCTGGAACCCCCATTCATCATTGTTTCTGCGTTGAGTCTGTGTTTGCACAGACATGAACTTAACGACAACATCTGATGCCGTTAAGATCCCTGGATGGAGGCATGATCCTGTGCCGTTAACCTATATCGGCAGCAACATCTGCACCGCCAAGTTCAACAGGTTTGGCAGAATGCATGTTTTGATCCTTGTGTCATATTTTCCGGATTACTGGACATCAGTGCATGTTGTAAAATTTGTGTATGACCAAGTACGTCCAGTATAACATGCCATGTGGTTAGGTTGAATTTTCATAGATTATCCTATTTATTAGAATTTCTATAACGAGGTATTAAGCATGGTTTAGCCTTGTTAATTCTTGTTTAATTAGATCCATGTTAAATTAGGGTTTCAGAATTTTACTGTGACTATATGATGACTGTGTTCAGGTGTTAATAGTGCTAGATATAACTATGTTATTGTGAAATCTGTGAAGTAAAATTAGTGATAAAATGCCTAAAATGTTGTTTCAATTACTGAAATTAGTTTACTAATCTGAAAAATATGAGAAATTAAGCATGTGATGTATTTACTGTTTGGATCCTGTTATAAAGATTTCATATCATTTGGAGAACAGTAAGCACAGTTATGGATTTAAAGAGAGAAACGACCATGTTCAATATGCCTTGCTAATTACGTGTAATTCAGTTGCTAGAAGCATGCTTAGGTCTGTGTTAAGAGTAAATTTTCATTTTGAACAGTAATGATATGATCTGAAAATTGATCCATGTATACATGTTAATTGTGAATGCATGGGAATCTAATTACATGTGAATACTATGACAACGTGATAATGTGAAAAGTGTATAAATTGTGCCGTGTGTGACACTGCTACCATAGAAAGCTGTGGAACTATACCGTAGTAAAGTCCCTATGGAAAGATTCATTGTGTGTGAAATCCTATGGGCAATTAGGATGAAATCCTGAAGGTGGACAAGTACCATTGGTTAGGGTGGAGAGTGCTTCTCCCGGTTCTGCGCAGTTAACCAAGATCTATCACTGTTTTGCCTACGTGATAGGTATATGAATGTGTTGTGTGTGTCCTTCTAGTGGTGGTTTGGACTAGGTGTCATGCAAAGTAAGTGTAAAATGTGAAATTATGTGAATATGAATATGTGAATTGTGCAATGTGTAAAATGAGCATGTGAAAGTATAATGTGAATGTGTTGTTTTGTGAATAATTGCAAACTATGTGAATGTGTTTAATTCATGTCAAAACAGCAAGCAAATGGTGAAAATAATTATGATAAATACATAAAAGAATATCTAGATTCCATGCTAGATGTACTCTTTATTTAATACATAGTTTCGTGCTTAAATTGTGTATAGTTGCAAACCAACATGAATATATTTTAACTTTCAATTCATGTGTGATAAATGGTGACATCATGCATAATTGTGAATTATTTATATTAAAACAGCAAGTTAAATGTGTAAATGAATGTGAAAAGTGCATGTGAAATTGATTAGAATCCATGCTAGGTTGCTAATCACTCTGTGCTTAATTCCATGTTCTAGATTAGTAGAATTGTACTATAAAATTGATAATATTGAATTGTTAAATCATGTACATGTTATACGTAGGGAGCATGTATAGGAATGTGAGTTATATTGTTTAATGTTATAAGTATGTAACATGTATTCTATTGCGACAAGTCTTTCCATGTATATTAGTTTAGATTGTATAGAGCATGCAACATGTGTTGCTTCTTACACTTAAAAGTTAGCATGTGCGTATGATGTGTGTATGGATATTGTACATGGATTACTTGCTGAGTCTATTAGACTCATACTTGCTTCGGCGTACAGGTGTGACAGGTGTCTCCACTTCCGAGGAGGAGATAGTTAGGAGCGACTCCGAGCACGAGGAGTAGCTTGTGTTGTGGAGACTTCGACATTGTACTTTTATTTTCATAAGTATGTAATGAATTAGTGATGTATCTCATTTAGACAATGTAAATTTGATTTAAAATTGCAATTATGTGGACTTTAGCTTTTCTTTCAATACTATAAGGACTGTGGATATTTAATGATGATGTTGGAATGAGAATAAACTTCTTATTATTCCGCTGTATTTGTGTTGTATTTGTGTACATCTCAGCTTAGTGTTTAGTGTTGGGTCAATGTCCCACTATGACGACATTCGTTATACCGACGTGGATTGGTAAAATCGTACCAATATCAGGAGGGTCGTTATAGAGATTGGTATCAGAGAGACAAGGTTGAGATTGTACATGAATATATGCCATCATCTTCATAATATGCTAAGTCATTATAGATTTGTCCACATGTGTAGAAATGATTAATAATGAATGGAAGATAGGTAAGAAAGTTGTTAGGAATTAATTAACTTAGTTCTAAATGTGATTAAATTATCTTCCAGGCTATGGCTTCTCGTGGTAGGCGTGGTGTTCCTGCCTGTGACGATGAGCAGAGGAGAGAGGAGAGGGGTGAGCAGCAGGCCCCAGCACCATAGGGACCTATTGTACTTCCTCCACCACAACCAGTAGATTATGGAGTATTCATGCAAGGTCTGGTACAGGCCATGTAGACTCAGGCGCATACTCAGGCGGCACTTCAGGCTCAGCTGGAGGCTCAGGTTAGAACAATAGATAGAGTAGTCTGTTTTATTTAATTATATGATTGTTATGTTGCTATGTTGCATATGTGTTATCTATGTTGTTTGTTGTAGCAGGCTCAGGCTCCAGCTCCAGTTCCTCAGGAGCATGGCCATGATGGACTCTCCATCATGGAGCGATTGAAGAGGATGACTCCACCCTCTTTTAAGGGGGAGAGTGATCCACTATTAGTGAAGAGCTGGATGAGGGAGATCGAGAAGATCTTCCGAGCGATTAGGTGTGCTAAGGTGGACAAGGTCAGCTTGGCCACCTATATGCTACAAGTATGTGCCAGTTGCATATGCATTTATTTTCTTTAAATTAGATTGCCTAGATTGGTCCTTATGGATGGTTTAATGCAGGAGGGAGCCGATGTGTGGTGGGCCTCGTTACTGCATACCAGATTCGAGGATGGTGCTATCGAGGTAGCATGGGACGAGTTCATGAGGCCCTTTTGGGCAAAGTTCGTTCCAGAGCATATCCAGGACAAGATGGAGCAGGAGTTCCTTACTTTGACTCAGGGCTCCATGACCGTACTTGAGTACGAGGCTAGGTTTGCGGAATTATCAAAGTATGCACCTCACTTAGTGGCTGATGAACACAGGAAAGTGAAGAAGTTTGTGATGGGCCTTAAGCCATCACTGAGGTCGAGGCTAGTGGCGTTTGACCAGCGTACCCTATATGAGGCGGCAGGAGAGTGAGATGGAGAAATATTTGGAGGAGAAGAACGCTTCGCAGAAGAGATCTACATCTCCTTTCCAGCGGCAGGATAGGAAGAAGGCAGCGTACCAGTCACCGCAACATCTTGTGGCAGTGAGCAGTCAACAGGTAACTTCTCAGCGGTCCCCCGGTATTAGGCCTAGCGGCAAGAAGGAGTGCCCTCACTGTGGAAGGGCACATGGCGGTACTAAGTGCTGGATGATGGCAGGGAAGTGTCTGAATTGTGGGAGCAGCGAGCATCAGATCCGGGACTGCCCTAGACTTCAGCAGGGAGTCCAGCATGGAGCGCCAGCCCCAATAGTGGCAGCAGCAGCAACGCCAGCTACAGGAAGACCAGAAAGGCCTCGAGCCCAAGCTCGAGTGTTTGCCCTAGCACGAGAGGATGCCGAGCATGCGGATAATGTCACCGAAGGTATGGTTCTTTAAATGGGTGTGTGCGCTAGGGTTTTGTTTGATACGGGTGCCACTCACTCGTTCATTTTCGAGCAGTTTGCTAGGCAGTTAGCTTTAGAGTCAGGATTAGAGGCTGAGGAGTTAGAGGTCCCCTTATCTGTGCACACACCTACAGGAACGGTATCGACTAGGAGGTGTATTCCGTCGTTACCTGTGTGCATTGAGGATCGAGTCTTAGATGGGTGTTTCTTCTTGCTAAAGATGGAGGACTATGATGCAAATCTTGGTCTGGATTGGCTAGAGGAGCACTATGCTTTAGTTGATTGTCATGGGAAGAAGATAAATTTCCATATTCCTGGTGAGGATGAGTTTTCACATCCCCTGCCAAGGAACTTAGCAGGAATGTTTGTTATCTCCGCCATGAAGGCGATGAAGATGGTGAACAATGGTTGTGACACTTTTCTTGCCAGTGTGGTATTAGTGCTGAAGGCTGATCAGTCACTTACTCTTACGGAGATTGATGTAGTGTAGGAGTTCCCAAACATTTTTCCCAACGATTTGTCTTGTTTGCCACCGGTTACAGAGATAGAGTTTACCCTAGAGTTGCTTCCGGGCACCTCTCCTATCTCAAAGGCTCCATATCAGATGGCACCTGCGGAGTTAGCAGAGCTAAGGAAGCAGTTGCATGATTTACTGGACGAGGGATTCATTCGCCCTGGTGTATCTCCTTGGGGCGCACCTATTTTATTTGTAAAGAAGCACGATTGGTCACTTAGATTATGCATTGATTATAGGAAGCTCAACTAAGTGACGGTAAAGAACAGGTATCCCTTACTGCAGATTGATGATCTCTTTGACCAGTTGAAGAATGCATCAGTATTTTCTATGATTGATCTGCGGTCTGGATATCATCAGCTGAGGATTAGGAGTGAGGATGTTCCAAGACGGCCTTTAGGACTCGTTATGGACATTAGGATTTTTTAGTTCTTCCTTTTGGTCTGACCAACGCCCCTGCAGTGTTCATGGATCTCATGAACAGGGTGTTTAGACCTTATCCAGATAGTTTTGTCATAGTGTTCATCGATGATGTGTTGGTCTATTCTTCGGATGAGGCCACACACTGTCAGCATTTATGGGTAGTACTTGAAGTTCTTCGAGAGTACAAGCTATATGCGAAATTCAGCAAGTGCGATTTATGGATGCGCAATGTTCATTCCCTTGGGCATGTTATCTCCAGTGTTGGTGTAGCAGTTGATCCAGTGAAGGTCCAAGCTATGTTAGATTGGGAGATTCCCAGAACCCCATCGGAGATTCAGAGTTTCCTTGGTTTAGCGGGTTATTATCGGCGATTCATTGAGGGGTTTGCATCTATCGCCGCACCTTTGACTAAGCTAACCAGGAAGGGTGTGAAGTTTTTTTGGTCCGAGGAGTGTGAGAGTAGCTTTCAGTTGCTGAAGGCTAAGCTTACTTCTGCACCGGTATTAGTTTTACCGAGTGGTGAAGAAGGTTTTGCCATTTACTCGGATGCATCTCAGATTGGTTTAGGCTATGTGTTGATGCAATAGGGAAGGGTAGTGGTATATGCTTCTCGTCAATTGAAGGAGCATGAGTGTAACTATCCGACTCATGATTTGCAGCTTGCGGCAGTTGTTCATGCACTAATGATCTGGAGGCACTATCTTTATGGTGTCAGATTTGAGGTGTTCACTGACCATAAGAGCTTGAGGTGTCTCTTCTCACAGAAAGAATTAAACCTGCGACAGAGAAGATGGATTGAGTTCCTCAAGGACTACGACTTTGATCTTCAGTATCATCCAGGGAAGGCGAATGTCGTAGCAGATGCTCTTAGCAGGAAGAGGTCCTTACTCCAGTAGGATTGGAAGATGTTGGAGGAGGATGCTTGTGCGTTGGACTGAGTTTGAGCCATTATTATGTCAGGCTTTCGTGGCATAGTTGTCCATTCGGTCCACAGTGTTGGATGAGGTGATCGAGCAGCAGAAGGCCGACCCTAGACTCCAAGAGTTAGTGGGCAAGGCAGGCATTCCTCATGATTAGGATGGTGTGATTAGGTTCCATCACCGAGTCTGTGTTCCTGATATTGTAGATGTCTGTGAGCATGTTCTTGCAGAAGCTCATAGGTCTAGATTCTCTATCCATCTGGGTAACACTAAGATGTACCCGGATTTGAAGAGATCGTTTTGGTGGTCTTGTATGAAGAAGGATGTAGCGGATTTTGTATCTAGGTGTTTAGTATGTCAGCAAGTGAAGGCCGAGCGGCAGCGACCATCTAGTCTTATGCAAAGGATGGAAATCCCAGTATGGAAGTGGGAGGTTGCCACTATGGATTTTGTAACGGGTTTGCCCAGATCAAGGAGGGGTAATGACTCGATTTGGGTAGTTGTAGATAGATTATCTAAAACTGTGCACTTCTTGCCTATGAAGAAGAAGCAGTCAGTTGAGAGTTTAGGTAGGTTGTATATTAGTAGCATTATTAGATTGCATGGTGTGCCGAAGTCGATCATTTCATGTCGAGATCTGAGATTTACTTCGAGATTGTGGAAGGGGCTTCAGGATGCATTAAGCTCTGAATTGAAGCTTAGTTCGGCGTTCCATCCCCAGACAGATGGACAGTCCGAGAGGACTATCCAGATGCTCGAGGATATGTTGAGAGCGTGTGTGCTGGATTTGAAGGGTGATTGGGAGCGTCATCTACCTCTTGTGGAGTTGGCATATAACAACAATTTTCATGCGAGTATTGGTATGGCTCCATTTGAGACGCCGTATGGAAGGCCTTGTAGATCTCCTTTATGTTGATCGGTCCGGAGTTAGTTGAGGAGACTTTGGATAAGATCCAGCTTATCAGGAAGAGGCTTGTTGCGGTGCAGGATAGGCAGAAGAGTTACGCCGACAACAGAAGAAAGGATTTGGAGTTTGAGGTTGGCGAGCATGTCTTTTTGAAGATTTTGCCTACTCGAGGTGTTGTCAGATTTGGCAGGCATAACAAATTAAATCCTAGATTTATTGGGCCGTATGAGATTCTCAGACGTTTGGGTAGAGTGGCATATGAGCTAGCTTTACCTCCGGCATTAGCTAGTGTTCATCATGTATTCAACGTATCTATACTAAGGAGATAAGTCTGAGATCCCACTCATGTTATTAGCCATGAGCCAATGGAGATCCAACCAGATCTATCATATGTTGAGCAAGTAGTAGCTATTCTTGATCGGAAGTTTCAGCATCTCCGGAACAAGAGCATTTCGTCCGTGAAGGTGCTATGACGGAACTTTTCGCGAGAGGAGGCTACGTGGGAGCTTGAGGATGCTATGATGAAGAAGTATCCTCAATTGTTTGAGTAGTGTCGTTCTAACTTCGAGGACGTTTGGGAGAGGGTGTAAGGCCCTCGAATTTTGCCCTCTTATTTAGATGTTTGGTTGTGTAATGTTTAGATGCCTGTGAGTACAGTTATGTATATATATATGTATAAATTTCTATACATATGATAATTAAATAAAGTTGTACATGTAAGTATGTTTGTTTAATTATGTACATATGGTGTTTATGTTTTTTTTTTTTTAGACTGATCTGATTGGGGTATGCCCCTAAATGTTTCTGTGTCTTTATGCTTTATATATAGTTTTGCCTAGGTACTCTATAAGGCCTAAGGACCATTTGATTAAAAAAAATAAAATACATATGGTGTTTATGTAATACATTGTACATTATATGTATGTATGTACATAGTGTTCTGCATTTCTGTGTTCTGGCCGAAGGACCATTTAATGTCAACATGCATGGATGTTAGGGGTTGAGTCGACGTCCAGATCGATGGACGCCAACTCCAAGTTGGCGGCAACCTAGGTGGACGTGTAACGACCCACTTCCACCCGGTACAGTTATACCAACCCACATCGGATGAGAGCAAGCCGCTACAGGGGAGAAAACCCCAACAAGTAACATATGGGCTGAGATATACATAAATAGAGAACAATATTGCAATGGAAAGTAAACAATTTCTTATTCCATCAACATTAATCCACATACCATAGTCTATATAGTCCAATAAAGAAATGACATAACATAATAAACATTAACATGAGCCAGTTTCAAATATATATCCAAGTTCAAATTACAAATTTCATACTGGAAAATAAATTTACAAGTCTTCAATTATTCTCTACGCTCCTTGTCGAACCTTGCTTTCTCCTCGGCTTCTAAATTTCCTGAAATGTTTAACAAGGGTGAGTCTACATAAAAGACTTAGCAAGTAACTTAAATTTCAAACCATATACTTACCAATCATGCTTTCTAACAATTTAATACTATTAGCTCGTTACAATTCAGCAATTTAAATTCATACATGCTCATGCTATAATATAAATGAATAAACATGGAATCGTATTAAACAATTAATCTAACACATGTAGAACCATAATCTAAACATGGATACTAATAACTTGTAACATTAACATGAGTACAAACGTACAATCACATGATTGTATACTTTATTATAATCATTTCGCAGTTCTACACATTTAATCATGGAAACATGTACAATGTAAGTAACACTCCTAGCATGATCTCTAACTCACTTCACATGCAATATAACATTTTACACTACATTTTGCTTGCTGTTTTTATAGAAAATTTATCACAATTACATGACACTTGCATATAGCCCACATTAAAATACACAACATAATACTAAACACATGTACATCAAGTAGTTATAATTAATGGATATAAAAACATACACTTACACTTGGTACTAACATAATATCACTTTTATCATTTGATAAGTATCATATTATCACATGCACACCAAGGAATGATCTAATTCATGAGTATGATAACACACATTTATACATGGTACTAGACAGGATATCTATTTAACAATATTAACATTTACACTTGTACTATTTTCTCATGACATGCACACATATACTTATCCTTGGCTTTCACATGCACACATATTTCTTATCACTTCACTTTGCACATAACATGTGCCACGTTCACATCTATCTTGCACATACCTTGTGCCACAATCACATGTCATTTTTCATATTATACTTATGTTCATTTTTACACAATGCCAAGACACAGCCCAAACCACCACTTAGACGATCATGTAGCACATACACATTCACATTCATGTACTTAATCACCATACTTAAGCACTAAGCATAGTAATCAAGTCTTGGTTCCTGCAGAAACCGGGGAAAGCCCTTCCCACCATTACTAGTGGAACCTGTCCACCTCCAGGATTTAACAAGACCCTTGTCTAGGGTGTCACAATTTATCAAGACCCTTGTCCAGGGTGTCAGTGTCTTATGGTTAGGTTGAATTTTCGTAGATTATCGTATTTATTAGAATTTCTATAACGAGGTATTAAGCATGATTTAGCCTTGTTAATTCTTGTTTAATTAGATCCATGTTAAATTAAGGTTTCAGAATTTTACAGTGACTATATGATGATTGTGTTCAGGTGTTAACAGTGCTAGATATAACTGTGTTATTGTGAAATCTGTTGAAGTAAAATTAGTGATAAAATGCCTGAAATGCTGTTTCAATTACTGAAATTAGTTTACTGATCCAAAAAATATGAGAAATTAAGCATGTGATGTATTTACTGTTTGGATCCTGTTATAAAATTTTCATATCATTTGGAGAACAGTAAGCACTGTTATGGATTTAAAGAGAGAAATGACCATATTAAATATGCCTTGTTAATTACGTGTAATTCAGTTGCTAGCAGCATGCTTAGGTCTGTGTTAAGAGTAAATTTTCATTTTGAACAGTAATGATATGATCTGAAAACTGATCCATGTATACGTGTTAAATGTGAATGTGTGTGAATCTAATTACATGTGAATACTATGACAACGTGATAATGTGAAAAGTGTACAAATTGTGCCGTGTGTGACACTGCTACCATAGAGGGCTGTGGAACTGTACCGTAGTAAAGTCCCTACATAAGGTTCAATGTGTGTGAAATCTTATGGGTAATTAGGATGAAATCCTGAAGGTGGACAAGCACTACTGGTTAGGGTGGAGAGTGCTTCTCCCGGTTCTGCATAGTTAACCAAGATCAGTCACTATTTTGCCTAGGTGATAGGTATGTGAATGTGTTATGTGTGTCCTTCTAGTGGTGGATTGGACTAGGTGTCATGCAAACTAAGTGTAAAATGTGAAATTATGTGAATATGAATATGTGAATTGTGCAATGTGTAAAATGAGCATGTGAAAGTATAATGTGAATGTGTTGTTTTGTGAATAATTGCAAACTATGTGAATATGTTTAAT
Organism: Colocasia esculenta; assembly: GCA_014218235.1. Lineage (NCBI taxonomy): Eukaryota > Viridiplantae > Streptophyta > Magnoliopsida > Alismatales > Araceae > Colocasia > Colocasia esculenta. The sequence goes on from CM024756.1 coordinate 41,078,081, forward strand.
TCACGTCAAAACAGCAAGCAAATGGTGAAAATAATTATGATAAATACATAAAGAATATCTAGATTCCATGCTAGATGTACTCTTTATTTAATACATAGCTTCGTGCTTAAATTGTGTATAGTTGCAAACCAACTTGAATATATTTTAACTTTCAATTCATGTATGCTAAAAGGTGACATCATGCATAATTTGAATTATTTACATTAAAACAACAAGTTAAATGTGTAAACGAATGTGAAAAGTACATGTGAAATTGATTAGAATCCATGCTAGGTTGCTAATCACCCTATGCTTAATTCCATGTTCTAGATTAGTAGAATTGTACTATAAATGGATAATATTGAATTGTTAAATCATGTACATGTTATATGTACGGAGCATGTATAGGAATGTGAGTTATATTGTTTAATGTTATAAGTATGTAACATGTATTCTATTGCCACAAGTCTTTCCATGTATATTAGTTTAGATTTTATAGAGCATGCAACATGTGTTACTTCTTACATTTAAAAGTCAGCATGTGCATATGATGTGTGTATGGATGTCGTAGATGGATTACTTGCTGAGTCTATTAGACTCATACTTGCTTCGGCGTACAGGTGTGACAGGTGTCTCCACTTCCGAGGAGGAGATAGTTAGGAGCGACTCCGAGCGCGAGGAGTAGTGTGTGTTGTGGAGACTTCAACATTGTACTTTTATTTTCATAAGTATGTAATGAATAAGTGATGTATCTCATTTAGACAATGTAAATTTGATTTAAAATTACAATTATGTGGACTTTATCTTTTCCTTTCAATGCTATATGGACTGTGGATATTTAATGATGATGATGGAATGAGAATAAACTTCTTATTATTCCGCTGTATTTGTGTTGTATTTGTGTACATCTCAGATTAATGTGTAATGTTGGGTCAATGTCCCATTGTGACGACGTTCGTTATACCAACGTGGATTGGTAAAATCGTATCGGTATAAGGAGGGTCGTTACAACTTATAGGAATCGTTAATGACATAAGTTGTTTGGGTATGCCCTAAACCTTGGACTTAAAATCCTTGTTTATTCTTAGGCTCTGATACCACTGAACTGTCACGTCTGAAAGCATGGCAGTGGAAGGATTATTTGATCGTTGAGACTTGAACAGTCGGCAAATAAGCCTCTAGCGAGCAATCACATATAACACAACTAATTTGCGCTTATCATAAATATGAAACTCTTTATTTCATTTCCATAATAAAAATTGGTCCATGCTCCATCTCAACTTGAACTACAAGACTAAGACTCAATAAAAGGAAAATTACAAACTATCCTCACTCCTACTACATCATTCTGGAACTCTCATACTCAAACTATAATACTATGATGCTAAGATAACACGACTCTAATACTAGGGCTTGAGAGTGCTCTTCACTCATGTTCATCCTCAGTATAGTCTTGGTTCTCTACGTCATCCATATCCTATTTTCCTGAAATGTTGGACAGTAGGTAATGAGCACACTCACCCAGTAGGATTTACATCTTCCAGCAATTATATAAGTATTTAACAGTTTAAAAGCTAGAATGTATGAACATGATATGTACTATGCAAATAAAACAACGATCATAACATGTGAACATCGTATCGTGCAAGATAGTAAGATCAAGAGACGTAATGATCAGTCTAGCAAGAAGATTGTAATCAAGATTTCAGGATAGAGTGAACAATGATCTAGCAAGATGGTGATTCCATGAGCAAGAGCAAGATAGCATGTAACAAGATTGGCCATTTCATGAACAAGCAAGAGAGCATGTAACAAGCATCTCTCTTTCACGAGCAAGACAGTCAGTTAACAAGTCATTGACATGCACTAAGGATCTATGCCATCTTGGAATGGATGTCATGAACATGTGTAATGTGGTGTATGTTTCTAGCATTTATACGTAAGTACTCCTAGTGCAGATGCAATGTCAGTAATCATTATACCCCATGTTTAACAGTATATTCTTGACTCTCAGTCGAGGGGGCAACATTGGAGTCCTTGGACACTCGTCGTGCTCGATTCAGCATCTCAAGTAATTTAAATGTAGATACCCACAATCAAGTATGGCCGTTTAACTAGAGTCCAATAATATCAAGATAATTAAGGTAATAGTTCAAGAGTTCAATCCGGCAGCATGGCGGCATGTTTTCAATTTGGTCCAATCACTTATTAGTAACTTAGTCTTATGCTCAACAAATGTGTACACCAGAATCAAGATGAGAAGAGAAAGTGTTGGATCAAAATGGCACTATGAATGTCCTAGAGGGGGGTGAATAGGACTTCTTCCCTTTTAAAAATTTGCTTCTGAAATAGCACAATACTAAATAAATTGTTAGAGCTTAGTGTGGTGTGTGTGATTCAAGTGTAGACAAGGCGGAAACAATCACACAACGAATGCATAGGGATTTATTCTAGTTCGGCCCATCCAACTAGGAAGTCCTACATCCAGTCCTCAAGTCAACCACTTGAGATTTCCACTATCTGCCAATAAATTGGCCTTCTCTCACCCTTGAGAGGTATTACAATCCCATTTGCTCCCCAAGCAAGTCTTCCCTAAACAGGGGTACAACAATTGCCTTTCATAAGGCCTTCCCTACACAGGAGGGGTAATGCAGAAACAGACTTCTACAGAAATTACACAAGAGAATAAAGAACTTGTGTGTTTGCCTCAGTATTGAGAACAAACACAGACCTCAAAAGGATTAAAGATCAGAGATGAGACTTGAATCCCATCTGAAAATGCAAGGCTGGACTTGAAGAAAATAGGCAATTACAGTTGCCACCCAACACTAGACTTCTTCTAGGAGAGCTTCAAAGAATGGCTTCTTAAGAGGAGCAGCTCTCAGACTTTTGCTTGCAAGAAGCTTGAGAAAACTTGAAGGATTCGAATGATGCTTTTAAGAAGAGTAAAGGCTTGTATGCGCTTCTGTTATGTTGTCTGTGTGTGTCCCTTCTTCAAACTTGAGCTCCTTTTATACACTTTAGAATATAGCCGTTTGAAATATAGCCGTTGGAGCTTGTGGTTGTTTGCAATATGTCCGTTTGAAGAGATCTCTAGGATCATTTGGGTCTTGAAGTGTTTGTTATCTAGAAGTATTTCAATTTTGCTTCTTTCCAAGATCTTCAGAAGGAGGTGCAGTTTTCACAGCTAGAAGATAAACTCTTTCTCTTCGGAATGGACTGTGAAAGGAGCATTCTAAAAACGTGCTCTAATAAATGCCTGCACAAAGAACAGACAAAAGAGAAGAGTATCTCCATACCTTTGAGGTAGGTAAGTCAGAGAAGTACAAAGAAAGGTATGGAAACCTCGGATGTAGAAGCTTTCAGATAGAAGGAGTAGACAGATAGTAAGGCTAAAAAGGTAAAGTATGGGTCTGTCAGTGGTAGGTGAGACATGTCAGATGCCATGTGCCTAAAAATACATAAATGCACTGTGTCTATTGTATCCAGGAAAATCCAGAGCAAGGACATGATTACCATGAAGCTAAACTAAAAAAAATAAATATCTTAGAAGTAGTGTGCAGTCTGCACATGATTTAGATAAATATTTTAAGTATAATGTTTCTTGTCCTGTCAGATAAATATAATAATTATAATAATAAAATAATGACAAGATGATGTACCAATAAGATATTGAAAGTTCATTAAAAAAATGTATGAAAATATTTGGAGATAAACTTGCATTAGGTGTTAAGCCTAAAAAGGATAAAAAAGAGTTTAAGTACAGAGTTAATCAGTGAAGTCGAATCCAAAAGAGCATGTAACTCGACTGAAGAAATAGGAGTAATTCAACTTCAGTAAAGAAATAATAAGGTAATTCGATTTCTAAGAAAACAAGGCAATTCGACTCTAACAAGAAAATAGCAATGTAATTCGACTTTTGAGAACACAAGGCAATTCGACTCCAGCAGTCGAATTACTGAGATTAATTTCTGAAGCATTCGACTGTGGAAGTTGGAGATGACAGTCGAATCAAGAGTTGGGTTTGTAAGGCATTCGACTGTAATAGTCAGAGATGACAGTCGAATCAAGAGTTGGATTTTGTAAGGCATTCGACTGTACCAGTCGGAGTCATCAGTCGAATTACATATAAAGATGTGGAGATAGAAAATTCTCAAGGTTTTGACTTCGATTCTGAAGGAGTCGGATTTGACAGTCGAAGTTAATAGTCGAATTCAGTAGGACAAAGAGAGAGCTGTGGACTTAGAAAAATTTCTGAGATGGAGGTATAGTCCTGAAATCAATCTGTATGATTTTTGAGATATGTAATTATATTTGCTTTGTAGAAAGTTTATTTTAAAGAGTTTTGTTATAGCAAAAATAACAGATATATTAATTTATGAAAATCCTTAAATTCCTTAGGGGTAGTTGCTCAACAATTCTCCCCCTTTTTGTTAATGACAAAAATCTTTAAATTGACAGTAAAAAGCATAAGTGAAGTGTGAATATGCAGCTGTCTCTCCCCCTTTGTGGCATTAACATAAAGGAAATCATCACAAGATATTGAACACATAATGTTGCATTCAGAAGTTGCAATCATTACACACAAGATGTGAAATATAATAGAATTACATGACAACGAAGTCAGAAACATAGCATAAATTGTTTATAAACTACATAGTTCTCAAAATATAACAAAAGTTGTTCATGGCTTAATTAGAGAGCTGGGTAAGTAAAGAGATATGGGAATTTTAGCAAGGAAAGGTTGGATGAGATCCCAGAGCTTCTTCTCATTCTCATTAAAAAATTGTCAAAGAGAGCTCCATCAATGTTGTAGGAGGATTGGTGGAGGGTAACTTCCGATGGGATTTGATGTGGCGCCTCTGGAACCAAGACATCTTGCCATAATACTTGTCTCTATTGACCCTATACTTGAGGGGAACAAACTTTTTGGAGGCAGCAAGCAAGAGAAATTCATGAGCAGTGATATTCCAATGCAGTCCACTGGAAACAGCAACATCTTTGGCTTGATAATAAATGAGGAGTCTCTGAGCCCATTTATGCCCAATGTTCTTCCTCAAGTCCTTAAGACTCTTGTAGTGAAAGTCATGGAGAGAAAGTTTCAGCCTTTTACAATCTGAATGATATGAAGGATATGCTGCTGCACATTGATCTAGATTGAATCTTTCAGATTTAGCAAAACAAAGTTGAAAGTCCAGAAGACGATAATGGTGCTTAGATAATTGCTGAAAGACAAATCTCTGAAAGGACAGTTTCAACTTATACTTGATTTTGAATCTGGTGGCAATGCGAATATATCTATTGAAGACTGCCTCTGCAAAATCTTTTCTGTAGGAAACCGCTCCTACGAGGGGAGGATGCAAGCCAGAAGGTAAAGCTACAGTCATGGAGGGAACAATCTCTCTCTGGCCTCTTAAAAGATTTTCCCATTGGCCTTTAGAGACATCAGGCAGACCCAGCTTGAATCTTTAAAATTGAAAGTTTTCATTCTATTGAATTGTTCCTGTAAGTCACAGAGAAGTAGTCCGAACATGTCATGAAACCTTAGAGATATGTGATGCGGGACTGTCAAAAACTGGTTTCTGGACTGATTTTATTGATATCTGGCAACTTCATCAGGTTAGAGATCAAGGAACTCCTTGGGAGTTAAGCAATGACTTTTCTGGGTGATAAATTGAAGTTCCTCTATAGAGATTTGGGTAGTCCTGAGAAGAGTAGGTAGCCAATGTTCAAAGGTGAACCCTGGCATGCCATGAATTTCAAGAAAGGCTCGAATAGCCAGATATTCTCTGAACAGATTTATGTGATGTTCAGAGTGATGGATGAAAGCATACCAAAATGGTGGAAGGAGGTTTGAAGGATTCTCTCCCAAGTTGGGACCACTGGTGGAAGAAGGCTGGATACTAGGAAGTATTTCAGCTAGATGAAGGAGTGTTTCTTGGAATTTGTTTTGGAGGCTATAGGAAGACAAGAAAAGTAATGAGGGGGTTGAGTGGAAAGGTTTAGAGAAGCTACTTTGGGAGGCTTGAATTGATATTTAGTGGGATAGATGGAGAAATTGATATCTTGATAGAATGGATCCATAGGAATAGCTGCAAGTGGAGGAGGATCCGAAGAAGTAGATTGTGAAGGGGTTTTAGTGGTGGAAAGAGTGGGAGCTGTGGGTGCAGAGGGTTTAGGTCTAGCTGGTGCTGATCTTTTTGGCTCAGGAGGAGGCTTAACAGATGGAGCTGGAGTAGGATGAATTGGTCTAGAAGGAGGAGGAGGGAAGACTGGGTCACCATTTTTGACCAGTCTGCGCTTCACTTTCCTCTTGAAGGTTTGCAAATTAGAAGTGGACTCCAGTGGTCTCTTAGCCATAGATTCCATCTGGGAAACCTGCCTGGGCTGGGAAGCCTCTACTGCTGCCACTGCCACTGATTGCTTTACTAACACAGACTGTTGCTGTTGCTCCACTTGAGGTTGAAACACTACCATAGCTAATTGTGCCTCATGCTTTAAATCTTTCTGCTACTTAGGAGGCTGTTCCTCCACACTCTGCTGCTTATCCTGTGGCTCAGGCTCCTTGCGCTTATCAGGAACTGGTTCAACATCTTCTTGTACTTGGGATTTTGGCTCCTGGTCCTACTGCTGCTCAGGTTGCTGCTCAACCTGCTGGGATTGGTCTTGTGTTGACTGTTGTTCCTGAGCTGGTACTTATGGTTCTGGTGCTTGAGATTCTCGGACTTGAACAGGTTCTTCTTGCTGCTGATGGAAAACAAGCCCTGATGGCCGAGAAGTGCCCTGTTGGCACACTAACTGAAGCAGCAAATCTTTCATTTGCTTAACCTCATCAGACAGACTATCAAACTTGACATAAATAAACTCTATTTACATTTGAATGACTAACAGGTTTTCTTGTTGCTTGCCAAATAAGTCCAAAATGGTATGAAGGTTGTTGTTACTCTCCCCCTGAGACCTTGGCCGGGTCTCAAAATGAGAAGGGGAGAAGTGATGCTCTCTTTCTTCAAAATCTGTTTCTGCAGGAATGTCATTAGATGCAATACCTTTACCTCTAATATCTCTTAATACTTCATTAATAGTTTCCTCAGGTGCCTCAGGTTCAGGAAACAGGAACTTGATCTACTTGCTCTTGGGTTTGAACTGAGACTTCAGATCTAACTTGTTCTTGAGGTTCTATCTCTTGTTGAATCATTTGAGGAACAGAAGGAACAAGAGGTTCATCAGGAAAAACTTCATGATCACATTCAGGCACTGAGTCTTTTAGCCAAAGAATTTGTTTCTTGTTGACCAACGAATAATGGCTTCTTCTCAAGGTAGTGATCCCAATCTTCTCTTTAATTCCAATAGATATTTCTCTTGATAGATCTACTGAGTATCTCTTAAAGATCAGGGAGAGCGAAGGTCCATAGGGAAATGATTCTCGAAGATTCTTAGCAGCTATCATTCTATCCAAAATGATTCCAGCCAAATTCACTTTGTGCCTTTGAATAGCCCAAAACAATAAGTTCCCATCTCTAGAGGTGATAGATGAGTGGGTTCCTACTCTAGGGGTCACAATGTTTGTAATCACTAATGAATTAGTCTCTTTTGGGCTGACAGATCATTTACAGATAGACTTTCTTGCTAATAGAGGCCAAACTCCCAATAATGCCCAATTTCTTCTTTTCCAAAGGTATAACGTCATTAAGCTTATGCCCGCAGTTTGGACACTCCAATATCTCAACCAGAAGTTCCTCAAAAATAGAGATCTTGGTTCCTTTGACATAACCGAACACTGTATTTCCAGATGAGATTTCCATGGTGACATAAAAAGTTCTAACGGCATTCTCAACAGTGGGTTCTAAAATCTGGCACAACTTGGTCCAACCCATGGCATTGAGGGTGTCCTCTACCCACGCTAGACTTCAGTAAGATGGGAGAAATCTACAACCTTCCCTGGGCAGATGGGAATCTTAGCAAGTCTCACGAGTTGATCAGGGGTCATCTGGGTGGATTCTGGAGCCCTAGATTAGTCCATCTAAAGAAAGAGAATGGAGATGGCTCAGGGGACCAGTAATGGAGTGATAGAAATGCTGAAGAGAGTTCCAAGATACTACCTTTCTTCGAGGAGGATGGAGATTTCAGGGTTCTTTGGAAGTCCTTCGCCGGAGAACAGTGAGGGCGCGAAAGGGCAGAAGAAGACAAGGAAGTCAAGATGGATTTCGAAAGGGTGTCTTCTAAAGGAGATGGGGTTTTCTTTTATAAGGAAAGAGAAGATAACTGCCCCTAGATTTTAGGATGAACGGTCGGGATTAAATGATTTGACCGTTAAGACATGAAGGGATGCATCTTAAGAGAGTGTCAGTTATATAATTTTAAATTACAAGCGCCTTTTCACGATTTCATAATAAGTCGAATTATGTATTCGACTACATAAGTCGAATGTCTGGGACTTAGAATTTTTCAGGATGGTTTTCACAGACAGTTCACACAACACTATCTTAGCATACAATTCAAGGATCATTTTACTTTGGTAATTTAATCAGGATTACACATACCTATTTCTCTTCTAATAGATGTGAATCTATCCTCAGGAAGAGGTTTTGTAAAAATATCAGCAAGTTGATTTTCTATAGAAACAAATTCAAGTGAAATATTGCCATTACTTACATGATCCCTGATGAAGTGATGTCTAACCTCAATATGCTTGGTTCTTGAGTGCTGGATAGGATTCTTGGTCAAATTTATTGCACTTGTATTGTCACATAGCATTGGAATTTCTTGGAGTTGATGACCATAATCTTCCAATTGATGCTTGACCCACAAGAGTTGAGTACAGCAACTTCCAGCTGCAATGTATTCAGCTTCTGTGGTGGATAAAGCTACTGAGTTTTGCTTCCTGGAGGACCAAGATATCAAACACCCTGCAAGGAATTTGACAAGTGCCACTGGTGCTTTTCCTATCTATTTTACATCCAGCATAGTCAGCATCACTATATCCATTAACTTGAATTCTGAACATCTGGGATACCATAAGCCTAATTTACTGGTATTTATAAGATATCTAAAATTCTTTTAACAACATGAACATGAGATTCTTTTGGATCAGCTTGGAATCTTGCACATAAACAAACACTGAACATTATATCTGGTCTGCTAGCAGTAAGATAGAGCAGTGATCCTATCATTCCTCTATAGATCTTTTGATCTACCTTTTTACCAAGAGGATCACTATCTAACTTAATGCCTGAGCTCATGGGTGTTCCTAATGGCTTACACTTGTCAAAACCATACTTAGTAAGTAAATATGAAATGTATTTGGTTTGACAAATGTGAGTTCCTTCCTTGGTATGCTTGATTTGCAACAATCCAAGAAAATAATTAAGCTCACCCATCATGCTCATTTCAAACTCACTTTGCATCAGATTTTCAAAGAACTTACAAAGTGATTCATTAGTAGAACCAAAGATAATGTCATCAACATAGATTTGCACAATTAAGATTCCATCTGAAAATTTCTTTATAAATAATGTGCTATCTACTTTACCTCTTATAAAATCATGTGATATAAGATAAGCACTTAATCTTTCATACCAAGCTCTTGGAGCTTGTTTCAGACCATACAGTGCTTTCTTTAAACGGAAAACATGATTAGGATAAGTAGTATCTTCAAAATCGGGTGGTTGCTCAACATATACTTCTTCTTTAATAAAACCATTCAGAAATACACTTTTAACATCCATCTGAAATAAATTGATATTAAGAGAACAAGCATATGCTAATAAAATTCTGATTGCCTCTAATCTAGCTACTGGAGCATAGGTTTCATCAAAATCTATGCCTTCCTCTTGGGAATATCCTTGAGCTACAAGTCTGGCTTTGTTCCTAGTGATTACCCCTGATTCATCCATCTTGTTTCTGAAAACCCATCTGGTTCCAATAACTGGATGGTCAGTAGGTCTAGGTACAAGAGTCCAAACCTCACTGCGTTGGAACTGATTAAGTTCCTCTTGCATAGCAAGGATCCAAGATTCATCACCCAGTGCATCATTGATTGTCTTAGGCTCAATTTGAGAAACTAAAGCAGAAAAATCACAAGGAATTTGCATACCTCTTGTTCTTACTCTATCTTGAGGATTACCTATGATGTTTTCTCTAGGATGGTCCTAGTGGTACCTCAATTCCCTAGGTAGTCCTTCTTGTGGTTCTTCTTGTTGTTGAAGATCTTCTAATGGGGGATCTTCCATTTCTTCATCTTTACCTTCTTCTTCAGAGAAGTCTTTTCTAAATCCCTGCAAAGATCATCAACACATTGTTCTTCTTCTTCTTCTTCTATCCTTTTGATAGAAGGGTTAGTTTCATCAAATAAGACATGCACAGATTGTTCTATAGTTAATGTTCTTCTATTGAATACTTTATAACTTCTAGGTTTTGAAATATATCCTAACAGGAAACCTTCACCACTCTTAGCATCTATTTTCCTAAATTGTCCTTACCATTATTTAAAATAAAGCACTTACAACCAAAAGGTCGAAATGACTGATGTTGGGCTTCTTTCCCTTGTAGAGTTCATAAGGAGTCTTCTTTAGAATGGGTCTATCATGCACCTGTTGATGATGTAGCAGGTTGTATTGACTGCCTCTGCCCAGAAATATTTTGGTAAATTATACTCATTCAGTATTGTTCTGGTCATATCTAGCAGTGTTCTGTTCTTTCTCCTTGCTACTCCATTTTGTTGAGTGTTCTTGGTGCTGAAAGTTATGCTCAACCCCATTTTCTTCACAGAACTTCATGAATTCTTCATTCTTGAATTCACCACCATGATCAGATCTAATCTTGTAATCTAAATTTCTGATTTTTCTGAACTATTTTGCTGAACTTCAGAAAGCTTGAAAGGCTTCAGATTTGGCTTCCAAAAAGACACCCAAGTATATCTTGAGTAGTCATCAACTAATACATAGCTATAGACTTTTCCTCCAAGACTGACTGTCCTCATAGGTCCAAACAAACCCATGTGAATTAATTCAAAGGCTTGGAAGTTGTAACTATTGTCTTGGACTGAAATGAGGTCTTGGTCTGTTTTCCTTTTGCACAAGCTGAACAGATTCCAGATTTCTTGATTCTCACTTTGGGAAGACCTTCAACCAGATCATGCTTCATTAATTTCTTGATTATTGAGGTGCTGCATGACCAAGTCTTCTGTGCCACAACTCAGACTCTTCACTTTTGGTGATTGCAAGGCACAAGTTTACTTCTCTTAATTATGCCAACTGTAAAGTGTACAGGTTCTTTACCCTTTGAGCTTCAAAAACTATCTTGTTATCTTTCTGGATGATGCACTTATCATTCTGAAAATTTACTATATGCCCTTTATCACATAGCTGACTGATACTTATCAGATTATGCTTCAATCCCTCTACATACATGACATCTTCAATTAGATTCTTTTCCTTAGTACCAACTGTTCCACATCCTAGCACTTTTTTTTCCATTATCACCATATGTGACTTGACCACTTTCTTCTCTAAAACTTGTGAATAGCTTCCTATCCCCTATCATATCGCTTGAGCATCCACTATCCAAATACCATTTGGATGCCCTCAGCCGACCCTACAAACAAAATTAGGTTGTAACTTTTGGTACCCAAATTTTCTTTGGTCCTTGATGGTTAGTTTTAGGAAACCATCTCAAGTGTCTAGTAGTGCATGTGCTAACTGTGTGTCCTAATTGATTACAGTGACTACAACATGAATCAAAAGAATTCTTCATATATGCAAAATTGTTAGATTTCTGTTTTTGTTTGTACATATGCTGATTTACCTTCTTAGTATTTTAGATTTCTTTTTTTGCTACAAATTTAGGGGTTGGATACACTTGAGGATGAATAATGTTTTCTTCATTTTATGGAGGTGTGTATCCTAATCTATATTTCTTCTTTCCTATTCTAAAACCTTTTATGTTGACGAATAAAGAAGTTTTGCAGTTATAGATCTTTTCTATGGTGGCTTTTAGATAATTGTTTTCCTCTAACAATTTTTCATCATTTTTGAGTTCCTTATGATTTGATTCAATTTCCAAAATTTTGCTATTTTTATTTTTCGAATCTTCGCATAGTAGTTCATTCGTTCTTTTAGTTTCACTTAAACTTTATTTAACCTTTCTGTTTCATTTTTAAGAAAGGCGTTAGCCTTTTCTTGTTTCAGTAAATTTAGTTTAACTATTTTCATTTGTTTTACTACTGTTTTATATTTTTCATAAAGTTCATTGAAAGCATCTTCAAGGCTATCAGAATCAGATTCAGAACAAGAAGTGAATGAGGTTTCTGAGTTTACCTGTTCTAGTCCTGCCATGAGGGATAGTTTTGCCTTCTTTTCCTCTTCAGATTCTGAACTTGATGACTCTGAACTTGTTGCTTATTCATTAACCCATGTTGTTGCCATTGCCTTCTTCTTGAATTTTCTGAACTTCTTTTCCTTGCCTTTCTTCTTGTCGGATTTTTCTGCTTAATCCTTCTTCTTAAGCTTGGGACATTCCGATTTGTAATGTTCTGGCTGATTACACTCATAGCAAGTTGGCTCCTTCTTCTTATCCTTCTTAAAAAATCTTTTGGAACCAAATTTCTTTTTCTTTGCTAGAATTCTCTGCAACTTTCTTGAGAGCATAGCCTCATCATCACTGTCATCTGACTTTTCCTTTGAGTCTTCAGATGAAGAGGAATCTGCAATCTTCAAAGCATTTGAAATTTTCTTTTTCGAAGAATTTTTAGAAAACCTTTCCATATTAATTTCATGGGCCATAAGGGATCCTATTAATTTATCAATAGACAATTGTGTTAAGTCATGAGCTTCCTCTATAGCTGTAACTTTAGGAGTCCAGACATTAGTTAGAGATCTTAATATTTTTCTAACTGTTTCTTCATTAGTTAGGACATTTCCTAAAGAACTTAGTCCTACAATTATGTTGGAAAATCTGTTATACATTTGAGTTATGTTCTCATTAGGGAGCATTTTGAACTGTTCATATTGAGATACAAGTATATATATCCTTGTTTGTTTAACCCTATCTGTACCTTCATAGGTTATTGAAGCTTATCCCACATTTCTTTAGCTGTTTTACACACTGAAAGTCTATTAAATTCTCATTTAGATAAAGCACAACAAAGATAATTTTTTGCTTTGTAATTTAAAGACATGTTTCTCTTATCTGCTATGGAAAGACCAAAGGAAGAAGATTCCAAGGATTTGATAGTCACCTTGTTCTATCACTTGCCATAAGTCGAAGTCAGTACCTCTGATGAAGCATTCCAATCGCATCTTACATTATTGGTAATCTTCACCATCAAAGAATGGTGGCCTTGTAACTGATTGGCCTTCATAGTTGTGAGCTTCAGATGCCATTTCATCTCAAATCTTTTAGATTCTTCTGAGAAGACCTCACTCTGATACCACTTGTTGGATCGAAATGGCACTAAGAATGTCCTAGAGGGGGGTGAATAGGACTTCTTCCCTTTTAAAAATTTGCTTCTGAAATTGCACAATACTAAATAAATTGTTAGAGCTTAGTGTGGTGTGTGTGATTAAAGTGTAGACAAGGCAGAAACAATCAACCAACGAATGCACAGAGATATATCCTGGTTCGGCCCTTCCAACTAGGAAGTCCTACATGCAGTCCTCAAGTCAACCACTTGAGATTTCCACTATCTGCCAATAAATTGGCCTTCTCTCACCCTTGAGAGGTATTAGAATCGCACTTGCTGCCCAAGCAAGTCTTCCCTAAACAGGGGTACAACAATTGCCTTTCACAAGGCCTTCCCTACACAGGAGGGGCAATGCAGAAACAGACATCTGCAGAAATTACACAAGAGAATAAAGAACTTATGTGTTTGCCTTAGTATTGAGAACAAACATAGACCTCAGAAGGATTAAAAGATCAGAGATGAGACTTGAATCCTATCTAAAATGTAAGGCTGGACTTGAAGAAAATAGGCAATTACAGTTGCCACCCAACACTAGACTTCTTCTAGGAGAGCTTCAAAGAATGGCTTCTTAAGAGGAGCAGCTCTTAGACTTTTGCTTGCAGGAAGCTTGAGAAAACTTGAAGGATTCAAATGATGCTTTTAAGAAGAGTAAAGGCTTGTATGTGCTTCTATTGTGTTGTCTGTGTGTGTCCCTTCTTCAAACTTGAGCTCCTTTTATACACTTCAGAATATAGTCGTTTAAAATATAGCCGTTGGAGCTTGTGGCCGTTTGCAATATGTCTGTTTGAAGAGATCTCTAGGATCCTTTAGGTCTTGAAGTGTTTTTTATCCAGAAGTCTTCAGTTTTGCTTCATTCCAAGAACTTCAGAAGGAGGTGCAGTTTTCACAGCTAGAAGATAAGCTCTTTCTCTTCGGAATGGACTGTGAAAGGAGCATTCTAAAAACATGCTCCAATAAATGACTGCACAAAGACATGACAAAAGAGAAGAGTATCTCCATACCTTTGAGGTACGTAAGTCAGAGAAGTACAAAGAAAGTTATGGAAACCTCAGATGCAGAAGCTTTCAGATAGAAGGGGTAGACAAACAATTAGGCTAAAAAGGTAAAGTATGGGTCTGTAGTGGTAGGTGAGACATGTCAGATGCCATGCTCCTGAAAATACATAAATGCACTGTATCTATTGTATTCGGGAAAATCCGGAGCAAAGACATGAAGACCATGAAGCTAAACTAAATAATAATAATATCTCAGAAGTAGTCTGCAGTCTGCACAGGATTTAGATAAATATTTTAAGTATAATGTTTCTTGTCTAGTCAGAGAAATACAATAATAATAATAATAAATAATGACAAGATGATGTACCAATAAGATATTGAAAGTTCATTAAAAAAAAGTATGAAAAGATTTGGAGATAAACTTGCATTAGGTGTTAAGCCTAAAAAGGATCAGAAGAGAGTTTAAGTACAGAGTTAATCAATGAAGTCGAATCCAAAAGAACATGTAATTCGACTGAAGAAATAGGAGTGATTCGACTTCAGTAAAGAAATAATAAGGTAATTAGATTTCTAAGAAAACAAGGCAATTCAACTCTAACAAGAAAATAGCAATGTAATTCGACTTCTGAGAAGACAAGGCAATTCGACTCCAGCAGTCGAATTACTGTGATTAATTTCTGAAGCATTCGACTGTGGAAGTCAGAGATGACAGTCGAATCAAGAGTTGGGTTTTATAAGGCATTCGACTGTAACAGTCGGAGATGACAGTCGAATGAAGAGTTGGATTTTGTAAGGCATTCGACTGTACCAGTCGGAGTCATCAGTCGATTCTGAAGGACTCGGATTTGACAGTCGACTTAACAGTCGAATTCAGTAGGACAAAGAGAGAGCTGTGGACTTAGAAAAATTCTGAGATGAAGGTATAGTCCTGAAATATATCTGTATGATTTTTGAGATATGTAATTAATATATTTGCTTTGTAGAAAGTTTATTTTAAAGAGTTTTATCATAGAAAAAACAATTGATATATTAATTTATTAAAATCCTCAAATTCCTTAGGGGTAGTTGCTCAACAAAAAGATCTCTTCAAGAATGTCAAGAGAAGAGAGATACGTGCACACTAACTTCTGGGTAGTTCTATAGTACAACCTGCTCATTGGCCATGTGAGAATCCATGGTCAGGTGTGACTTACTGAGGTCTTGGTCAAGGGGTCACTAGTCCAGTAGAAGGAATATCCGACAGAGAGTTCACCACAAGCCAAGAAAAGGCTTTCCTATCATGCTAGAGTGTATGCGCATGCCGCACGTGAGAATCCCTCAAGTGTGTGTATGTAAATCCGATTATGGAAACTCTAGTTATGGAAACTCCATTTATGGCGAGTATCATGAGTGCTAAATCAAAAAATATTAATCATGCATGGCCCATTTTAACAAGTAGCAATGTGTTTTAGCAAGTTTGATAACAAGGCAAGAAAGTGAAAATTGGCAGGTAGAGAGCATGATCATTAACTAAGATCAATTAAAAATCATGTGAACATGATGTAACTTTTATATGGGTTGATAAATGCATGTTAACAGTAATTAACTTCACACAGGAGAAGACAAGACAAGAAAATGAGGTAAAACAGACAAAACAGGGCTGAAATGCGCAATGTGTCTGAAGGCGACAGGGAACATGTCGCCTTCTAGAAGGCAACTAGTAGGCTGTCGCCTTATGATCCCTGAAGGCGACAGACTTTTTGTCGCCTTTCGATGGCGACAGGTCGACTTGTTGTCTTCCAGTTTTCCAGTGTAGGGATGCTTTAAGGGGGTGTTTTCCTATTCCGATTCAAAGTAGCTTTGATACCTATGGGTTCGAAAAATCAAAACTAGTGCTAGGGTGATCCAAATCAGATGAAACCACTTCTGTTAGTTATAGAACTTCCTATACAATGTTCAGTAACAAGTAGTTGAGAAACAATAGTCATTTGGTAGGGTAACTAAATGTATTGTGACCGTCTACATGAATCTGACACAGTCCTCATGTACCAGCTAACACTCTCTCTACAGACAAATAAAATTGGAGAAACTAGCTCCAAATGAAACTAGACTCATGGGGGAACAAGTTCTATGTTTATTGCTCAGTTTGGAAACGACTTCAGAAAATGATACAAAACTCGTAAGTGAAATCATCGTTTAATTGAGATAGCATAATGTTCTAATCATATGAGATTTAATTCGTGAAACCCACATGATAAAAATTAGGGAAAATAGTAAGAACATGATCTATACACATGTATGCCTGCATGAGCGAGTTTAATTAGAGTTTGGCATGGAGATAACCTACCTTTGGGTTGAATAGAGATTCGTCCTCTAGAAAATCCTAATTTCGACCTATTGGAGAAGATCGCCTAAAAGTCACAAACTATTGGGTAGAAATTGGGAAAAATAGTCCCATAAGAAACTAGACTCAAAGATATTTCTAGGGGTATATGGTTTGCTAGGTTTGGTCGAGGTTTTACTAACCTTTGGTGACAATCTTGAAGGGGCTTGTTTTTATCAATTACGTTAATAAGTCACAAAATACTTTAAACTTGGCTAATCGGATTTTTCTTTATCTGAATCTCTTCATGAGTCATTTAGAAATATTATTTAGAGTTGAACTATGATTTTTATGGTATTTTCCGATGTCCTTACGTACATATGACATTGGTACACACATTTTTACTATTCAGGAATATAATATTTTTGGTGTGCTACATACCCTGACGTGTTCTCATTGTGGACATGGCCTATCATGTAGTTATGTTCTTAGCACGATTGTCTACCCCATCATGTTCTGCTTCCCGAAATGTTTAGCTTTGTGGATTGTAATGTGGGTCCAATGGGGACTAAGTTTCGGTAATTTCTCGCTAGTTTAATGTGTTTAAGCAATGTGGATGTTATTTATATGTGGATTTTTATTGATAACGTAAAGTTATTGTGTATCATGTATGTAATGTGAATGTGATTTAAGATCATAAGATTTAATGGTTGTGAGCGTAAGATTTAAAGGTTTCTTCAGTAACCAATAATGATCTGTTGTGAGTTGTTGTGGTTAGCCATGTTCGATGGTCTGGTGCTTAATCCATAATGCATCTGCAGTCGGGTATCCTAGGTTCTCTGTGAGCCAGGCATGATTATTGGATCGAAGATGTAGTGAAATGACAAATATAGAAGGGGGGAGGGGGTTGAATAGATTTGCAGTGGAAACCTTATGCAATTAAAAATATGTCAAATTAAAATCTCTATTCAAATAGGTACCCACTGATTTCATTAACTTATAGGAATCTAAAGCACATTAGATCATCCATGTATAAGTCTATGAGTGCTTAGGAGGTGATCAAAATCCTATGCAAACATTCAAGTGGAAAATCAATACATCAAACCACTACACAAGATATTTTTAAGGTGGTTTGGCTCCCAGACAGAGACCTACGTCCACCCCTCACTCAAACCAAGTGAGGCTCCACTAAATCTCTGATTCACAGCTTCAAAGAACTGCTGACTCACAACTTGAAAGCTAACTCATAGAATGACTGCTGACTCACAGCTTGCCAACGCTGATTACACAGCTTATCCGCTGATTTACAGCTTCAAGGTCAGACAGACCTTCTCAATCCACACACACAGTATGGGATCAACACTCCAATCACCAGTAGGAGCACTCAATGAGTTCTGAGTAAAGTTTAAAACTGAAAAACAAATTCACATGAGGATCAGAGTTAAGAGAGACAAATCCTCAAACACCAGTCCTTTAACTTTGCCTAATTTCCTCTAGACTGATGAATTTGATCTCTAAATCATCAGATCTTGAGGGTTGAAGTTGTGCTTCAGATCATCTTACACAAATGCATCATCTAGTTGTGTTTCTCAGCCAATTTTATCTGAACTCCTTCAAATCAGCCTCAATCTGCAATACTCTACTTCAGATCTAATTTACAAGGAAATTCAGATATGAGTTGATGCTCATGAGTTCCTCCAGCGATGTTGAGCTTCGTGCTTCTGCTCTTGCAAAAGCTTCCTCCTCCACCTTCCTTCAGATTTGTTTATTCTTCTCAGCTATGTTGCTTCTCCTTTGCACGACTGCTTCTTCTTCCTTTGTTGCTCTTCTTTTTCACGATTGCTTCTTTTTCTCAGCTCTGGTGCTCTTCTCCTTGATCTGCTCCTCTTACAACATTCTAACACCCTCCATCTATACTTGGCCTTGATCCCCACGTTCTCTGTGATGGATTCGATGGGATAGCTGCTCTAGATGAGGTAAGAGAGCCTTTATAGCCTCTGTGCAGTCCCTCGTGCGTGGGAGAGATGTGCAGAGAAACCTAGAATGCACCCAAGGCTGCCACGTGTCCAAAAGTTCTTTTCCTCATTGCCACTTGGATGAAACGGCATTTTGGTAATAATAGAATCTCCAAAACAACGTTCAAAAATAAATCATAGCCTTTGGATAACATACTATGTGCATTTCTGAGTTTTCACACAAAGTGAGTCGACTCAATATTCTATGAGAGTTTACACTATTGACCAAATATTAGTTCCAACTTACTAGTAGAACACTAGTGTCGACCTGACAGACAGATAGTGTTGACCCGACCAACAGCTAGTGTCACGCCCCGACGCGGAATATCAGAACGTGCAGTAGTTACAAGTAAGCAGAGTATAGAGCGTAGAATAGACAACAAACTATTAGACAATTAAATAAAACTAAATGAAATAACTTTTATTGATAATTCAACTGTTGTCTATTACATCAACTAACTCAGAGCCATAACATAGGGCCCACTTGACTCTAATACATCAAAAGAAATTAAAGACAACTAAGACATCTAGGATAACTTGGTGACGTCATGGCACTCGTGAATCACTCCTGGTCTCCCCATCCTCATGAGTGGATTCATTCTCCTCAGCCTCACCTGAGATATAATGACAAATAATGTAGGGTGAGCGACAACGCCCAGTAGGATTTATATCACATGGTGCGGGCAAACTTTGCATGCTTAATGTATTAAAAGCAGAGTTACTATATGATAAGGCGAGATAGTCAAGTAATGTAAGTGATAGCACAATAGCATGTGATTGAAATAGCACAAGTTTCCAAATATAGCACAGAGCAGGATGGCCATAGCACAATATCATAAAGTGTAAAATAGCACAATGAGTATAGTATAGCACTTTGATTGTCATTTAGATAGTCGAGATAGATAGCACTTGAGTGTAATGCCAAACACTCTGGTCATTTAACTCCAGCAGGCAAATAGCACTTTTGGGCGCACCTCCCAGGACCTGATCGGGCCCTTTATATATTGCCAGGCATTAGTTATATTATTTATCTATAGACAAAAATCAAATGGTCAATGGAGAGTTCCAATAAATTGATGAGAGTACTAGATGAATATACGAGATAGCAAAGAGAGTGTGAATAGATGAGCGAGTAGAGTATAGATGAGAACTATAGGTCATTGCACATAAAACGTCGAATTAAACGGGTGATAGTAACAGTTGCTCAACATGTGCAATTGGTGTTGGCAATCAGGTGGAATTCACTACCCTTCCACTAGCCATGTTATACAAAGGTCCAGAAGTCCGGCGTGAGTTAAGATGAGAGAGAACTTCTAAGGCCATTTGGATCATATCGATCCCTAAGGGTGTTATGGGCATTAGGGTACAACCAGCTAGGTCTCCATGAGGGAATCCACAGAGTACAAAGTCTTACTGTAGCACCCCGAAAATTTTAACTATATAAAAATTCGAATAAATGGAAATAAATAATTTCATAATATCAAAGTATTTAAAACATACGAATCATTATCGTATGTGCTAAGACACATCGGAAAAATCCATAATAAATTATAAATCAACCCCACACATTATTCCTAAATGTTCCACAAAGAAATTTGTGCCAAGAAAAATCGGATTAGCCAAGTTTAAAGTGTTTAGCGACTTATTATCATAATTGATGAATAAGTGGAAAAATCATTATCACACGTACTTGGATGAGCCAGAAAATTAAATAAAAATCATATACGGACTTAAAATAATATCCTCTAATGACCTATCAAGAAATTTGGGTCAATAAAAATCATTTGGACTAGGTTTAAGAAATATTGTGACCGATTATCTAAATTAGGAAACAAGTCGAAAAACCATTAACACGAAAATACGACGCAACCAAAAATTTAATAGAAGTGTTGGAGAGACTCCCAACATTTTATATTAATGAACCAATATCTTAATTGGGCCAATGGACCACATATGACCCAAAAATCAAATGTAGCTAGAAAATGCATGGAAATTCGTAGCTTAAATTAGTTGAAATTAAAAAGAGGCAATTAGAGTTGAATTGGGAAGAGATCTTGCACTCTTGGCAACCCAAATTCGTGCCTACCCACCCATGGAGGTTTCTTGATGGCCAAGACTCTCTAATGGAGGGAGAGATCTTCAAATTTTGGAAAGACACAAGCCAATCCCACAACCCTTCTTTCCTAGTTACAATAGGACTCCTAAAAACCTTGGTTGCTTAAATACTCTTCACCCAAACCCTAGGAACGAGTTTACAACTTGCTGGGGTTGTGTGGAGGAGCTCTTGGGGGCTGGGGAGCTGTGGATCGACCCAAAGAAGGACATCTTCTTCCCCCGTTCGTCTGCTGCGACCTGCACAAACCGTCCACTTGAAGCTGATCAAAGGTAGTCCAAACCTAAACCAAACCTTTCAAGGATTATACCCCTGGAGAGAGGGTCAAGTCTACGTCCTAACCTAAGTGGAATGCCTAAATTCCATGCAGTATACACAGAGTATTAGGCATTTTCCTCCAAGTGGTCTGAACACGGGTTTTCTGGAAAAATGGGAATTTGTCAACCTAGAAGGTAGAATTTCTCGGGCCAAACCTTAACATATCCTATACCAATGTGTAGAGCATCAAGTTAACTTTCATTTCCCACTGGTTTCATCGAATTCCAATTAGTAGATTTTGAGTTATAAGCGTTTTCCCCAAGTCGCACACTGTTAGGGCTTTTTCTGTTTTTTATATGTTGCATGTGATTTGGGACTGAATTAGAGAAAACTCAAAACATGAAAGTTTTTCTACTATTGTCATCGTCATATCTTGTGTTGAAAGTTTGTGTAAATGTCATTAGTTATAGAGTTATAAGCATGATAAGAGGGTCTCTGCATGACACTACGTTTTCAGATTGCACTTGGTTTTACGTTTGTGTTTGACTTGATTAAAGCCTATTGAAACCATCATTTTTTTCTAATTCCAATTTACTGGAAGCACCCTTGCATGTCTAGGTTGGTTTAAAACATGTTTCGTTATTTTTCATGAACAGTACAATTTGTTCTTAATTTTAGAACAACCCTGTGTCAAAACAGGGAAAGTCTGGTCCGCAATCCAAAGCACTATCCTTTCTCTGGAAGACACAGGCCAAGGACATGAAAACATGACGGCTCGATAGGCCGAGTTCTCAGGCAGATCGCGACAAGAATTTCGTCGCGATCTGATCGCGATCGGACCGCCGTCGCGACCTGACCTCCGTGTCTGATAGCCATGTCGCCTTCTTCATATGAACCCGTCGCGAATTGCCTGCCTGATCCGACAAGACTGTCGCGATCCTTAAAAGGCACTGTCGCGTTCTGATCTGACCCCGTCACGATCCGTACAAGGGTCTGTTGCGACCTCAAGAATTTCATGAAACCCCACCTATTTCTTTTACAAGACTTACTGCTATACCTGAGGTCTGTTTAAATATGATATTTAGCGTGTAATTCATATGTCTTAGGTCTGATCATTGCATGATGGTTTATTTAATGGCCTAAAAGTGATTAACCGATTTAAAAACCCTTAATTACATGAATATTATTCTAATTGCTTTCTTAATGATATGATCATTCATGAAACTTGAGATTTACTCTTGTTACCGTTCTAGATTGATTTAAATGATAATTATTATCTTAAAATCATGTAAACCCATGTGTGGTTAAATGCATTGTCCATTGCATGCCATCATGTTAAGTGTTTTCCGCGAGTTTGAGACCGTGAATTGAGACGCATACATCACTACACACTTGCACATCTAGGCAGCCCTTTCTTGGGAAATTAGAAACTCTCTACCAGTCATTCCAAATCGGTAGACTAGCGACCTTTTCTCCAAGGCCTCCGTAAATCTCCTCTGACCATGGATTCCCACATGGCCGACGAGTTGGTTGTACCATTGAAGTTCTCTAGAGATATAGTGCACTTCCTTTCTCTTCTTGTTCTCATGAGTGTGATTTACAATCTAGATTAAAGCCATTAATGTAAAGATTAAACTAAAGTATAAATCGTGCTGTTATGCTGCCAAATTTATCTCCTGACCATTGTTATCATGGAATCATGTTCAATTACTTATTACTTGTTCCCATCATCATCATGAACATGACATTACACATGCTTACTTATTGAAACTCTCATTGGCCATTATTAATGATTGTGGGTATCTATTTAAAATTTTACATGAGATGCTGACCGGGCACGGCGATTGTCCAAGGGCTCCAGTCTAGCCCCAATGACGGAGAGTCTTAATTATACTGTTAACCATGGGGTATAATGATTACTGGCGTTGCATCTGCGCTGGGAGTCTTGCTTGCTTGTTGAATGATAGATACAATAACCACATACACGTGTCCTGGTGTACATTCTTGATGGATCTTTTCTTGGTGTACATTAGTGTCTACGTGCCTGATTAGAGTTACTTGATCGTGCTCGTACATTCTTGCTTGCTTGCTTGTGTGATATGGCCATCCTACATTTAGTGCAACTAGTGATATATTGTGTTCTTGAAACTATTGACATCAAGTGAAATCTTGCGTGCTTGTACAAAGTGATCTATTGCTAGTTCTATCTTGTCATCTTGTTCTAAAATCTTGTTATATCATGATCACTCTATCTAGCTTGTTTCATGTATCATGTTTTAACGAGTTTTATTCGTACATGCATATCATGACATTCTTCGTGCTTACCTAGTTCTAAATTGCTAATCACTTATGTCATTGCCCGTACATTTAGATATAAATCCTACTGGGCTAGTTTGCTCATCCCCTACTTTTACCCAATCTAGGTGACTATGAAGTTCAGGAGGAGGAGCAAGTCAAGGATGGGAATGCATCCGAGTGATGAGCGTTCCAATTATGAGTCTATCTATAGTTAGTTTATTTTGAGTGTTAGAACAATGTAGTAGGAAGTGAGGTATTATGTAATTTCCCTTTATTGAGTCTTAGTCCTATATTAGTTTCCATTTGGAATACATTGAGTTGAGATTTGAATACAAGATTAGTTGAGTTCAATATTTGGGCCCTATGATGATGTATGTTGTTATACATTTAGTACGTGCTACCTAGAGGCGTATTTACCGACTGTTTACGTCTCGGGATATCGACTCGAATTATTTCCAATTATTATTAATATCTGCTGCGTAATTCTCGGGACGTGACACTTACGAAGGTCTTAACAAAAGGTCCATTGTCTACTAGAATGGAATGACCGATAGAGCGGTTCCAACTTGTCAAGAGAGCAGTGTGTAGAGGAAACAAGTTGCTCGACATTCAAGAGGAATTCTAGAATAATGAAGCGGCGATATCAATGTTCCAAAACCACATAATAAAGCAGAAACAATGTCATTATAAAAAAATGTGGAATAATGTGCAATTATTAAAGTAAATTACCAGATAAATTATTCAACTATTTTCTACATGATTTTTCAGCGGTCATCTGACACGTCAATGGCACATAGTTTGAGGCGTGGGACGCGCCTAAAACATGTCAACTTGGCTTGTCACCTTTCAAGTAATCTCGACGGTGGAGGCCTACGCGATAGCAGTCACTTGAATCGCATCACCTGAAGCGGTCGCGATTCAAGGTCCAGATCGAAAACACAGAAAAAAACAAAGGAACATGTAACGATCGTCATGAAACGCTTATATCTCTCACATTAGGGCACATGGGACAAAGTAATGAACATGGATCTTGTAGAGGACATTAAGTAGAAGAGATATATGCCTTTGTACCGAATCAATTTGGTCTCGTAAGGCGTGCAAACAATCATGAACAAAAAATAGGACAGATATGCACAACGATGGGAAAACGCTTATAACTCGACGATTACAAGATGGAATTTGGGCAAACCAATTATAAATGAAAGTAGACAAGTTGCACTACAAGATAGGATGATTTAGATTCGTCTTTGGCCAGAGAATACCTACCTTTGTGAAGCTTAAAGTCTAGGTTGGGGAAGAAGCTCCCTTCTCCAGCCGTTCTCCTCCGTTCCTTGATAGGATCTGATATTCGGTGATGGCAAAGCTAGAAGGGGGTTAATAGATTTGCAGCGGAAACTTAAGCAATTTAAAAATTACTTCGAAATAATGAATCTACTCAATTAAAAACCCCACTGATCTGATGTGATTCAGTGCACAAAGTGTGTGAGACAATTGAACAATCAGATTATGTGAACTAGTGTGTGAATGTTAAGAGTTTAATCGAACCCCTATGCATGCATCTAACGATTAGACAATATCAAACCATTGCACAAAGATTTTTAGGTGGTTCAGAAATCACACCACGTGACTCCTACGTCCACCCCTCACAATGTAAGGCACACACTACTCAAGAAATGAGTACAACACACACACGAGCACTTAGGCTCGGACACACACACATGCTAGATCAAGTCCACAATAGATCAGATCCTCTAGCCTTGATCTTATCAACACACCACACATATAGAAAACTGCTTATTAAGCGAGTTCAACCCTATAATCACACATGCATGTTGTCTGAGGCAAATACACACTCAGAACAACCACACACATGTGGATCAAGCACAAGGGACACTCAAACCACTGCCACACACACAGAGTAGTGAAAAGTAGAAAGAAGGAAGAGTTCTTAGTGAAGAATCAATCCTATGGAGAACTCTTCGATGTGGTCGTCCAGAAGAACTTCAGGCTTCATGTTGATGATGATCAGATGTCGTAGGCGAAGCTTCATTCGTGGACAGACCAGCTTCAACTCCTCTCACGGGATGAATCTTCCTTGTACAATCTGGAGAGTTGAAGCAGAGCAGTAGAGAAAGACCTTTCTTCTTGGCCTTTGCTAGGGTTTTGATATGGAGGCTCCTTGCTGCAAAAATACCTCTATATGATCTATATATAGTGGTGTCCAAGTATGGAGAGTCGTACCAAAAGGGAAGACCCTAATATAGATCATACCCTTATCACATTTCTGACTTATCCCTGCGTCTGTCGACAGGTGCTTCATAGCTGTCGATAGGTACTGCTAACGTCTGGTTTCCAGAACCATGTTGTTGCTGGAAAACTAGATCTATCAACAGGCGATTTGGTGTTGTCGACAGGCAATGTATATCTGTCGACAAGCACACTCCAGCTGTCGACAGTTACTGCTATTTAAGTTCTCCTAGAAGCTTGTTTGTTCTTTCTTGGTCTATCTATCGACACATGCCACCTTGGCTGTCGACAGGTGAGCACTTGTTGTGTTTTTCCAGTCTTTTGCACTTGGATTTGGTTGTTTGTCTTGTGTATTCATTCACACCTACATGAAAACCATTCCAAGTAAGATATAAAGAATACATAGATAGTCATGCAAGCATTTTTTCATTTGTTCATTTCTTCTATGTCTTGATCATGTTTATCATGTTTACAACATCAATGCAACATCAATTAAGTCATTCATCACCAAAAACATTAAGCACAATCATCATACACATGGGAACTCAAAATTCTCCCCCTTTTTGATGATGACAAAATTACAATTGATGTTTCTCCCCCTTTTGACAATATTCAAAAAGATAAATCATGCACAGACGGATAAAAATAAGCAAATAACTGTGATTTCATTGATTTGAGTGAGAATTACATAGTTCAAAATGATATCCATTACATGACACAAAAGGCCAAAAAGGGAAATGACATAAGTGACTAACCCATGACCCAAACTAAAAAGAAATACATGTCCCCATATAAGTCCTAGACATGCTAAGCATCGTCAGTCCCAGGAACAGTGGGATGACGGAAATCATGAAACTCCTTAGTGAGATGATCAGAAATGAATAGGGAATGAGTGTTCAAATGGCATTTTAAGCTTGAGCACTGCTACATACCCATTACAAAGTGTCATACACACTAGTGTTAAGACATCTAAATGTTCTACAATGGTTAACAGATAATTCCCCGGGAACCTAAAGTTGTAGCATTTAGAATACATCGTTCAAAAACATATGAAAATAAGATAACCCCTTTGAATAAAACCATTGTAGAAAAACATATTCCTTAGTGGGTGATGTTCAGTTGGTAAGTGAAGGCATTGTTGACATGAGCAATTAACAATAAACAACAAGTTGCCCTTGTTGTAAAAACATGGAGACTTCACTCTATTTCTAGCATTGAACTATTTTGTCAAGTTGATGCGGGAAAAGTGGTAATTAGGTTCACTTTCACCCTTTAGCGTGAAGGTAGACATTTGTGATGCCCGTACCCCAAGTTACTCAGTGTGAGTGACCACCATACCATTGTGCAGAGATGATACATTGACTTTTTGGTGCGAAGACAGACATTTGTGATGCCCATGTCCCCGGTTAATTAGTGATGCTCATCATTGCTCTGCCTTTTCCCCATTTCATATATATGTTGTTTGAATTTTCATGAATTTAGAAATAGGTAGCTTTTCTCCTTTTTTTTAATTGAAGGATCAAGTGCAAAAGGTTATTTAAGGTCAAAAGCCAATGAAAAACATGAAGTTCAAGAACCTTCTTACTTATCAATCAATTTCAGAAAAATGATCATCCACAAAGGAGTTATTCAAGTGAGTTATGTTAAGGCCATTAGATTTATTCAATGTGTTCTAGATGACACAACCTAGACTCATACACAGAATATTATTT
Source organism: Colocasia esculenta (assembly GCA_014218235.1). Lineage (NCBI taxonomy): Eukaryota > Viridiplantae > Streptophyta > Magnoliopsida > Alismatales > Araceae > Colocasia > Colocasia esculenta. The sequence continues at coordinate 41,105,459 of CM024756.1, forward strand.
TAAAATGATTGTGAGTACGTCAATGTCGTTGGTACTATGTGGGTTTGAAAGGTTGTAATGAAGTATTAAGGCCCAATTCTCCCCTTGCATAAAGATAATGAACATACTCATTGAGAAGTGTTAAGGAATGTTGAAAAATTCAGAGATGAAGTGCATCTGTCGACAGCAGGGATGTAGCTGTCGACAGCTACTGTGAAACAGAAATAATGATGTTCTAGAAGAGGTCATCTGTCGACAGCTGAAGTGGGGCTGTCGACACCTACATAAAAGAAGAGTATGGAGGCTTGGAATTGAGGGACAAATGGATCAAATGGTTGAGATGTGATTACAACATGCCTATGAAAGTGTGTTACTCAAGCATCTCACTCAAACTACTTTGACTTACTCCCCCATAATGTGTGCATGTGGTGAGACAACATTCAAGCAATTCAAGCAGCTTTATACACATTCATGCCAAACTTGTGCACAAAGAGGAAACATCCATGAGCAAGTGAGCACCAAAATTTCATTCTTTTAAAGAGATAAATGTGGCAAGATTGATGTGAAAGAATGTTCTTCAAACAACTCATACGAAAACTATTTTTGACTTACTCCCCCATAATGTATGCATGGTATTGAAATGAACATTCAGGCAATTCACACATGTTCATATCAAGAAATTTGCACAAAGAGAGTATAAATATGATCAATTGAAGTTTTTGAGATTATGAATTTTTTCTTGATAATCTTTATATAGTAGAAGACAATTGATACTTGGCGGAGAATATTTCTCACGCATAATGATAGTTTCAAGACAAGCCTAACTTGTCCATCCACATTTCACCATTTGATATACCAAATACTCACTACATAAAAGATCAATTTCAATGAATTTTAATGAACTTTTTTGTACTCTTTTAAATTTACTCCCCTTAACATGTGTATGAACTGAGATGAGTTGGCAAGCAATTCATTATTATGCCCATAGAATCATGGACACAGTTAAGCAAGCATGATAGTACAAATATGATTCCAATTGTTAAGCTCCCTTCTCCAAGCATTCTCCTCCATTCCTTGATAGGATCGGATATTCGGTGATGGCAAAGCTAGAAGGGGGGGTTGAATAGATTTGCAGCGGAAACTTAAGCAATTTAAAAATTACTTTGAAATAATGAATCTACTCAATTAAAAACCCATTGTTCTGATGTGATTCAGTGCACAAAGTGTGTGAGACAATTGAACAATCAGATTATGTGAACTAGTGTGTGAATGTTAAGAGTTTAATCGAACCCCTATGCATGCATCTAACGATAAGACAATATCAAACCATTGCACATAGATTTTTTGGTGGTTCGGAAATCACACCACGTGACTCCTACGTCCACCCCTCAGAATGTGAGGCACAAACTACTCAAGAACTGAGTACAACACACACACGAGCACTCATGCTCAGACACATGATAACGACACAATTTGTAGTGTTAAATTTCATACATATAGTTGAGTTTAGACATTCGTTGTCTGTAAATATTGTGCAATTTGATTGTAATTTTCATTTCATCCCTAAATAGGTGTTGGAGCATATTAGTTTTGATTGAACACATAGTTGGATTCTCATTTAAAAAATTCAATACATTTTGAATAAGTTGACTAATTTTCTCTTTTTACAAGAACATTTTACATAAATAATCTTTGGTGTTATAAACATCTTTTAAATCTTGCAAATATTAATATGTAAATAAATCAAAATTTGGTAAATAAATAATCACCAACCAATCCCATACCCTTTTCTTATTTCATCAAATTGGCAGTCATCTCTTCCTATTTCCTTTTTCTTCCCATCAGGTCAAAGGCGGTGTGCATTTGGGGCAAGCCGATGGAAGTAGGGGCTGGTCTGTGCATTGTGGAGTTTTGCTGGTAGGTGAGCAGAACAGATGGAAGCTAGATGGATGCGCTGTGGGTTGGCCGTGTGAAGCAAGAGGAGCGCTGGAGCCCGGTGTGTGCAGAAGCAGCTGTCGTGCGGAGCTGGCACGGCAGATCTGGCGCACTGGAGCACGTGTATGGCCGGATCTGGAGGCGGTGCATTTGGGGCTGGCGGGCGTGTGAAAGAACCCAGGAGCTGGACTGCGTGGGAAGAGGAGCTCGGTTGCAGGGGCTCTGTAAACCTATATAAGGACCCCAAGGTCCTCAGCAGCAGTTGTTGGAGATTTGGGGAGTTCAAGATTTTTTTTTGGGTTTTTAGTTTTTCCTTTCTTCCAGAGTTCAGGATTTCTGGGAAGGCTTCTGAGGGGATTTTTCTTTCTTTTGTGATTTTTCTTTCATCTGTAAGCATTTGGGGAGGGGGATTGCAATTTCTTCTTCCATTTCTTTTGTGGAGGGTTGAGCTGGGGTTGATGGTTCGACATTTTGGTTTTGTTCTGTTACTGTGATTTGTTTGCAATTTTGCTTTCCTCTTTTGTTCTGTGAGAGCTGGGATTAATGTTAGAGTTGTTTCTTCCATTTCTTCGGTGCTCTTCTTCAATTTCTTCTGTGTTTCAGAGGTTCCATTTGACCATTTCTTCTCTGTTTTGTTCTTCTCTGCTCTGTGAGGGATTCGAGGGGCTGCTGTGATTTTTGGGGATTTCTTCCTCTCATTGGGGAGGAGTTCGGCTGTAGGGAGGGCGACTGCATTTGTTTGGAGTTTTTCCTTTCTTCTTCTGTGTGAAGGCCCCCGAAGGGTGACTGCATTTATTTTCCATTTCTTTGCATTAGGGAGATCGATCCAGTGCAATTTGTTATTTCATTTCTTCTGTGTTCAGAGATTCGAATGCTTTTTCTTTCAGTCTTCTGTTGGATACTGTTTGAGAGGACCGAGTGTTCTTCTTTTCTTCTTCCGGTTGTTTAGCTTTTCTTTTCTTCTGGAATTCGGCTTGTTCCGATGGTTCTGCAGGGAGATGGAGTTTGTAATTTTTGTTTTGGATTTCTTCTTCTCTGCTCTTAGCTATTGGTCAGGGAGATTGAGTGCTCTTCTTCCATTTCTTCTTTGTTTAGTGAGATTAATCGAGTGAAAATTTTCATTTCCTCTATGTTGGTTCACTTCTTCGGTGCTGGAGAGTCCGATCCAGAGGCGATTGTTATTTCCAATTTCTTCTGTGTATTGAAGGCTGTTGCAGAGTTTGATCTAATCTAATTTCTCATTTCTTCTGTGTGAACTTTTGCCATTTCTTCTGTTCTGTGATACATTGGAGGCGATCTTTCCATTTCTTCATCTGTGCGGTGGAGACCGATCCAGGTGCGCTGCAGAGGAGGGTCCAGAGCGACCAAGGGAATTCATCCTTGGTTGGTTCTGGGTTGTCTGGTATCTGGGAGTAGCAGAGATCAACTAGGATTCGAGACATCAGAGAGCTTGGTTCCTCTTTCTGTTTTCTTTATTTTTTTTGAGATTTCTATTTCATGGTGTTCTTATTGTTTCCTCGGTATACATTAGGAGTTTGACGTTGTAGTTTAAATTTCTTTTACTGTTTTCTTACTGATTCATCCCTCGAGCTGTGAGGGTATGGTGGTCTCAATTTTCTTTTATTTACAATTCTGTTTGTTCCTAGCTCGGTGCTATAGCTCAAGAAATTTCCATTATAGTTGGTGTTTCTCTCAAGCTGTGAGAGATATGGCAGTGTATGGTTTTACTAGATTCGCAAGACTTACAAGCTTTCATTAGTCTCATTCAGAATGTTTAATATGTCTGTTCTTCATGAGATGATGGTTCTGGAGAGGATTGTTGGTGGATGTTTGTTTGGCTTGGTCTGTTATTAAGAGTTCTTAGTTTAGTTTTACTGTTTTGAGAATTTAAATCTTGTTATTGTTTAATTAAATGTGATATTGTGGGATTCAAATCACACTATAGCTTTTAGTGAACTGAGTGGATTTAAGACAAATTTTACTGTTGGATCTTTCTGGTTTCAAGTCAAAGTAGTTTAAATCAAGTTTTATTCAGCCTCCCTGTGGTAATGACATGTTCTCACCACTTTGCTAGTTCATCTTTGCTATTTTATGTTTGTGAGGTAGTTTAGAGAAATTGAGCATATTGACTTGTGAAAGGAACTCTGGACAACGAAAGTGCACAATCAACAATGCTGCGTTCATCATGGCGCCGTTTCCCGGGAGGCGTTAGAGTTTGATTTAAATCTGCTTTCATTTGATTTCATTTATGTTGGGCTTTTCATTGACTTGTTATTGGGCTTTTTATTTCAGATTTGCACAAGAAGTGGAACATGGAGATTGGGTTTGACATTTGAGCCCATTGGAGAGGAGAGCTTGCGGATTTGTTTTCCCATTTGCTTTTAATTCAGAATTTTAGATAGAAGAGTGTGAGTAAAACTTGTAGCGAGGATTTCATGTACTCTCTGTGCATGTATAGAGATTTCTTTCTCGTTGGTATGTAATAATTGGCCTTTTGGTGGTTTGAATGGTTTGGAATTAGTTTATAGTATCACTTTATATTTTCTTAGTTAAGTTTCATTTCATTTAGTTCAAAAATCAAATAAAAATAAGAAAAATCTAAAATCTAAAAAAAAAAAAATTCAAATCGCTCTTTCATGTAAGCCGTTTGTTTTGCAAATTAAAAATTTAATATTAGAATCACTTGTTTTACGTCATTCATCATTTTAATTGTCATTTGACTTCCACTTCTTTTCTTGCATTGAAGAGTGCGGGGGAAAGGTAATACTTCTATCTCTTATTTCATGCATTAGACTTAGCATTAGAAAATCCTTGTCTGAACTTGATTTGTACATTTCATATTTGTAAAAGGGACTGCTTAAGGGCATCACCCTTTAGAAAAAAATAAAGATAAGGTGAGGGATTTCATCACCCTTTCCTTTGCCCAAAAATCACAAAAATTTTATCATATTCTTGCATTTGCCTAAACTTTTAATAAAAACCAGTAGACTTGGCCCTAGGGTTCATAATTAGATTTGTCCTTTCTTAAATTCAAAACATCTCTTTAAGTCTGGTGTCTAGGATTAGAGGTTAAAATGCTTATGCTTAAGTGAGCAAGAGCTTACTTAATTGGGTCCTTGCGAAAGCAAGGGGCGCCTCCCTTTATTCCACGTCTTACCTGGCCGGTACAAGAAGAATTAGGATTGGACTTAAGCAAGCATAAATCTGATTTTGATAAAAATAACATAGGTCCAAGGAACACTTAGTGTTCAAGTTAATTTGTTTTTAAAGTCTTTGTTTGTTTGTGTTTGTTCATAAAAATTCAATAAGAAAAATCAATAAAAATTTTAAAAAATTCAAAAATCATAAATAGAAGGCTTTTCAACTGTGCATACTTGGTAGACGCTCCTTGAACATAGATTTGGCTCAACCTATAGACGAGATTGAAAGATTCTTTCATAGGATGGCCAACCAAAATCAAAACCAAGTTGCTAGAAACGTAGAGGAGGTCGCACCCAGACAGATGAAGGAGTACTTTATTCCTTCTGATTATCAACCTGCTACTTGCATCAGGCCAGAAATTCCTGCGAATCACTTTGAAATCAAGCCAGGAACCATTCAGCTATTGCCATCCTTCTATGGAAATCCCAATGAAGATCCCTATAAGCATATAGATGAGTTCCTAGAAATTTGTTCCACTGTAAGAATTCAAAATTTCACTGAAAATGTCTTAAGACTGACATAGGGAGAACCATTAGAACATGGTCAGAAATGCAGCAGGAGTTTTTGAAAAAGTTTTACCCCATTGGCCGCACTAACACCATGAGAAGAGAAATAACTGGATTCTCTCAACACCCGGGAGAGTTAATGCATGAATCATGGGAGAGATTGAAAGAGTTGCTTAGAAAATGTCCCCACCATGGTCTATCGAGGTGGCAAATAGTCCAAGCTTTTTATGAAGGACTAACATAATCAAATAGGCAGATGGTTGATGCCTCGTGTGGAGGAGCATTCATGACTAAGAGCGAGGATGAGACATATAATCCGTTTGAAACATTGAGTGAGAATTCTATCAATCATGCCTCACTCCACTATTACGAGGGAGCATTAGGACCTATAAAGAAGGCAAGGTTGTATGAATTAAGAGGGAGAGGAGAATCAAATTCCATGGTAGAAGATCTGTTAGATAGTGATCAGAGATTGGAGCAAAAATTAGAACAAAAATTTGATCAATTACTGCCATTAACTGGGCGAGCCACACCAAAAATTTCTCAACCACCTGAAACTTGCTCTATCTTTACTAGCTCAGCTCACCCTACCAATGCTTGTCTCACTACTGCTCAATTGCCTCCTTTTATTCAAGAACAAGTCCAAGCTGCCCAAGGTTTTACAAACCGTCATATGGTCCATATTCTAACACATACAACCCTGGTTGGAGAAACCATCCAAACTTTTCTTGGAAAAATCAATATGAACAAGTGTCTCAACCATCCTTTAAGCAATCCATGTACGATCAATCCTATCCCAATCAAAATCTGGGATTTGGCCAATCTTCTTACTCCAAACCTCCACAAGTCAAGGAAAATCAAAATTACAATTAATTTGCTCATGCCAATTTCCAGCAACCTTCATATAATCAACCACCACCTCCTCAGCCCAATTGGGAAGATAAAATAAATCAACTCCAAAACATGATGGTGACTCTATGCCAAACTGTGCAAGACCAATAAAATCAATATCAAAATCAAAACAAAAAAATCAACAAAATATGGCAAGAATAGAGTCCCAGATTGCTGATGTATGTCACAGGAGGGAATCAGGTCAGTTGCCAAATCAAGCTGTAGCAAACCCAAGGAACAACCCTCCCGGATTTTATCAGAATCAGCAATACCATCAAGCCCAGGGGCATAGACCGCCTGCTCGCCAAAATGCACCTCCACCATCAAACACACAACAAGCTTTTGTCCAGAACATTCCAGCACCACAAAATCAAAATCAACCTATACATCAGGACCATCCTCCTGCCCAAGCTAGGGGCCCCCAAGTAGAAAATGATAAAACTGTGTCAACCTTAAGAAGTGGCAAAATCAGAATAAATCCTCACCCACACATGTCAACATTGAATGAGGATAAAGAAAATGAAATTGAAACTGAAATTGAAGAAGAGATTGAAGAAAATGTTGAAAAAGAAAAATCCAAGGGAAAAGAGAAAATGATTGAAGATCCTCTAGACAAAATCAAAATGAATGAAGACCCAAGCTGTTACATTCTAAGAGTCCCTTTTCCTGAAGCTTTAAAGCAAAAATCCAAAAACAAACCTACTGGTAATGAAGAACTCTTTAAGCAAGTTCACATCAACATTCCTCTCCTTGATGCCATTAAGCATGTGCCTGCTTATGCCAAATTCTTGAAAGAAATGTGTACTCCAAAATGTGAAGTGAGGAATAAAACGGAAACAATCATTCTTTCAGAGATTGTGAGTACCATTGTCTTGAACTAACTCCCTAAAAAGCTTAAAGATCCAGGCACTCCACTAATTTCTTGCACCATCGGTGGAGTCACTTTTGAAAGCAGCCTTCTGGATTTGGGAGCCAGTGTCAATCTCCTACCTTATGCTATTTTTGAGAAATTCAAGTTAGTAGAATTAAAACCCACTTCTGTTGTCCTTCAACTTGCCGATCATTCTGTCACCACTCCTAAAGGCTTAGTTGAGGACGTTATTGTGAAAATCAATGATCATTACTTCCCTGCCAATTTCATCATTCTGGACATGAACACTCCTCAAGATTTAACTCAGTTCACCATCATCCTTGGTAGAACCTTTTTGGCCACAACAAGAGCTAACATTGATTGTGCTACCAGGATGATGGATATATCATTTGGGGATAGGCGGGTTAGTATCAATATTTTTGGGGCATCTAGGCACCATGATCAAGGAGAGAGTTATCTAGTGGTAGACTCCTTGGAGGATTCTTGTGAGGAAGAAACAATAGACCAACCCTATGCTCTAGGGTTTGAGGGAGAGGAAGGACGATTTAATTCCTTATTTCAGAATAATGATCTATAATTTCTCTTAGAGTGTCCTCCTAAGGTTGAGCTAAAACCACTCCCTGCCAATTTGAAGTACATCTTTCTAGGAGAGAATGAGACTTGGCCCATCATAATTGCTAGCGATCTTGTAATGCCAAAGCCAAAGCAAAAGATCTACAAAGCCAAAGCCAAAGACAAAGCATTCCATGATAAACACATTCATAGAAGAAGTTTTCAAGTGCATGATAAGGTCTGGCTATATTCTAGGCTTCATCTATTTCAGGGAAAATTGAAGTCCTGATGGGATGGTCCTTACACTGTTGTCAAAGTTTGTGACAATGGTGCTGTCATTATTCTTGACCCTAAAACTACACAATCATTCACTGTTCATGGGCAGAGACTAAAGCTCTTCTTTAAAAGCCCACCTTCTTTGAAAATTTAGTCTACCAAGCTAGCTGAGCCAAATGGAGCATAATTGCGTCCGGTTGAAGACGATAAACTTAGCGCTCTTGGGAGGCAACCCATGTGTACAAATTTCCTTTATCAGGTACTTCTCTGTCTTGCTTTCTTTTCATGTAAATAAGTAGGGGGGAGAGGTAGAATAAGCATGCATTCATAGTCTTCTCCCTAACCAGTGTTTTTACATTGAGCTTATACATGTGCAAATAAAAAGAAAATTTCACAATGTTTCATCTTTGAATAATAAAAAAAATATTTGGCATTGCGAAGCACAGACTATGTGTCTAATCTTTAACCAATAAAATTTTGAAGTTGTCACATCCCTTTGCAAACATCCATGTTAGGTAGCCTCTAGTAAAGGATTACAGGTACTTCCTGTTTATCTTATGTAAGGATTCATGGCAAGAAGTTTTTATACACACACTACACAGCCACTTAGACTAGCTGAACCCGAATGTAGCAAAGTTGTTAAGGCTAGTAGGAGAGAGGTGATTGGTTTTCTCCCTTCCCCTTAAGTGAATTGCGAAAGAAGTGAAGGCATGTGATCAAGGAACCTGACTGCCCATCCTTCCTTTAAGAGAAAAAGAAAAGAAAAGAAAAGAAAAAGAAAAAGAAAAAATATATATATCCATGAAAAATGCCCCGGATCTGAGTAAAGCTGGACTCGATACTCTTGAAAAGTGATGGGTTGTGCAGCATTATGGATGAAAAGGAAAGAAAAAATTCTGAGTGCACAAAGTGCAAATAAAGGGGCAAAGTCCTCAACTCAGAGAAATAATCCTCAATGAAGTTGGGCAGAATGGAACGGAAAGAAACAACCCAATCTGACTGAGCAAGGATCTTATTCCACAATTCTTTTCTTCTCCCTCGAATTAATCTAATCTCAATTACTAGCTGAGGCAGAGAAGCTCTAGAAGGGCTGATGTAAACTCTTAAGTGAGCTATCATTTGTGCACTAATTTCTTGCCATAAACTCTTATAATTAGGAAAGACATATCTCTACATTAATCTTTTACATGATGACTGCTTAGCATGAGACATTACATCGTCTAGTCATACATTTGGAGTAATTTTTATTGCTAAGGGACTAGCAATGTTCAAGTAGGGGGGAGTGATAACGACATAATTTTGTGTGTTAAATTTCATACATATATTTGAGTTTAGACATTCGTTGTCTGTAAATATTGTGCAATTTGATTGTAATTTGCATTTCATCCCTAAATAGGTTTTTGAGCATATTATTTTTGATTGAACACATAGTTGGATTCTCATTTAATAAATTCAATACATTTTGAATAAGTTGACTAATTTACATAAATAATCTTTGCTGTTATAAACATCTTTAAATCTTGCAAACATTAATATGTAAATAAATGAAAATTTAAATAAATTTTGGTAAATAAATAATCCCCAACCAATCCCGTACCCTTTTCTTATTTCATTAAATTGGCGGTCATCTCTTCTTATTTCCTTTTTCTTCCCATCAAGTCAAAGGTGGTGTGCATTTGGGGCTGGCCAATGGAAGCAGGGGCTGGTCTGTGCGTTGTGGAGTTCTGCTGGTAGGTGAGTAGAGCAGATGGAAGCTGGATGGCTGCGCTGTGGGTTGGTCGTGTGAAGCAAGAGGAGCGCTAGAGCCCGGTGTATGCAGAAGCAGCTGGCATGCGGAGCTGGCACGGCAGATCTGGCACGCTAGAGCTCGTGTGTAGCCGGATCTGGAGACGGTGCATTTGGGGCTGGCGGGCGTTTGAAAGCGCCCACGAGCTGGATTGGACGGTAAGAGGAGCTCGCTTGCAGGGGCTCTGGAGCCTATACAAGGACCCCAAGGTCCTCAGCAACAGTTGATGGAGATTTAGGGAGTTCAGGATTTTTTTTTGGGTTTTTAGTTTTTCCTTTCTTCTGGAGTTCAGGATTTCTGGGAAGGCTTCTGAGGGATTTTTCTTTCTTCTGTGATTTTTCTTTCATCTGTAAGCATTTGGGGAGGGGGATTGCAATTTCTTCTTCCATTTCTTCTGTGGAGGGTTGAGCTGGGGTAGATGGTTCAGCATTGTGGTTTTGTTCTGTTACTGTGATTTGTTTGCAATTTTGCTTTCCTCTTTTCTTCTGTGACAGCTGGGAATGTTATGAGTTGTTTCTTCCATTTCTTCGGTGCTCTTCTTCCATTTCTTCTGTGTTCCAGAGGTTCCATTTGGCCATTTCATATATGTTCTGTTCTTCTCTGCTCTGTGAGGGATTCGAGGGGCTGCTGTGATTTTTGGGTATTTCTTTCTCTCATTTGGGAGGAGTTCGGCTGCACGGAGGGCGACTGCATTTGTTTGGAGTTTTTCCTTTCTTCTTCTGTGTGAAGGCCCCCGGAGGGTGACTGCATTTATTTTCCATTTCATTGCATTGGGGAGATCGATCCAGTGCAATTTGTTATTTCGTTTCTTCTGTGTTCAGAGATTCGAATGCTTTTTCTTCCAGTCTTCTGTTCGATACTGTGTGAGAGGACCGAGTGTTCTTCTTTTCTTCTTCCGATTGTTTAGCATTTTTTTTTTTCTGGAATTCGGTTGGTTCTGATGGTTCTGCAGGGGAGATGGAGTTTGTAATTTTTGTTTTGGATTTCTTCTCCTCTGCTGTTAGCTGTTGGTCAGGGAGATTGAGTGCTCTTCTTCCATTTCTTCTTCGTTTAGTGAGATTAATCCGGTGAAATTTTTCATTTCCTTTGTGTTGGTTCACTTCTTCGGTGCTGGAGAGTCTGATCCAGAGGAGATTGTTATTTCCAATTTCTTCTGTGTATTAAAGGTTGTTGCAAAGTTTGATCTAGTCTAATTTCTCATTTCTTCTGTGTGAACTTTTGTCATTTCTTCTGTTCTGTGATACATTGGAGGCGATCTTTCCATTTCTTCATCTGTGCGGTGGAGACCGATCCAGGTGCGCTGCAGAGGAGGGTTCAGAGCGACCAAGGGAATTCATCATTAGTTGGTTCTGGGTTGTCTGGCTTCTGGGAGTAGCAAAGATCAACTAGGATTCGAGACATCAGAGAGCTTGGTTCCTCTTCCGGTTTTCTTTATTTTTTTTGAGATTTCTATTTCATGGTGTTCTTATTCTTTCATCGGTATAGATCAAGAGTTTGACATTGTAGTTTAAATTTCTTTTACTGTTTTCTTGCTGATTCATCCCTCGAGCTGTGAGGGTATAGTGGTCTCAATTTTCTTTTATTTACAATTCTGTTTCTTCTTAGCTCGGTGCTATAGCTCAAGAAATTTCCATTATAGTTGGTGTTTCTCTCAAGCTGTGAGTGATTTGGCAGTGTATGGTTTTACGAGATTCGCAAGACTTACAAGCTTTCATTAGTCTCATTCGGAATGTTTAATGTGTCTGTTCTTTATGAGATGATGGTTCTGGAGAGGATTGTGGGTGGATGTTTGTTTGGCTTGGTCTGTTATTAAGAGTTCTTAGTATAGTTTTACTGTTTTGAGAATTTAAATCTTGTTATTGTTCAATTAAATGTGATATTGTGGAATTCTAATCACACTGTAGCTTTTACTGAACTGAGTGGATTTAAGTCGAATTTTACTGTTGGATCTTTCTGGTTTCAAGTCAAAGTAGTTTAAATCAAGTTCTATTCAGCCTCCCTGTGGAAATGACCTGTTCTCACCACTTTGCTAGTTCATCTTTGCTATTTTATGTTTGTGAGATAGTTTAGAGAAAGTGAGCATATTGACTTGTGAAAGGAACTCTGGACAACGAAAGTGCACAGTCAACAATTCCGCGTTCAACACACACACATGCTAGATCAAGTCCACAATAGATCAGATCCTATAGCCTTGATCTGATCAACAAACCACACAAATAGAAAACTGCTTGTTAAGCGAGTTCAACCCTACAATCACACACATGCACGTTGTCTGAGACAAACACGCACTCAGAACAACCACACACACGTGGATCAAGCACAAGAGACGCTCAAACCACTGCCACACACATAGAGTAGTGAAAAGTAGAAAGAAGGAAGAGTTCTGAGTGAAGAATCAAATCCTATAGAGAACTCTTTGATGTGGTCATCCAGAAGAGCTTCAAGCTTCGTGTTGATGATGATAAGATGTCGTAGATGAAGCTTGATTCATGGACAGACCAGCTTCAACTCCTCTTATGGGATGAATATTCCTTGTACAATCTGGAGAGTTGAAGCAGAGCAGCAGAGAAAGTCCTTTCTTCTTGGCCTTTGCTAGGGTTTTGATATGGAGGCTCCTTGCTGCGAAAATACCTCTATATGATCTATATATAGTGGTGTCCAAGTATGGAGAGTCGTGCCAGAAGGGAACACCCCAATACAGATCATATCCTTATCACATTTCTGACTTATCCCTACGCTTGTCGACAGGTGCTTCATAGCTGTCGACAGGTACTACTGACATCTGGTTTCCCGAACCATGTTGTTGCTAGAAAACTAGATCTGTCGATAGGCGATTTGGTGCTGTCGACAGGCAATGTATATCTGTCGACAGGCACACTGCAGCTGTCAATAGTTACTGCTATTTAAGTTCTCCCAGATGCTTGTTTGTTCTGTCTTGGTCTATCTGTCGACACATGCCACCTTGGTTGTCGACAGGTGAGCACTTGTTGTGTTTTTCTAGTCTTTTGCACTTGGATTTGGTTGTTTGTCTTGTCTATTCATTCACACCTACATGAAAACCATTCCAAGTAAGATATAAAGATACATAGATAGTCATCGAAGCATTTTTTTTCATTTGTTCATTTCTTCTATGTCTTGATCATGTTTACAACATCAATGCAACATCAATTAAGTCATTCATCATCAAAAACATTAAGCACAATCATCATACACATGTGAACTCAACATTACTGATGCCCTAGCTTCGCCTCCCACGACCCCAGCAAGTGTGTGAACCTTCCCCTTTGTTTTAGGACGAGTTCTTGTATGTTTAGGGTTTTTCCATGTCCTAGTGTAACTAGGAAAGGTGGGATGCGATTTCCAGCTCTTCCTTTCTATGTTTTGGTGATCTCCCATCCCAATTGGAGTGGAAAACACTTTAGAAGGTTGCTGCTATGGTGGGTGACGATTTGGCTTGCCATTCATGACTAATTGCCATACTTTTAAACCTTGATTTACCCTTTCATATTTTCTATGTAATTAAGGTTACGAATTTCTTGGGTATTTTCCTCTCAACCCATAATCTAGCTCCAAGCTTAGCCCATTAGCCTTTAAGTGAGCTAATGTAACAAGCCCATTACTTCTTAATGTTTATTGAGTTTTATGTAAATCATTTCTCCTATTATTTTTATTTATTTAATTATTTAAAATATCAGGTTGCTACATCCTCCCCCTCTTAAAAAGAATTTGCTCCCTGAATTCATATGACCATAAAGGAGAGGATGTCATACCGAAAAGATCGGGGTAGTTTTGCCTGATGATTCCTTTAGGTTCCCACGTGGCTTCTTCCGCTCCACAGTTATTCCACAGTACTTTAACCACATGGATGGGACGGTTTCTGGGTTGCTGCACCTTTCGTTCTAGTATCTTGACTCGTTTCTCCTCGTATGTCATGTCCTTGTTCAGCACCAAGTTCTCATGGCGAATGATGTGTGTAGGGTCGTACATATATTTTCTCAGCATGGAAACATGAAACACATTGTGTACACATGCCAGATTTGGTGGCAATGCCATCCTGTAACCAACCTCACCAACCCTTTCGAGTACTTCAAAAGGTCCGATGAATCTTGGACTGAGCTTTCCTTTAACACCAAATCTTTGGATGCCACAGGTAGGGGATACCTTTAAGAATACATGGTCTCCCACTTGAAATTCTAAATCTCGCCTCCTCTTGTCGTCATAACTCTTTTGTCTGGACTGAGCGATCTTGAGCCAATCTCGAATCACCTGTATATCCCTGGTTGTATTTTGTACCATGTCCCGGCCTAGCCATTACTATTCTCCAACTTCATTCCAGCATGCAGGAGATCCACAGTTTCTACCATAAAGTGCTTTGAATGGTGCAATTTTAATACTTGCCTGGTAGCTATTGTTGTAGGCGAACTCAATTAAGGATAGGTGCTCATTCCAGTAGCCCTGGAAATCTATGGTGCAAGCTCATAACATATCTTCTACAATCTGGTTGGTTCTCTCAGTCTGCCCATCAGTTTGCGGGTGAAATGCGCTACTAAAATTAAGCTTAGCACCAAGTGCAGCTTGCAGTCCCTTCCAGAAATGAGACGTGAACCTCGGATCTCGATCCGACATGATGGATGATGGAACTCCATGAAGTCGCACGATCTCTTTGAAATATAATGCGGCTAGTACCTCTACAGACCACCTACTCTTTATAGGTAGGAAGTGTGCTGACTTGGTTAATCGGTCGACAATGACCCATATGGCGTCGAGCCCACCACGAGACTTGGGTAAGCCCATGATGAAGTCCATGCAAATGCTTTCCCATTTCCATTCCAGAATATCTAATGGTCTGAGTACACCAGTAGGGCGCATGTGTTCTGCCTTTACCTGTTGGCAAGTAAGGCAATGAGCGGCATGCTCGGCTACCTCTCTCTTCATATTCAGCCACCAAATGTTCTTTTCATGTCCTGATACATTTTGGTACCTACAGGATGAATAGTATACTTCGTTTGGGGAGCTTCGTCCATTAACTTTCTCTTCAGTTCTTCATTGTCTGGGACACATGTCCTTCCTTGGAATACCAGCCTTCGATCCTCAGTCATAGCAAAATCAGCTCTTCCAGCTAAGGTTTCTTTGATATGAACCAAGAATGGATCACTATCTTGTTGTGCTTTGATCTCTCCCAGCATGTCAGATTGAATCATGATATTGGCAACCAAGACTCGATCATCCCTATGTTCAATGTTCAAGTCTAACCTTGCAAATTGTTCTAGTAATTGAATCTTGCCAAGAACTAGATTTGATAACGATGCCATTGGCTTTCTACTAAGAGCATCAACCACAACATTTCCCTTGCCTAGATGGTACTGGATGTTGAAATCAAAATCCTTTTGGTATTCTAGCCATCTCCTTTGTCTCATATTAAGTTCTTTCTGAGAGAATAAATATTTCAAACTTTTATGGTCTGAATACACCGTGAATTGCTCACCATATAAATAATGCCTCTAGATTTTTAAGGCGAAGACCACAGAAGCCAACTCTAGATCATGCACGGGGTAGTTGACTTCATGCATCTTCAGTTGTCTTGAAGGTAGGCAATGACTTTCTCCTTCTGCATCAATACACAGCCAAGCCCAATTTCTGAGGCATCAATATAGACAGCGAAACCTTCTCCCTCTATTGGAAGAGTGACAACAGGAGCAGAGGTCAGACATTCCATAAGAGTTTGAAAACTCTTCTCACACTTTTTACTCCAGGAGTAGGGATTCTCCTTTCATGTAAGATGCGTGAGAGGAACGACGATCTTGGAGAAGTCCTTTATGAACTGCCTGTAGTAACCAGCTAGTCCTAAGAAGCTTATGATTTCTATGATGTTAGTTAGTCTCTCCCAACTGAGTATGGCTTTGACTTTGGAGGGATCAACAAATATGCCATCGTTTGAGATAACATGGCCCAAGAAAGACACTTCTTTGAGCCAGAATTCGCACTTTCTCAGCTTTGCATATAATTTGTTATCTCGCAAAACTTGCAATGCTATCCTCAGGTATTCTTCTTTGGTCTTGGAGTATATGAGGATGTCATCAATGAAGACAACCACGAACCTATCAAGATATGGTCGGTAGATGCTGTTTCACGAGTTGCATAAAGGCTGCAGGAGTATTGGTTAGACCAAAAGGCATAACGATGAATTCATAGTGTCCATACCTGCTCCTGAAAACCGTTTTAAAAATGTGATCGTCCTTTATCCTCATTTGATGATAGCCAGATCGGAGGTCAATCTTGGAGAAATATTGAGCTCCAGATATCTGGTCAAAAAGTTCATCGACCCTGGGTAATGGGTACTTGTTCTTGATAGTTAGCTGATTGAGTTGTCGATAGTCGATACATAGCCTCATCGACCCATCTATCTTTTTAACGAATAGCACGGGTGCTCCCTATGGGGAAGTACTTGGTCTAATGAACCCCTTCTCTAACAGCTCCATCAGTTGTGCCTTCAATTCCTTTAACTCGGCAGGTGACATCTAGTACGGTTGACGCGACAAGCTCCAGGAATTAACTCAATAGAAAAGTTGACATCACGTTCAGGGGGAATCCCTGGCAGATCTTCGGGGAACACATCGAGGTAGTCCTGGACTATGTGTATGTCTTCTATCTTAGAACCCTTCTTTTTGACTATTACGGCTACAAGGAAAGCAAAGCAACCTTTCCTTTATCATATTGTGAGCCTTTATGGCAGAGACTAGAGACATCTGTCTCTTATGTTTAATTCCAGTGAATGACAACTTAGGGATATCACTAAATGTAACCTTCCCTTTCTTACAGTTGACACTTGCCCCATAAGTGGATAACCAGTCGGCTCCCAGAATCATGTCATAGCCTTTCATGGGCATACATACCAGGTCGGCCTTTAGGTTATGCCCTCCGATCATTACATCGGAAGATGGAAAATATTTGTTCAATTTCTCTTTCTCTCCCAGTGGTGTTGTGACAGAGAATTCACACCCCATAGATATTGGTTTAACATTTAGAGTATCAGAAAAGTTTTGAGATATGAATGAATGAGTTGCTCCAATATCAAATAAAACAAATGCTGATAAGGAGAAAACTTGCAGTGTACCTTCTACCACGCCACCTTCCTCAGCGGGTTCTTCGTCATGCAGGGCTTGCAGTCTTCCCTAATTCTTTGGCACATTAGTGCGCCTCTCATTCTCCTTCAGTAGCGGGCACTCGGGAATACGGTGCTCGCGGCTTCCACAGCGCAAACATGCATCGACATTCCTCCAGCATTCATCAGCTGTGTGACCTGGCTTGTCACAGTGCTTGTAATTACTTTTCGCTGGAATGTTGGGAACGAAGACCTTGGGTTTCCTTTCCTGGCTGGGTCCTTCCGTGATGCTGAAAGAACACTTTATGCCATTAGTTGGCTTGGCAGAAGTCAGACCAGGTGTCAGTTCTTTCTTTACGAATTTCCCCTTGATACGGTTGGTGAAATCCGTAGCATCTTCTGACAGTTGTGCTTTCATCACCATCTTGGCATATGTCTGGATGTCGAGAGGGGCCAGTTGAGTAATGTACTGAGGCTTAAGGCCATTGAGGAAGCGCTTAGCCTTCATCCTCTTGGTATTCCCTAGGTGTTCGGTGTATCTTGCCAGTCTAGAAAATTGGGCTTCATAGTCAGCTACAGTCAGGCTCCTCTGTTTAGGAGTAGCAAACTCCGCAGCCTTCTTCTCTTGCACACGCTCAGAGAAGTACTAGGAATTAAAAGCTTCTTTGAATTAAGTCCAGGTGAATTGACCATTCACCCTGGTTGCTTCCACAGACTCCCACCAAGAGTGAGCATCCTTTTCTAGTTGAAATGTTGCTAATAGCAGCTTGTCCCTAGCTGTACATTGCATGACACGGAAGACTCTTTCCATCTTCTTTAGCTAGTTCTCGGCCTCATCCAGATCGGTAGTACTGCTGAACTTTGGCAGATTTAAACTTCTGAAATTACGATGCAACTCGCCTGCACTGCAATTTCCTCCTCCTCCTTGTGCAGCTTGCAGAAGCGCACGAGTGAGTTCTTGGATTGTTTGTTGCACGCCCCTCATTTGAACACATTCAGCAGTCATCTTAGCTTTCTTAAGTTTCCTACTAAATAGCTTATCATTAGGACATTGATGTGGAGTTTAATTCGTGCGTGTGTGATTATCTTTTAGATCTTAACCCTGGGTTCTACCCCAATCTCACATAGGTATGATAATTGACTTAGACACATGTCATGGCAGTCCGTCCTAGAACATCCTATACTTAATTATCCTAGTAAGGATATCCTAGGCTCTGATACCACAAAACTGTCAGGTCCCGACGTGGAATATCGGAATGTGAGGCAGTTCCAAGTAAGCAAGTATAGAGCGTAGAATAGACAGCAAACTATTGGACAATTAAATAAAATTAAATCAAATAACTTTTATTGATAATTCAATTACTGTCTATTACATCAACTAACTCAGAGCCATAACATAGGGCCCACTTGACTCTAATACATCAAAAGAAATAAAAGACTACTAAGACATCTAGGATTACTTGGTGACATCATGGCACTCTTGAATCACTCCTAATCCTCCGCATCATTGTGAGTGTATTCGTTCTCCTCACCCTCACCTGAGACTTAACGTTGGGTGAGCGACAACACCAGTAGGATTTATATCTCATGGTGCGGGCAAACTTTACATGCTTAATGTATTAAAATCAGAGTTACTATATGATAAGGTGAGAGAGTCAAGTAATGTAAGTGATAGCACAATAGCAAGTGATTGAAATTGCACAAGTTTCCAAATATAGCACATATTAGGATGGCCATAGCACAATAGCACAAAGTGTAAAATAGCACGAGTATAGTATAGCACTTTGATTGTCATTTAGATTGTTGAGATAGATAGCACTTGAGTGTAATGCCAAACACTTTGGTCATTTAACTCCCGTGGGCAAATAGCACTTTTGGGCGCACCTCCCAGGACTTGACTGGGCCCTTTATATATTGCCAGGCATTAGTTATATTATTTATCTTTAGACAATCAGTCAAATGGCCAATAGAGAGTACCAAAAAATAGATGAGAGTACTAGATGAATAGAGCAGATAGCAGAGAGAGTGTAAATAGATGAGCGAGTAGAGTATAGATGAGAACTATAGGTCATTGCACATAAAATGTTGAATTAAACAGGTGATAGTAACAGTTGCTCAACACGCACAATTGGTGTTGGCAGTCCAGTGGAATTGACTACCCTTCCACTGGCCATGTTATTCACAGGTCCAGAGGTCTAGCATGAGTCAAGATGAGAGAGAACTTCTAAGGCCATTTGGATCATAAAAATCCGTAAGGGCGTTATGGGCATTAGGGTACAACCAGCTCGGTCTCCATGAGGGAATCCATAGAGTACGGAGTCTTACGAAGGTCTTAACAAAAGGTCCCTTGTTTACCAGAACCGAATGTCTAATAGAGAGGTTCCAACTTGTCAGGAGAGGAGTGTGTAGAGGAAACAAGTTACTCGACGTTCTAGAGGAATTCTAGAACAGTGGAAGGACGATATCAGTGTTCCAAAACCATGTAACAAAGTGTAAACAATGTCATTATAAAAAATGGTGAATAATGTGCAATTATTAAAGTAAATTACTTGATAAATTATTCAAGTATTTTCTACATGATTTTTTGGGAAGGATGTAAGTTTAGTGTGTGCATGTGCATGAAATCATGAACATTGAATGATCGTGCATATTATCATTTAAATTAAAGAATTATGTGACATAAATCGAATTTTAATAACATGATGGTTTACAGTTCATTACACAAATTTGCAATGTATACACATACTTAAATAGTCCAAGTAATCATTTAAATAATGTTAAATTTGGTGCTGGAATAATGTAGGTAAATCGTGACAGGTATCATGGTCACGTTTATCAAGGGGTCAGAAACGCGATGATGGAGACCGTCGCATCCTTGAAACCCAAAATGTCCGAACGACATGCTTTCCCAGAGGCAGAAAAACACAACGAAACGCGACGACCTTGGTGGTCACGTTTCAGCAGTCGTCTGACAGGTCAAAGACACACAGTTTGAGGCACAGGACGTGCCCAAAATGCATTGACTTGGCTTTTCACGTTTCAGGTAATCACGACGGCGAAGGCCCACGTGATACCAGTCACTTGAATCTCGTGGCCTGAAGCTCCAGACCGAAAATGCAGGAACATGTAATGATCATCATGAAACACTTATATCTCTTAAATTAGGGCACATGGGACAAAGTGATGAACATGGAACTTGTAGAGGACATCAAGTAGAAGAGATCTATGCCTTTGGACTGAATTTATTTGGTCTCCTAAGCCGTGCAAATAAGCATGAACAGGAAATGGGACGGATATGCGCAACGATGGGAAAACGCTTATAACTCGACGATTACATGATGGAATTTGGGCAAACCACTTGCAAACAAAAGTAGACAAGTTGCACTACAAGATAGGATGATTTAGATTCATCTTTGGCCCGAGAATACCTACCTGTGTGAAGCTTTAAGTCTTGGTTGTGCACAGGTCACAGCAGAGCACGGTTGGGGAATAAGCTCCGTTCTCCAGCCGTTCTCCGTTCCTAATGCCGTAGCTCCCCCTCCCACGACCTCAGCAAGTGTGTGAACCTTCCCCTTTTGTTTTAGGATGAGTTCTTATATTTTTAGGGTTTTTCCATGTCCTAGTGTAACTAGGAAAGGTGGGATGCAATTTCCAGCTCTTCCCTTCCATGTTTTGGTGATCTCCCCTCCCAATTGGAGTGGACAACCCTTTAGAAGGTTGCTGCTATGGTGGGTGACGATTTGGCTTGCCATTCATGGCTAATTGCCATAATTTTAAACCCTGATTTACCCTTTCCTATTTTCTATGTAATTAGGGTGATGAATTTCTTGGGTATTTTTCTCTCAACCCATAATCTAGCTCCTAGCTTAGCCCATTAGCCTTTAAGTGAGCTAATATAACAAGCCCATTACTTCTTGATGTTTATTGAGTGTTATTTAATTCATTTCTCCCATTATTTTTATTTATTTAATTATTTAAAATATCGGGTTGCTACAGCTAGTGTCGACCTCCTATGTATTTCTTCAAATAAGGTTCACTAGAAGGATACTAGTGTCGACCTGATTTTCAACTAGAGTCGACACTACTGTAACTTGTTCTTCAGGAGCTTGCTGGGTAGACTTTGTGAGTCGACTTGATTGTCAACTAGAGTCGACACTACAATAACTTGTTCTTCAGGAGCTTGCTGGGCAGACATTGTGAGTTGACCTGATTGTCAACTAGAGATGTAACGCCCCAGAAATTTAAATGATCTAAACATAGGAAAATAGCAATAAATAAATGGTGAATAGAAATAAAATAAAAGCCATGGTTAAACTCCAAATGTAAGGCCCTCGAATTTTGCCTTTTTCTTTTTTGGAGTTTGGTCATGCATTGTTTGAATGTTTTGTATATATATTTATGTGCACATGCGTATATGTATATATGTATATATAGTGCTCAATTATGGAATACATATTGCTTTTATTTAGTTGTGCATATGGTATTTAAATTGTACATTACTTTATATATATTTATGTAGAGTAAGCATGAATGTTTGCACAATTTTGCGTTCTGGCCGAAAGACCAGTTGGCGTCAACATGCATGGACGTGCATGGGGATGTCAGCATCCAGATCGATGGACTTTAACTCCTGGTAGGCAGCCAGATATTTGGACATCTATCTCCTAGATTTATTGAGGTTTCAGATCCTGAAACGCTCACGATTTCTTCGCCCCAGGTTTTGGAAACTGTCGTCCAACGGTCGAAAACCCTACCTAAATATGTACCCAACTTCTCTTAGCTTATAAAACACCTCCCTTCAACCAGATTGAGTCCCGTTGGCTCTTGAGAAAACCCTAAAAAGCTTGTTGCGAACCCTAAACTTTGAAACATTGGATATGGCGTTTGGAAGCTCCTTCTGGCGATCTACAATGACTAGAAGGGACTCGGTTCATCTGTAAAGCTTCCCCGACTCCGACGTGCTTCCTCTATCAACACAGAAGCCGGATCGAGGGGAGATTGGAGGGCTTCTTAGATCTGGCTGAGGAGAGCATCGTCGGCAAATAATTCCATCTAACAATTTTTCCAAAGGCAAGTAACCCTTGGATCTCATCCATACTCATGTCTAGTAGGTCCCAGGCATTTTTATCGAATTTTTCTCATGTCCTGGAACCCCCATTCACCTTTGTTTTGTGCGTTCAGTCTGTATTTCTGCAGACATGAACTTAACGGCAACATCTGCTGCCGTTAAGATCCCTGGTTGGCGGCATGATCTTGTGCCGTTAACCTATATTGGCGGCAGCATCTGTGCTGCCAAGTTCAACAGGTTAGACAGAATGCATGTTTTGATCCTTGTGTCATATTTTTTGGATTTTTGGACATGAGTGCATGTTGTAAAATTTGTGTATGATCAAGTACGTTCAGTAGAACATGCCATGTGATTAGGTCAAACTTTTGTCAACAGTGCTATTTATTAGAATTTCTGTAACATAATATTAAGCCTGATTTAGCATTGATAAATTCTGTTTAAATAGATCCATGTTAAATTAGAATTTCAAAAAATTACTGTGACTATGTAATGATTGTTAGCAGGTTTTGAAACTGTTATACATGACTGTCCTACTGTGTGGCATTTGTAGATGAATTTAGTGACAAATATGATTGAAGCATGTTTTAATTATTAAATTGTTTTTCAGATCTGAAAAATACGAGAAATTGAGCATGTAGTAGGGTTACTGTTGGGAACCTGTGATTAATATATCGTTGCATTTTGATAACACTAGGTGCTATCATGAGTTAAATGAGCGAAAAATGTCATGTTAAGCATGCTAATGTTAATTATATGAAGTTCAATTGTTAGCAGCTTGTTTAGGTCTGTATTAAGAGTCAATTTCATTGTGAAACAGTAAAAGTATACCATGTAAACTGATCCATGTATATGTGTTAAAATGCATGTGTGTGAGTTAAGTGCATGTGAATACTATGATAATGTGGTAATGTGAAATGTGTATAAATTGTGCCATGTGTGACACTACTACAATAGAGGGCTGTGGAACTATACCGTAGTAAAGTCCCTATGGAAAGGTTCAATGTGTGTGAAATCCTATGGGCAATTGGATGAAATCCTGGAGGTGGACAACTACCACTGGTTAGGGTGGAGAGTGCTTCTCCCAGTTCTGCGTAGTTAACTAAGATCTATCACTGTTTTGCCTAGGTGATAGGTATGTGAATGTGTATATGTGTCCTTCTAGTGGTGGCTTGGACTATGTGTTAGGGCAACTAAGTGTAAAATGTGAAATGTGAAATGTGAAGTGTGAAAGTTGTGCAACGTGAAATTGTTAAGTAAATGTGTTAGCATGTGAATAAGCGTAAATCCATATGAATATGTTTAATTCATGTTAAAACAGCAAGCAAAAGGTATGTGTATTGATGTTAAATGCATGTGAAAAATGAATAGAATCCATGATAGGTATGTTATTTATTTTCTGCAAATCCATGCTTAAATTATGGGTAGTTACTTAATGATTTGAATGAGATTTAAATTTTGAAAGCATGCTGAATAAAAGGTGTAAGATGCATGTCTTAAGATTTCATGTTCAGTTGTTTATTTGATATGGAACATGGACCATGTACTTCTATTTGTGTGGATTTCAATGTATAGTAAAATTAAATTGTTTAAAGCATGCAATATGTATTCTCCTTAGTAAAAAGGGTAACCTGTTTAAAAGATATGTGTATGGTTGTGTTCATGGTTTGCTTGCTGGGTCTATTTAGACTCATCCGAGGAGATTGTTAGGAGCGACTCCGAGCGCGAGGAGTAGCATTTATTGTGGAGATCTCTACGTTGTGCCTTTCATTTCATAGTATGTAATTTAGAGCTATGTAATTGAGAATGGATAATGTAATTCATATGAAAGTTGTATTAATGTGGACTTTAGTATTTTCTTTCATTTATCGTTATATAGACTGTAGATATTAATGATGATGATGGAATGGAATAAAATTGATACTCTCTTTCCGCTGTACTCTTTGCTATTCATGTACATATCAACCTACTATTTGGTGTTGGGTCAATGTCCCACTGTGACGATGTTCATTATACCAACGTGGATTGGTATAATCGTACAGGTATAAAGAGGGTCGTTGCAGAGATTGGTATCAGAGCAACAATGTTGAGATTGTACATGAATATATGCCATCATCTTCATAATATGCTAAGTCTTTATGGATTTGTCCACATGCGTAGAAATGATTAATAATGAATGAAAGATAGACAAGAAAGTGGTTAGGAATTAATTAACTTAGTTCTAAATGTGATGAAATTATCTTGCAGGCTATGGCTTCTCGAGGTAGGCGTGGTGTTCCTGCTCGTTAGGATGAGTAGAGGAGAGAGGAGAGGGGTGAGCAGCAGGCCCCAGCACCACAGGGTCCTACTGTACTTCCTCTACCACCACTAGTAGATTATGGAGTATTAATGCAAGGTCTGGTGCAGGCCATGCAGACTCAGGCTCATACTCAGGGTGCAGTCCATGCTCAGTTGGAGGCTCAGCAGGCTCAGGCTCCAACTCCAGTTCTTTAGGAGCATGGCCATGAGGGAGATCGAGAAGATCTTCCGAGCGATTAGGTGCGCTGAGGAGGACAAGGTCAGCTTGGCCACCTATATGCTATAGGAGAGAGTCGATGTGTGGTGGGCCTCATTACTGTGTACCAGATTCGAGGACGATACTGTCGAGGTAGCATGGGACGAGTTCGTGAGGCTCTTTCAAGCCAAGTTCGTTCCAGAGCATATCCAGGACAAGATGGAGCAGTAGTTCCTTACTTTGACTCAGTGCTCCATGACCGTACTTGAGTACGAGGCCAGTTTTGCGGAATTATGAAAGTATGCACCTCACATTGTGGCTGATGAGCGTAGGAAGGCGAAGATGTTTGTGATGGGCCTTAAGCCATCACATAGATCGAGGCTAGTAGCATTTGACCATCGTACCCTAGATGAGGCTCTCAGCGCGGCTTGTCGGCAGGAGAGCGAGATGGAGCAATGAGGAGAAGAAGGCGTAGCAGAAGCGATCTGCAGCTCCTTTCCAGTGGCAGGATAGGAAGAAGGTGGCGTACCAGTCAATGCGGCATCCTGTTGTAGTGAGTAGTCAGCAGGTAGCTTCTCAGTGGTCCCCTAGTAGTAGACCTAGCGGTAAGAAGGAGTGCCCACATTGTGGAAGGGCACATGGGGGTACCGAGTGCTGGAAGATGGCGGGAAAGTGTTTGAAGTGCGGGAGCATTGAGCACCAGATCCGGGATTGTCCCAGGTTTCAGCAGGGAGTCCAGCGAGTAGTACCAGCCCCAGCAGCGGCTGCAGTAGTAGTGCCACCTATAGGAAGAATAGGAAGGCCTCGAGCCCAAGCTCGAGTGCTTGCCCTAGCACGAGAGAATGCTAAGCATGCGGATAATGTCACTGAAGGTACAATTCCTTTCATGGGTGTGCAGGCTCGGGTTTTGTTTCATACGGGTGCCACTCACTCGTTCATTTCCGAGTGGTTTCCTAGATAGTTAGCTTTAGAGTCAAGATTAGAGGCTGAGGAGTTGGAGCTCCCCTTATCTGTGCACACACCTGCGGGAACGGTATCGACTAGGAAGTGTATTCCGTCGTTACCTGTGTGAATTGAGGATCGAGTCTTAGATGGGTGTTTCTTCTTGCTAAAGATGAAGGACTATGATGCAATTCTTGGTCTGGATTGGCTAGAGGAGCACTATGCTTTAGTTGATTGTCAAGGGAAGAAGATCACTTTCCATATTCCAGGTGAGGATGAGTTTTCACATCCCTTGCCAAGGAACTTAGCTGGAAGGTTTGTTATCTTCGCCATGAAGCCGATGAGGATGGTTAACAAGAGTTGTGACGCTTTTCTTGCCAACGTGGTATTAGTACCGAAGGCTGACCAGTCACTTACTCTTGCAGAGATTGATGTAGTGCAGGAGTTTCCAAACGTTTTTCTCGATGACTTGTTTTGATTGCCACCGGTTAGAGAGATAGAGTTTACCATAGAGTTGCTTCCAGGCACCTCTCCTATCTCAAAGTCTCCATATCAGATGGCACCTACTGAGTTAGCAGACCTGAGGAAGTAGCTGCAAGATTTGCTAGACAAGGGATTTATTCGCCCTAGTGTATCTCCTTGGGGCGCACCTATTTTATTCGTAAAGAAGAAGGATGGGTCACTTAGGTTTTGCATTGATTATAGAAAGCTCAACCAAGTGACTGTAAAGAACATGTATCCCTTACCGCGGATTGATGATCTATTTGACCAGTTATAGAATGCATCAGTCTTTTCCAAGATTGATCTGCGGTCTGGCTATCATCAGTTGAGGATTAGGAGTGAGGATGTGTCCAAGATGGCCTTTAGGACTCGTTACAGACATTTTGAGTTTTTAGTTCATCCTTTTGGTCTAACCAACGCCCCTGCAGCGTTCATGGATCTCATGGACAGGGTGTTTAGACCTTATGTAGATAGTTTTGTCATAGTGTTCATCAATGATATGTTGGTCTATTCTCCAGATGAGGCCACACACCATCAGTATTTGAGGGTAGTGCTTGAAGTTCTTCGAGAGCACAAGCTGTATGCTAAATTCAGAAAGTACAATTTCTGGATACGTGAGGTTCATTTCCTTGGTCATGTTATTTCGAGTGCTAGTGTAGCAGCTGATCCAGCGAAGGGCCAGGCTATGTTAGATTGGGAGATTCCCAGAACCCTGTTGGAGATTCGTAGTTTCCTTGGTTTAGCAGGCTATTATCGGCGATTTATTGAAGGATTTGCATCCATCACCGCACCTTTGACTAAGCTAACCAGGAAGGATGTGAAGTTTGTTTGGTCCGAGGAGTGTGAGAGTAGCTTTCAGTTGTTGAAGGATATGCTTACTTCTACACTGGTATTGGTTTTACCGAGTGGTGAAGAAGGTTTTGCCATTTACTCGGATGCATCTCGGATTGGTTTAGGCTGTGTGTTGATGCAGCAGGGGAAGGGTAGTGGCGTGTGCTTCTCGTCAATTGAAGGAGCATGAGCGTAACTATCCAACTCATGATTTGGAGCTTGCGGCAGTGGTTCTTGCACTAAAGATCTGGAGACACTATCTTTTATTGTGTCAGATTTGAGGTGTTCATTGACCATAAGAGCTTGAGGTATCTCTTCTCGCAAAAGGAATTAAACCTCCGATAGAGAAGATGGATTGAGTTCCTCAAGGACTACGACTTCGATCATCACTATCATCTCGAAAATGCGAATGTCGTAGCGGATGCTCTTAACCAGAAGAGGTCTTTACTCCGGCAGGATTGGAAGATGTTGGAGGATGTCCTGTGTGCGATGACTGAGATAGAGCCATTATGTCAGGCTTTTGTAGCTCAGTTGTCCATTCGGTCCACTATTTTGGATGAGGTGATTGAGCAGCAAAAGGCCGACCCTAGACTCCAGAATTTAGTGGGCAAGGCAGGCATTGCTCGAGATGAGGATGGTGTGATTAGGTTCCATCACCGAGTCTGTGTTCCCGATATTGTAGATGTCTATGAGCATGTTCTTGCAGAAGCTCATAGGTCTAGATTCTCTATTCATCCGGGTAACACTAAGATGTACTAAGACTTGAAGAGATCATTTTGGTGGTCTAGCATGAAGAAGGATGTAGCGGATTTTGTATCTAGGTGTTTAGTATGCACCAAGTGAAGGCCGAGCAGCAGCGACCATCTGGTTTTATGCAAAAGATGGAAATCCCAGTATGGAAGTGGGAGGCTATCACTATGGATTTTGTAACGGGTTTGCCCAGATCAAGAAGGGCAAGGACTTGATTTGGGTAGTTGTAGATAGATTCTCTAAGACTGCGCATTTCTTGCCTATGAAGGAGAAGCAGTCGGTTGAGAGTTTAGCTAGGTTGTATGTTAGTAGCATTATTAGATTGCATGGTGTGCCGAAATCGATCATTTTTGATCGAGATCCGAGATTTACTTCGAGGTTGTAGAAGGGTCTTCAGGATGCATTAGGTTTTGAGTTGAAGCTTAGTTCGGCATTCCATCCCCAGACAGATGGATAGTCCTAAAGGACTATCCAGATGCTCGAGGATATGTTGAGAGCGTGTGTGCTGGATTGGAAGGATGATTGGAAGCATCATTTACCTTTTGTGGAGTTCGCATATAACAACAGTTTTCATGCGAGTATTAGTATGGCTCCATTTGAGGTGTTGTATGGAAGACCTTGTAGATCTCCTTTATGTTGGCAGGAGACAGGTGATAGGCAGTTGATCGGTCTGGAGTTAGTTCAAGAGACTTCGGATAAGATCCAGCTTATCAGGAAGAGGCTTATTGCGACGCAGGATAGGCAGAAGAGTTACGCCGACAACAGAAGGAAGGATTTGGATTTTGAGGTTGGCAAGCATGTCTTTTTGAAGATTTCGCCTACTTGAGGTGTTGTCAGATTTGGCAGGCATAGTAAGCTAAGTCATAGATTCATTGGCCCGTATGAGATTCTCAAGCGTTTGGGCAGCGTGGCATATGAGCTAAGTCGTAGATTCATTCATCCTGTATTCCACGTATCTATGCTCAGGAGATATGTCCAAGATCCATCTCATGTTATTAGTCACGAGCCAGTGGAGATCCAACCAGATCTGTCATATGTTGAGCAACCAGTAGCTATTCTTGACCGGAAGGTTCAACATCTCTTGAACAAGAGTATTGCATCCGTGAAGGTGCTATGGCGGAACTTCTCGCGAGAGGAGGCTACTTGGGAGCTTGAGAATGCTATGATGAAGAAGTATCCCCAATTGTTTTAGTAGCATCGGTCTAACTTCAAGGACGAAGTTTCTTAAAGGGGGAGAGGGTGTAAGGCCCTCGAATTTTGCCTTTTTCTTTTTTGGAGTTTGGTCATGTATTGTTTAAATGTTTTGTATATATATTTATGTGCACATGCGTATATGTATATATACGTGTTCAATTATGTTGTACATATTGCCTTATTTAGTTGTGCATATGGTATTTAAATTGTACATTACTTTATATATATGTATGTAGAGTGAGCATGAATGTTTCCACAATTTTGTGTTCTGGCCAAAAGACCAGTTGGCGTCAACATGCATGGATGTGCATGGGGATGTTAGCATCCAGATCGATGGACGTTAACTCCTAGTAGGCGGCCAAATATGTGGACATCTATCTGCCAGATTTATTATTGTTTCAGATCCAGAAAGGCTCGTGATTTTTTCGCCACAGTTTCAGGAAACCGTCGTCCAACGATCGGAAACCCTACCTAAATCCATACCCAACTTCACTTGGCTTATAAAACACCTCCCTTCGACCAGATTGAGTCCCTTTGGCTCTTGAGAAAACCCTAAAAAGCTTGTTGCGAACCCTAAACTTTGAAACATTGGATATGGCGATTGGAAGCTCCTTCCGGAGATCTACAATGACTGGAAGGGACTCGGTTCATCTATAAAGTTTCCCCGACTCCGACGTGCTTCCTCCATCAACACAGAAGCCGGATCGAGGGGAGATTGGAGGGCTTCTTGGCTCTGGCCGAGGAGAGCATTGTCAGAAAATAATTCCATCTAACGATTTTTCCAAAGGCAAGTAACCCTTGGATCTCATCCATACTCATGTCTAGTAGGTCCCAGGCATTTTTATCGAATTTTTCTTGTGTCTTGGAACCCCCATTCACCTTTGTTTTGTGCATTCAGTCTGTATTTCTATAGACATGAACTTAAAGGCAACATCTGCTGCCGTTAAGATCCCTGGTTGGCGGCATGATCCTATGTCGTTAACCTATATTAGCGGCAGCATCTGTGCCGCCAAGTTCAACAGCTTAGAAAGAATGCATGTTTTGATCCTTGTGTCATATTTTCTAAATTTTTCGACATGAGTGGATGTTGTAAAATTTGTGTCTGATCATGTACGTCCAGTAGAACATGCCTTGTGATTAGGTCCAACTTTTGTCAACAGTGCTATTTATTAGAATTTCTGTAACAGAATATTGAGCCTGATTTAGCATTGATAAATTCTGTTTAAATAGATTAATGTTAAATTAGAATTTTAGAAAATTACTGCGACTATGTAATGATTGTTAGCAGGTTTTGAAACTGTTATACACAACTGTCCTAGTGTGTGCCACGTGTAGTTGAATTTAGTGATAAATATGATTGAAGCATGTTTTAATTATTAAAATTGTTTTACAGA
This sequence comes from Colocasia esculenta, assembly GCA_014218235.1. Classification (NCBI taxonomy): domain Eukaryota; kingdom Viridiplantae; phylum Streptophyta; class Magnoliopsida; order Alismatales; family Araceae; genus Colocasia; species Colocasia esculenta. The sequence goes on from CM024756.1 coordinate 41,135,729, forward strand.
TCTGAAAAGGATGAGAAATTGAGCATGTAATAGAGTTACTGTTGGGAACTTGTGATTAAAATATCGTTACATTTTGATAACATTAGGTAGTGTCATGAGTTAAATGAGCGAAAAATGACATGTTAAGCATGCTAATGTTAATTGTATGAAGTTCAATTGTTAGAAGCATGTTTAGGTCTATATTAAGAGTCAATTTCATTGTGAAACAGTAAAAGTATACCATGTAAACTGATCCATATATATGTGTTAAAATGCATGTGTGTGAGTTAAGTTCAAGTGAATACTATGGTAACTTGATAATGTGAAAAGTGTATAAATTGTGCCATGTGTGACACTGCTACCATAGAGGGCTGTGGAACTGTACCATAGTAAATTCCCTACGGAAAGGTTCAATGTGTGTGAAATCCTATGGGCAATTAGGATGAAATCCTGGAGGTGGACAAGTACCACTGGTTAGGGTGGAGAGTGCTTCTCCCAGTTCTGCGCAGTTAACCAAGATCTATCATTGTTTTGCCTAGGTGATAGGTATGTGAATGTGTATATGTGTGTCCTTCTAGTGGTGGTTTGGACTATGTGTCACGACAACTAAGTGTAAAATGTGAAATGTGAAATGTGAAGTGTGAAAGTTGTGCAATGTGAAATTGTTAAGTAAATGTGTTAGCATGTGAATAAGTGTAAATCCATATGAATATGTTTAATTCATGTTAAAACAACAAGCAAAAGGTATGTGTATTGATGTTAAATGCATGTGAAAAATGAATAGAATCCATGATAGGTATGTTATTTATTTTGTGCAAATCCATGCTTAAATTATGGGTAGTAGCTTAATGATTTGAATGAGATTTAAATTTTGAAAGGATGTTAAATAAAAGGTGTAAGATGCATGTCATAAGATTTCATGTTTAGTTGTTTATTTGATATGGAACATGGACCATGTACTTCTATTTGTATGGATTTCAATGTAGAGTAAAATTAAATTGTTTAAAGCATACATATGTATTTCTCCTTAGTAAAAAGGGTAACCTGTGTGAAAGATATGTGTATGGTTGTGTTCATGGTTTGCTTACTCGGTCTATTTAGACTCATACTTGCTTCGGCGTACAGGTACATGTGTCTCCACATCTTCCGAGGAGATTGTTAGGAGCAACTCCGAGCGCGAGGAGTAGCATTTATTGTGGAGATCTCTACGTTGTGCCTTTCATTTCATAGTTTGTAATTTAGAGCTATGTAATTGAGAATGGATAATGTAATTCATTTGAAGGTTGTATTAATGTGGAGTTCGGTATTTTCATTCATTTATCGTTATATAGACTATGGATATTAATGATGATGATGGAATGGAATAAAATTGATACTTTCTTTCCACTGTACTCTTTTATATTCATGTACATATCAACCTACAGTTTAGTGTTGGTGTAACGGCCACGGCGCACAGACCCTCGGCTCCCACCAAGAATCCGAACATCGGCACCGCCGCCCACAGGTCCGGAGACCCGGAAGGGCTAACGGATCGGTCTAACTAGATATGTAAATAACAACAAATGCACTAAAATGTACAACAGGTGAGGGAAAATAGTCCAACACTGAGCAACAGTCTAGTACAGTCCCAAAGTAAATAAAGTGCAAGTGCTGAAATAAAAGAGAAAGAACACGTCCCTTAGGGGCATACCCCGAGGGTGAAGTACACAAGGTGGGGAACACTGTGCACTGGGGACGCCATCTACTACGGCCCCGTCTCCTCAGTCCGTCGCAGAGGGAATTGCTGTGAAGTCTCACCTGCAAAAGAGGGCATGAGCTTCACGAAGAAGCCCAGTAGGGACTACCAATCTCCCACTGGTTCTAACAGTAGAGAAGAACTAAGTGCAATAATTAAATAATAAATAAATTATATTCTACTACACAGAGTCAAGTGCGGAAGCGTGAAAGAAACTATACGGTCGTCGGTCTAGGCTACACGTCGGGACTGGAAAACCCGTGTAAAACACGACACCAGAAGAACCCCAAGGCTGTAAACTCAGACAGTAAGGACTGCCTGGACAGTAACACTAGCTATAGAACACTACACTAGTCAACCAGTCAGGTGCACCACGCGCCTTACCCTTGACCGACAGTCCATGTCTAGCACCTCCCGTCGGAGTGAGACACGGAACTAAGTAAACACAACACCGTAGTCTTTATGGGGTATGCTTCCAAACTCAAATAGGTATGGAAACTCAAATCGGTATGTTTTAATTTAGCTGAGTTTCCTTTGCGATTTGCACAGATCTATTCAACCCCCCCCCCCCCCCGCTTCTAGATCTGTTCGCCCTGTTCATTCAATCCTACAGCTAATATCTTATTTGTCGGTAGTTCGTAATTTTTGGCTGGCTAAGCTGCCATACTAGGATGTCCCTTTTTAGCTACCAAGAAAAAGGTAGAAGATACTTGACAACAAAATGATAGGATTTAGTCTATAATAGACCACTTGGTAACATCTATATTTCAAAATGGCTAACATTTTAATAAAACAAATATTGAGAACTTGCATGCACGGGAAACAATACTTCAAAAATATAGAGAGAGATGTTTACAAAAATGTTTGACATCACGCATTGAAAATGATTTTCATATGATGGAATAGTATAAGAGCATATATAACACTAACCGTTGTGAGAGCTCGATAACTAATGTGGTCAAAACAAATTATTCACTAATCATTGTCAAAATATCAATGATACATCATTAATTAGTACAGACAGCAAACATTGATCATATTATTCACTAATCAATATGTCTAGAAACAATCAGAAGATGTATTCAATAATCGATGTGTAGATAATATTAATTGGAAACATATTATGCTAATTGAAACATTGTTCACTAATCACAAGCTTCTAAAGGTAATCAGAACACCGATGTCTTGACTGATCGGAACATTCATTTAGTTATTAATCAGATTACGATGTCTTGGATTAATTGGGACATTCATTTCGTCAGTAATCGGAGTACGATGTGTTGACTAATCGGAACATTCATTTAGTCAATAATCAGAATACAATATTTTGACTAATCAAAACATTCATTTTTTCAGTAATCAGAATACGATGTTTTGACTAACCAAAACATTCATTTCATCAGAAATCAGAATGCGATGTTTGACTAATTGAAACATCACTAATCGAAACAACACAAAGGTAATTAGAATAATGTTAAGTAATCAAAATTAAGGTTTGTGGTGGTATTTTCCTATTTGGGCCGGAGGCAAATGGGCCTCCACTAAGAGATGAAGAGAGACGATCGCCGGTGCGAACTGTAGCCTGCAAAAACCAGAACAGGATTAGGGGGGCCCTGTTGAAGAACCGGGGGAACCCTCCGATGCCTAAGTCAGATGACTGTAGAAGGGCTTGAAGAAGAAGGGTTCACTGGTGTGTGCCTCATGTGGAGGTGTGTATATGGCTAGAGTTGCGTACCTTTGCATGGGAATCACCTGTGCCTTTATAGGTGAAGGATCTAAAGAGGTTGGACGTGCCACCCTTTTATGATGCCGGAAAGGGCACGTCGGTTGGCATCCATAGTGAGGAGTTATACAATGAGGTGCCCGTTGAGGGGCCCTGTGGTTAATACTCCCCTCGATCGTGGGCGTGTGTGGTGCTACCGTGGTAACCGCTGTTAGGAGGCGAAGGGTCTTCATTGCCGTTCCTGGTCGGAAGGTACAGAACAGGGAGCCTACTCGGTGGCTGGGCTGTATGTTCGGTGTCCGAAGGCATTGCCCGTGTAGGTGGGGCTGCAGCGTGCTTTGAGCAGGATCTGTTCGGTAGGCCAAGCCCAGACTGAACAGGCTGGGGGGTGCCCGGAGACCACCCTTGGGGGACCCTGGAATGCCTTGAGTTGCCATAGAGTGTTCGGAAGCTGTCTGAAAACACGTGGCTTAAAGGCCGGAGCCCTGGAGATTGAATGGGTGAATAATGGGCCGCACAAGGCCTTGATGGGCCCGTGGGCCATGGAGGCTAGAAATAGCCTCCACACTTGCCCCCCATGCTCTCATGTTGGCGTGAGGATCGCGGCACTTGAGAGCGGACGTCTGCTCGGATGTCACTCGCATTAAATGCGATATTGACCTCGGCGGTGCGAACGACGCCAGGGGACGCCGTTTGACATTTCTCCTAAAGGACAGCAATCCTTATGATGGCGGAGATGACGTGTCGAGTGGCGAAGCTTACTTCGTACATTGGAACCGGCCGTTGGAAGCGGAGGAAACACAGCTTCTGATTTTTTGAATTTCGCGCCCATTCTTCATTATAAGGAAGAGGTGGGGTGAAGGCGGGGCTCACGCCTTCGAAAATCCTTCCTTCCCCACTCTTCTTCATCTCCGGGGTCTTCGTCTTCTGTTCGTCCCACAGGTTCTCTTCTTCTCCTCCTTCGCTTTCTTCTTCCCCCACCAGACGTGTCGTAGAAGGGGACGAGCGTCGCAGTCGCTAGAGCGAGTGGGACGGCACCGATAGTGGCCCGGGGGCCGAAGTACCGCTCCTACGAAGGCCTCCGCGAGCGGTTCTGGATCGGCGACGAGTACGACATCGTCATGGCCAAGGAGTAGGAGTCTTACCTGGTGAACAAACCAGGGTGCTTTGCCCTATCCCTAGATCTGCCAGAAGCAGGGTTCTGGCTATCGTTGTTGGAGGTGGCGAGGGTGCTGTTGAACACATGGGGAATCGCGCCCATCCAGATGACCCCAAATTCCTTGCAGATGATTTTCTTGTTCTGCATCGTCTTCAAGCTCAGGGGAGTGCGGGGCTCAGCAAAAGTCTTCCGGGCGTAATTTAGTCTTGCATCCTCGCCGCTGTCCGGAGAAAGTGTTTACTATACCAAGCACCGCCTGAATAGGATGCAGATCAATTTTGGGATGAAACATTCCAACAACAAAGGTTGGATGCATCGCATCTTCTTCGCCGGCCACCGTGATGATGTGTCGGAGTGAGGGTTCCCCACTCGAGTTCGGACGCCCCGAGAGGATTGCTACCCCTTCTTGATCCCGGACGAGGCTAAGGCCTCAGACAGCCTAAACTTGGCATCCGTGCGGAATGCCGAAGATTTCTTGATGGAGTTCGAACTTGTTAAACATGGTCTGAGCCGACCATGGAGTAAGTATTTGACCAAACTCCATGCCTTGGGCCTATCAGGTGGCTACCTTTTGACTGCCTTTTCCTTGTGCAGGCACTGAAGTGTTGGCCGCTGGTCAGGACCAGGAGGCCATGGAGAATTATGCCGAGCAGATCGCTGTGACCTCTCACCTGGTTTTCGTGAACGAGGATGCTCCCACCATAATAGCCAAGGAGCGGCGCCCGACCATTACCCAAGCCCCCGAAAAGAGGCCTCTGTCGATACATCTGAAGAGGAAGTTCGGGGCAAAGGTGGCGTCGAAGAAGGCAGCGCAGCCAGTGGCCGAGGAGGAGGCCCAAGAGGCAGAGGAGGAAGAGGAGGTTCCCCAGCTTCAGATGCAGAAAAAGCGGAAGCTGACGAAGGTGGCCGAGAAGACAAGGCCGCAGGCTGTAATAGAGACAAGACCCCTGTTGAAGGAAGGGGTATTCTCTGAGTTGGGGTTGGTCGTAGTCAGCGACCAATCTGATGAAGGCTCCTCAGAGGAGCGAGTGGGGGCGTCCACGCCCCAAGGCCCCATTGCGGGCCGAATAGAAGTGGTGGCCGCGGCTGGAGCATCCAGCAACGTAGCCGCAGAGCAGACCGTGTCGGAGGGAGAAGCCGTCACCACCCAAAGGTCGACCTCCGGAGGGACCGACGAGGCGGTGCACGCGGTGGAAGTGCCCAAGGGGGCAACGGTCCCCACCCCTCCCACCAGAGCAGCTGTGGAGGTTCCAACGCAGATAGCTATTGCGGGATCTCACGAGGCCGAGTAAACGGCCGGGACTAAGGAGGGAAGACCTCGGGGGTCTCCCTCTGTTGCGGGGGATCAAGAGTCGAAAGCCTCCACGGGTGCCACCGTGGCGATTCGAGGGGAGGTTCCTTCTGCAGGGCAGGCAAACGCTGCCGACGACGACCGAGCTGGCTTCGAGGAGGATCGCCTCTTCCTGACGCAATCACTGAAAGTGAAGGCTCCACTGCAACCTTCGGCATCATTTCTGGAGGTGGCCCTGGAGTGACTCCAAGAGGGCCCGTCCAGGGGTCTGCCACCCTACCTGAGCGCCACTCATCATGAGGTGTTGGCGTGATGCCCGGGGCAGCACTTCGAGGACACCCGAGAGCGCTCAGAGGAGGTCTATCAGAAGCAGCGCATCGATGAGGATGGGTAAGTCGACGTAGAGGCTCTGGTGGATGGTGTCGCACACTCGTTAGGAGTGCCCAACAGGCTGGCCATGCGAGCTCAGAATCACGAGTATATGTGGGACGCAGAGTTCTCCTTTTGTAAGGAGCTCCAGGCGCAACACCAGAGGAGGGAGGCTGAGCTGAAGGAGGAGGTGAAGAACCTCAAAGATGCACTACACACCTCCGAGCTCAACCTCGCTGTTCTCGGGCGGAGAAGGAGGCACTTACCAACGTCCTATCCGAGGCCAAGGCCCGTGGCATGACCGAATATAAGGTGGGGCCGGTCTTCAAGGAAGACTTGGAGAAATACGGCACGATTTGTTATAAGGTGGGTCTTGGTGCCGGGGAGGACCGAGGGCGAAGGCTGGCTTCGATCAAGTACACTCGAGCGGCCTTCGAAGCTGCCCTTTGCAAGTGCCGATGACGGACCTAGGATCCACGTCTGGATGGAGTGTGCTTTGCGCACTTTCAGGCAGGGCGGATGACTTCTGGGCATGACGGCGCCGGCCCCTCCGAGCAGGCCCCGTGAATCTATCTCCGTCCCTTTTTGGTACCTCTTCCTAAATGAGCACTTTTGTAAGAAAATCTGAATAGATCTTCCTTTCAAGTTCGTGAGCGCCCTCCATCTTCTTCCCTTGTGGTTGTTCTGTTCGAATCGAAATTCGTCGGTTGTTTTAAAGGGTTCGTGGTTGCCGTGCAGGTCGTTTGGAACTGAAAAAGTTCCAACTAGGGATTTACGCCGAACACCTTTTGCTATAGGGTTTAGGTTTCGCACTAGCCTTTCGAGCTGAAAAGCTTTGACTAGGATGTCCTGAATACCCCTTTTGAGCAAACCAAAAGAACAGAAAGATGAGAAGTAGGACGCCGTACAAGAGGCTTTTATAGGTAACAAGCCTTTAGATTAGATACATGCCAGGTCCTGGTATGGCTTCGCCACAGGGAGTAGTCAGCTTATAAGAGCCTTTTCCAAGAACCTGGTGTAGACAAGCGAATTTGGCTCCACCGCGGGCAAATTTCATATTGCACCATAATGCCACAAATGTCCTTCTTTTTGCATTGCAAGAGTAGTTTCCCAATATTTTTGGATCTCACCCACTCTTTCTCGGTGCTTCCCCTTTGTTTCAAATGTGGTTCGGCCGCGGATCGACCTGCGCGGTCAGTCACGGGGGTCCGTGGGCAGCGCCTCGGGGGGTCTCCTAGGGAAGCACCCCCGGAAGCTAAATTTGGTTCATAAGGGCATATGAACAACTTCATTGAAAGGAGTCTGAACTAGTGGATGCGATTCAGGAACCTTGTTGCGACGGCTCCAAAGGGCGCGACCTTGTCGCATCGGCCATGCAGGACGCGACCATGCTTTTGGCATGAAGGCGTCGTGCATGGCGGACGCGTTTATGAGCACGTGTATAAAATGGCATCCACTTCATTGGACGCAATTTAAAGTCAAAAAGGCTACACCCCCAAAGTTGTTGCACCTAAGGTTGCCACATCGTGTAATCATGACAAAATCCCTGAATCGCGGCTTTGTTAGTCGACGCGATTTAGAAGGTCAAATCCACAATCCCGCATCAGCAGACAACGCGTTCATGAGCCGATTGCCTCGAAACCATGCAAGTCTTAATCACGATGGACAAGGCGAACATGATTCAAGTCGCACCGGCCTAGCCCAACGTGATTCCAAAGCGTAGCTGCAGCTATGGTCATGATACGCCTGTTACATCGGTTTGACTTTCTTAATTGCGGCCTGCCGCCCGGACGCGATTCAATTCATAATCGCGGCTTCCTGTGTGGACGTCATTTTTAGAATCTGATACCTATAAATAGACCCCCGAGGGTAACTATTTAGAAAATCCCCTCCACCCTGGTGGAGCCCTGCCAAATTCTTCCCGCGACTTCCCCACGGCGGAGCCCTGCCGGACCGGTGACTTGACACCCTCGGAGTTGGAAGTGCCATCTACCATTCCACGTATCGGAGCGAGGCGGAGGAGCACGGTCTTCCTCCACTTCATCCGTCAATTCTGGCAACGCTGCAGCACCATCCACTTTCGGGGAAGCACCCCCTCCCCTTTCTCCCTTCTGTCTTTCTTTTTGTCTCCTCCGGGCCCCAGGTGGCCCTTCTTTACTTTTCACACACACACACACATGCATGCATACACACACACACCTACATTTTAGGGGTTTAAAAGCCACCACGCGGTGAGTTCTCCCATTCTTTATTTATGTCATTTAATTCATTTTTTTGGAATTGTATACTACACGCCCGTGGCTAATCCCCTCTTCATTTGTTTGTCTTTTTGTTTGTAAGGTAATCAACATGGAAAACGCCCTCTACCATGACCGGCCGTGCTTGTAGAGGAAGAGAGGACCCACATCATCCTCCGCGCAATCTCCCCACTACAAAAAGATACGCTCGCGATCACTTCTTCCATCCCGCACCCTTCGCCGTGCATTCTCCATTCGGTGCCCACGTGCACCTGGCGATCAAGATCACCCTCCATTATATCCCTCTTTGTGAACCGCTCGTCGAGTTCATCGGCGGCATCTACAAATTGGCGATCACGGTGGGACCTCTTTTCGTGTTTTCCATTTGATTACCCCCCTCCTTCGTGCCCCGCGTGGCACTTTCTTTGGCACCCCCGCGTGCCCCTCCTCCATTTTATCTTTCTTTTTATACATATAAAGCATGTTGTGTGTTTGATTTTTTTGGCTTTTCTCTTTCATTGTTCATATTTCCTGTTTATTCCTTTTTTTTTAGTTCTCGAGTTGCCTTTGGAATTGCATCCAACACAGAGGACGCGATTCAGTTTTGAGAACACAGTCGTCTTATCAGACGCGTCTCTTCTTCTTGTCGCGGCAGCTTAGGCCGACGCATTATTGTCGCGGCGGCCGAAGCTGACGCATTTCTACCAGCACACAGTCCACAGGGACCAGCGCGGCACTAACAGCCTTCTGGGGGCTCTCAGTTCCGCGTCCAGGTGATTGGATGCTATTTGTGAGTCGCGGCCACTGTGCCGGACGCAATTTACAGTGCTGACAGAAACGCGCCCCTTCTGTCATTTTTTCTATAAACTACTGTATACAAGGCATTTTTTGCATTGGTCGAGAGACCTCCTTCCCTCATATCTTAGGCTCTACACACCCTTCCGGTGAAGGCTAGATCTGCATTGGGCATTCCGTCCCTTTGGACTGGCGAATCTTCTCCCGGAACACCATAAGTCTCTATACCCCGTGGATTCCCTCACGGCGGACCGAGCTGGTTGTACCACTTCGTTGACCCAGTTTAGATATCGTATTGCGTGGTGAGAGGTGATTCCTAGTTGTACCTGAAGTTCAACACTCTTTCCAACTAGGATCTCATCTGGAGTGACACAACATTCATAAATCCATTAATTAATTGTGTGACTCCTTAAAATAAGCATTAAGCATCATAACTCATTTGAACCATCATTGATTGACTTAATTTTTGTTCAACCTGTTTGATTGCTTGTTTGTTAAAAATGGACCCATACCATCATGCCAGTTATAATAACATGGACTATGAGGACAATTCAAGCGTTCAGTCTTTTCAATCCCAAGTCCGTCCATCTCACCACCGTGAGGGACAACCTTCCACTTCCTATGGTTATATGCGCACGCCACGCGCTAGCCACTCTGATGTCCCTCCATATCTATCTCTGATTAAAACCCGCGAGAGCCTATCTCCCTGATGATTCCACTGTCCAGCATGTCCTGCATGCCATCGATCAGCTCACACATCAACAACTCAATCTCATACAATCTTTGGTTGAGGTTGTGACTCCTTCTCCTTCTCCTTCACTCTCTCCTTCTCCCAGGCTCCCATCATTGTATATTCCGACGACGTCGCCACCTACCCTTGTACATTCTTCATGACCCCGGCCCCCTGGCCATTTGCACGCCCGCGCTCTGGTCCGAACAGACCGCCCCTTGAGAAGGCCCATTAATTAACAACCACCCCCATGTACTCCCTCACACGCCCAACGGCAACCTACTCAACTCCAAAATGCTCTTCTCCAAAAATTGAATAATTTGGAGGAACAAATCAACAAGCTTTCAAATTCTAAGGGTGACCCCGTCGCCGCCATGCCGACTCTCCCACAAATTTATATTCATCCGTCCGAGATGCCAACGTACCGACTGTACAATGGCACGGGCAATCCCTACCTTCATATCAAGGAATTCCTTTATGAGTCTTCCCATTGGAAACGTGATCCCATCACGTTGGAATATTTCTTTAGAAAATCTCTTGACGGCCCTGCGCTCGAATGGTTCTACTCCTTAGAACCAAGTAAGGCAGGAGACTTCCGCTCTCTGCATAAAAAATTCCTTCAAAGATACAAAGATCGCGTCAGCCCTTATCTCTCTATCATGGATCTAACATCCGAGAAGATGGGGGCCAACAAGGTCTTTGTACAATTTGTTGACCATTGGAGGTCAATGGCCACGCGCTTGCAGTATGACCTCTCGGAGTCAGAGCAAGTTAAAATAATAATTTCAAACTCTACTCTGAGGTTCAGACACATCCTGGCCATCAATCAAATCACCTCCATGGAGGAGCTCTACGAGCGGGGATGTTACATTCAAGCCCATTTAATGGACTCCCCGATCACAAAGCTATTTGATTAAATTAAACCGAGAAAGAACAGATCAGTGGATGCCATCAACCATCCACCTCACCACTCTACAACATACACTCCATGTATACCTCCACAACTACCCATCTACTATTGCATGCCGCTACCCAGGCATCCACTGATTCGTCCTCCTCAGACTCAACAACCTCCAACTGGGCCCTATGATGCCCATATTTTTAATGAAGATGCTCCTGCACCCTACGTTGCGCCTGCTCCGGCACCCGTGCCAGCTCCCATGCCGATTCCAGTACCTCTACCACAACAACCACAACAACCTCCACTTCCACCACAGCCTGTTGCTTGAGCTGAAGTTGCCCATGCCGAACCCCTCCAAGCAACCACTTGGTGCTACGACGATGAACCTTCTGAAGTCATGTTTGTGCACCATTTACCAACACCTCCTACATTGCCATCCATTGTCGTTAAGCCTTCCATGATTAACCCTCCACCTACCATTACACCAATCATCACACCTCCTATTATGCCAACACCCCTGGCAACCCAAACTGAGCAAGTCTTTCATACCCATAACGCCTCCACAGGCCATACAACATTCCACTCCATCGGACTCTACCCCCATCTAATGGAGCAGGCGCACATTTTTATGGAGTAATAAGCAGAGTCAGTAGAAGGAAGTCCCAGGACCTGGCATGCTTTTCAAACTCCGAGATTGCATTCCTGGCATGCCAGTCATTGACAATATACCAGGCACATTCACTGAGCGGGAGTCCTACCCTCCATTCATGGTCGTCAAGAGGCCTTCTAATAATTCGCCAATAATTCCAGTTGTCAGTCGGCGCCAATTCAAAATACTCATAGGGAATTTCTCCCTCCGAGCTCTCATGACACCTCACACCATTATTGTGAACCTTCCCGCTCCAGTGAAGGGGTCAGCTTCTCAGATTGTGCTCACGCATGCCAAAGCCAAATCATTGGCACAATCAATTACTCAAGGGGTCGTGCCCCTTCCCATATCAAACATCATACAATCTTTGGGCACGGTCCCCTCTTTGTTGCTTCCAACTCCATCGGTGGAACTCCCCACCCTTTCATTCAACTACATTCCAAGGGAGTTGCCACCGTCGCTTGAAACCCTGACGGAAGTCAACCATCCAATCATTGAGAGCTGTTCAATCCCCCGGAGAAGATCAAGACCTTCTGCCCGCTAGGCAAAATTTATGAGGAAGTACCTGAGGGTCAGAACGCCGATTCCCAAGAGGAAGACCAAACGTCGGGCAAGGCAAAAGACAAGGGGATCTTCTCCATCTTTTTCATTTCCCTTCCAATCGTCGTTTGTGCTACTCAGCACCTTCCCGTGGCTTCTCCACATTCCCTCCCCACGGGAGGCACTTTATTTTCATCTTTGTATAATCCATTTTCTTGCACCTGGCATCGCGCCCCTCTTTATACTCCTTACCCTCCATTATGTGCTCCTCGTGGCACATCTTCCCATTGTGCCACGCCTGGCACGTCTCCCCTCTGTGCCCCACATGGCACAACTCCCTCTTGTGCCCCACGCGGCACCTCTCCATCCTGTGCCCTACACTGCGCACCTTTCCTTTAGGCCCCTTGTGGCCCGCTTCTTCTTTCTGAAGGGTTATGCGGAATAACACGATATGGTAATCTAGAAGGGGGGGGTTGAATAGATTACGGAAAATTCTAATTACTAATGGCTTCTTTTCGGTGCTACAGCAATCTCAATGAAACTTGATTAGAATTTGATTGAGATTAAGAAAGCTTGAGTTGATATATTGAGAACAGGGTATCAAACGTGCGTATGAACACCGTGCCTACCAATCATCTATCGCAAAACACGAACAAACCACAGAACACGATGATTTAAGGTGTTCGGAGTACACAACTCGTGTATCCTACATCCACCGTCCACACACACACGCAGAAACGACTGCTTATGAGCGAGTTCAACACAACAACTCAACCACACACACGTTGTCTGATGAACCACGATCAGAACAACCACAAATTCGTGAATCAAGCACAAGGGATGCTCGAAACACAACCACACACACACACGATGGAATGGAAATTGTGAAATGGAGAAGAATTTAGAGTTGGGGAACAAATCCAGTTGGAATTCTTCTCGTGGATCGTCCAAACGCTCTTCAAACTTCGATTGGATGTAGATTGATCGATGTAGAAGGTTGAATTGATGACGATCCGGCTTCAACTTCGCATGGATGGTGATTCCACAACGATCTGGGCAGAAAGTTGAAGCAGAGCAGCAATTTGGGGCTTTTCCTCTTGGTCCCTTGGAGGCTCTTGGTTGGGAGGCTGCTCTCTGCGAATTTGGCTCCAAAAGGATGCTTATATAGTGTTAGGTAAAGGTGGGGGTCGTGGAGGAAGGAAACACCCAAGTGGGGCCGGATTTGGAAACTCTAAATCTCATGTTTCCGTCGTCTGTCGACAGGTGCACTTGCATCTGTCGACAGGCGCACTCAGGCTGAGAACTGGGTTTCAGAAAATCTGAATTTCTGAGTGTATCTGTCGACAGGCAATTTGCATCTGTCGACAGGTGCACTCAGGAATACAAAACCTGAGTTCTGTCCTGGGTTGTCTGTGTGTATCTGTCGACAGGTACTTTGCATCTGTCGACAGGTGCACTCAGAGATGCAAACCTGAGTTCTGTCTTGGAATGACTGTGTGAATCTGTCGACACATGCCCTGAGCCTGTCGACAGATACACCTCTTTGACAGTTTTTTGTGCTATTTGCTCATCTCTTCAATGCTCCATCTTTCATGCTTGTGCACCTACATGCAAATACATTGTTAGTGATATACATTGTATGATTTAGCAATGTTTAACTCAATCACTTTCATGGTGTTTTTCATGTTAGTTAGCACATCAATTTTGCATTAAATCAATGTTCAAGGATATTAATGTGATCATCAAAAACATGATATATGGAAAACCCAACAATCTCCCCCTTTTTGATGATGACAAAAACATTCAATTGATGCATATTGATGTTCTCCCCCTTTTTGACAACATACAAAATGTCAAGTCATGCACATTAGGAGACAAATAAACATGAACTGTGAGTTTTCATTGATTGATCATTCAAATTTCACAGTACAAGAGACAATCATTACATGACTCAATAAAAATCAAAAGAAAGGGAAATAACATGAACAAGCAAAAGATGACTGGACAAGTGAGACTAACTTCCAGCTAAGACTCTTAATGACCTCTAATGATCCTGAGACCCTCTATTCATTGTCATGTCCAGCAGGTGGAGGATGACGGGATCCATCTCTCTCGGAGTAGAGGTAATCAAGCCGGTCTCGGATTTGCACGTGAGACTCATCCAGAGAGTTGAGGCGAGCATCCACTTGATCAAATCTGGAATTCATCTGAGCAAAACCTGAGATCATTTGTTGATGCATTTGTGCCAAGTAATCACGAAGAGATTGTTCTTGAGGCACAGGTACATCATCAAATTCTTGAGCTTGATCAGGCATTTGCTCATCCTGAGAGTCTTCATCACTGCCTTCATTAGCTTCATCGGCTTCATTGTCTTCTTCATCAGATGACTCTTCAACTCCTTGGTGATCCTTTCCTTTGAGAGTCCTTGTGACTATACCGTCTACAATCTTGTAGCCCATTCGGTTAGCAGCAGTGAGGTCAAAAGCACTGCGGGATTTTAAGGAGATGAGCTCACTTGAAGCGATAGGAATGCCAATGAAAATGAGAAGAGAGGTGATGGGGCAAGCGTATGGCATTGATCTCTTGGTGTTAGAGAAACACCGACGGATGAGGCTTATCATGAGTTCAGACAGATTGATTTGTTGACACTTGAGGAAGAATATGAACAAAGACTTGTGGACCTCGGTGACTAATTCTCGGCTTCCATCCTTCGGGACGATCAAGGTAGTGAAGATGTGATGGATCATCCGGATCAAAGGAGGAAAGGAGTTGGCATTTAGACGAGCAATTTCCTTAGTGGAGTCATAAGGTTGCAACGTGAGAAGTTCATAGTACTCAGAAGCGGAAGGAGTGTAGTTGAAGATTTCAACTCCTGAGTTTGGAATTTCAAGGGCTGTCGAGATAAGATTGCGGTGAGGCGAAAACGAGTGCCTTTCACCGAAGAGAAGAGATCTCCCTGATCGGAAAGCCCTAGGTTATTGAAAAACTCTGTGACGGCAGTTGGAGAGTATTGCAAGTGTGAGTACAAAAAGGATGTCCACCCTTGAGTGTCAAAGTAGGGTAGGAGTGAGGGGAACATCGGTGCTAAGGACTCGAAGTCCACATACCGGGATTGGACGAGTTTCTTGAAGGTGCCGTGGCCGGATAAGACGGAGACCTTGAGGAACATTGAGTTCCGGCAACCGATCCTCGCGATGCTTGCTGCGACGTTCGGAAGGAGCCCTGGAACTCTCTCCGGCGTCCGTCGAAGCGCGACGACGGCGAGAGAGAAGCTTTGATTTGGGTGCCATCTCAGGAAGGAGGGTGAGAATGGCGTTTGGGAAGGGAGAGTGGAGGGATCCCAGACGAGGAGCAGCAAGATCGTCGGAGACGGAGCGGATCTTGAGCCCTGGAGGGGGAAGAAGGGGGTTTGAAGAAGAGGAGGAGGAAATGAGAGGGGAAGGGTGAGAATGGTCGTGGGATGCCTTAGAATAGGTTTAGAAGGGTTTTAAAAGAGAGGCCCCACAAAAAGGACTTGAACCGGCGCGAGGGTTGGCTTCAAAAACGGATCTGGGCCGCCGGCTGTCGACAGATGACAATCTATCTGTCGACAGATAACCTTTTTTTTTATTTTGGCTAAAACTTGATTTTTGATAAGATTTTTCAAAGGGACAAGTGTTCATTTGGTGTTTTAAGGTAAAATAGGTGTATGTACAAGATAAAAATGCATATCCATTATGATGAAGACATGACACAATTCTAAAATGAGTTTGAATTAAAACAGATAAGTTCTTTAATTAGATCATGAAGAACACATTTCACAATAGCCAGTGAAAATTAAATAACTCTTTTGATTAAGGCCGTTGAAGAAAAACATGCATCTAAATAGAGATGATAGTCAGATGACATTTGAATTAGATGGCCACAAGAACATCTTACCCATAAGAAGCACATTGGACTTGACATAAAAAGTTTTCGGAGGCTTCACTCTATTTCTGGTATGATTTTAGAATCTTTAAACAACGAAGATGGAAAAGAGTGGCAATGAGGAGCACTTTCACTTTTTCATGTGAAGGTAGACATTTGTGATGCCAATACCCCCAGTTACTCAATGTGAGTGTCCATCAAGCCATTGTGTAGAGATAATGAAACAACCTTTTGACGCGAAGACCGACATTGGTGATGCCCATGTCCCCGGTTACTTAGTGATTTTCATCATTGCTCTACCTCCATCCCATAAATGAAAGATAAATTTTTTATTGAACCGAAGAAATAGGTAGCTTTTCTCCCTTTTTTTTTATTTTATTTTACTTTTGTCAAGTACATGAGATTTCTTTAGGCAAGTTATAATGTAGAACATTAAATTCAAGAACCTTTGATTTTTCAAATCATTTTAGATTCATGTTTAACGACAAGGGAGTTATTCAAAGGAGATGTTTAAAAATCATTTGGTTTGCTCATTGTGTTCAAAATGATCTAAATAGACCTCAATCAAGTGTTGCATCAAACATCATTTAGACTTGGTTCACGACTTTGACATGAAGTGGATATGAAAAGGTTATATTGCACACAAACAAACCAATGTTTACCTTTAAATCCAGTAATGAACACTTTCTTGAAAAGTATGAAGAAGGAATGAGAAAGTAGTGAGAATGTGTGTATCTGTCGACAGCAGGAATCTGTCTGTCAACAGATGCACACAGACTGATGAATTGAAGTTTCAGTCAGAGCAAATCTGAGTGTATCTGTCGACAGATGGAATGTGTCTGTCGACAGATATGAACAGAGTGGACTTTTCTGGTTTCAGTTTGAGTGCACATTGAGTTCAAGGAAGTGAGGATTAAAAATGAAGTGAAGGAAGAGTTTCCTCATGAAAATACTCATCTACCCTTAACTCACTCCCCCATAGTGTGTGCACGTGTTGACACAACATCAAGTCAAGGATTCACACAAGCATTTGAGACAAGGCAAACATGTTCATTTCAGGAATATCATACGCAAGCACATGGTCACAGAAAAAGCATTGATTCATGGAGTTAACATGATAAAATGTAAGGAAACTAAAAATCCTATGTGAAGTACAGGACCTTTATATGCAATGGGACTATGGATACTTGGCGGAGAATATTTTCTCACGCATGATGATAGTTTTCAACAAGCCGAACTTGTTCTTCCACAGTTCACCATTTGATATACCACATAGTCATTCACACATAAAGAGCATGTACTCCAATATGGATAGTTAGTTTCATTGCATTTTACACAAACCCAATTCTCTTCTTAAGGATGTGAATCTATCTTCAGACAAGGGTTTGGTAAAAATATCAGCCAATTGTTTTTCTGTGGGAATGAAATTAAGTTCCAAGGTTTTATTGGCAACTTCATCTCTCAAGAAATGATGACGGATTTCAATGTGTTTAGTCCTTGAGTGTTGGACAGGGTTTTTTGAAAGGTTGATAGCACTTGTGTTGTCACATAGGATAGGTGTGCATCCAATTTCAACATTATAGTCAGCTAACTGACTTTTGATCCACAACACTTGAGCTGCACAACTTCCTGCAGCGACATATTCTGCCTCTGCAGTGGAGAGTGCAACGAGTGTTGTTTCTTGGATGCCCACGAAACCATGCAACCGCCAAGGAATTGGCAATATCCACTAGTGCTTTTTCTATCAATTTTACATCCAGCATAATCAGCATCAGAATATGAGATCAAATCAAAACTACTGCCTGCTGGGTACCAAAAACCCAAATTGCATGTGCCTGAGAGATATCGGAAAATTCTCTTGACTGCAATTAAATGGCTTTCCTTTGGACTAGATTGATATCTAGCACAAAGGCAAACACTGAATTGTATATCCGGTCTACTTGCAGTAAGATAAAGGAGTGAGCCAATCATACCTCGGAAGTGCTTTGCATCTACCGGTTTACCTTTCTCATCATTTTCCAATTTGATGCTTGTGCTCATTGGGGTGGAGGCCGGTTTAGCTTGCTCAAATTGAAATCGTTTGAGAAGCTCTTTGACATATTTTTCTTGATTTATGAAGAATCCGTCTTTATGTTGTTTCACCTGCAAACCAAGAAAGAATTGAAGCTCCCCCATTAGACTCATCTCAAATTCACTGTGCATATGTTTAGAAAATTCTTCACACAGTGAAGGGTTAGTTGAACCAAATATAATATCGTCCACATAAACTTGAACAACAATCATGTGATTGCGAACTTTCTTAGTGAAGAGAGTTTGGTCCACTTTACCTCTTGAGTAGTTTTTGCTTACCAGAAAATTGCTTAGTCTATCATACCAAGCTCGAGGTGCCTGTTTCAAACCATAAAGAGCTTTGTGCAATTTATACACATGGTTAGGCATTTCAGAATTTTCAAACCTGGTGGTTGAGAGACATAGACTTCTTCTTTTATATAGCCATTTAAGAAAGCAGTTTTAACATCCATTTGATAAAGTTTGAACTTATGGGAGCATGCATATGCCAATAAAATTCTGACTGCTTCTAATCTGGCTACAGGAGCAAAGGATTCTTCAAATCTACACCAAATTCTTGATTATATCCTTTTGCAACGAGTCTAGCTTTATTTCTGACCACTTTTCCTTCTTCATTAAGTTTATTCCTAAACACCCATCTAGTTCCTATGATAGAAATTTCAGGGGTTCTAGGAACTAAACTCCATACATTATTTCTTTGAAATTGACCAAGTTCCTCATGCATAGCATCAATCCACGAGTTATCTTTTAAGGCTTCTTCAACATTTTTGGGTTCCACTTGAGAAACAAAAGCAAAAAGATCATGTTCAATTATTTGTCTTACTTGAGACCTCGTTTGAACAGAATCATTTAAACTACCTATCACATCATCAAGTGGGTGATCTTTGGAATACCTCACATTTGTGATTGTTGAAGGGCCGGGAGTATCTTGTCCTTGAGGAATTTGATCTTGTGAATGTCGTTCTTCAGGAGGTTCACTTTCTGGTGGATTCTCTTCAAGTGTTTCATCTTGTTTTCTGAATGCTATTTCATCATCTTCATCGTAGTCCCTGTGAAGATATCCACCTTTGGTCTTGGAATCTTCTTCAGATTTGTCTTTTGCTTTGACTTGTAGGTCCTTAAGCGATGTTCCTTCATCCTCTTTTTCAGTCCTGTTAACATTCAAGCTGTTAGATTTGGCATAAGTCTCATCAAAAATAACATGTGGAGTTTCTTCCACAGTGCGTGTTTTATTGTTAAACACCCTATATGCCCTAGAGTGTTCTGAGTAGCCTAGAAAAACACCTTGATCACTTTTGGCTTCAAATTTATCTAAATCAGATTTATCATTGTTATGAATAAATACCTTTGAGCCAAAAACTCGGAAGTACCCAAGGTTGGGTTTCTTACCTTTCAACAATGGTAGGGGGTTTTCTTTATCACAGGTCTTACCATGGCTCTGTTTAGAATGTAGCACGAAGTGTTCACTGCTTCTGCCCAAAACTTTTGGAGAGTTGGCCTTCAACTAGAAGAGTGCGAGCCATTTCCACCAATGTTCTGTTTTTCCTCTCCACTACTCCATTTTGTTCTGGAGTCCTTGGGGAAGAGAACAGATGTTCAATCCCTTGGTGCCTGCAAAAATCAGAAAAAGCATTGTTATCAAATTCTCCCCCGTGATCGGTGCGGATTGAGTATATTTTATTCACATTGCCATGCTCAATCTTGTTAAAGAATTCTTGGAAGATTGTAAGTGTTTCACTTTTGTGTGCCAAGAATTTGACCCATGTGAACCTAGAAAAATCATCTACAATGACAAAACCAAAACGTTTGCCATTGAGACTTAAGTTCTAGTTGGTCCAAAAAGGTCCATGTGCAACAGTTCATATGGTTTAGATGTGCTTACCGGTGCTTTAGATTTGAAAGACTTCCGGGTCTGTTTTCCCTGTGCACATGCATCACAAAAACTTTCATTGTTGTTAAAAGAAATGTCAGGAAGTCCACTTACTAATTTGAGCTTCATGATCTTGTGCAACACGTTGTAGCTCGCATGGCCAAGCCTACGATGCCACAAGGTCAATTCATCCTGTCTATTTGCAACAAGACACAAGTTGTCATTTTCTGGATCATCTAAGTCAACTAAGTAAATGTTATTCACTCTTTTTCCAGAAAATTTTACACTTCCTGTTTCTTTATCAACAATTTGACATGAATTTGATTCAAACATGACGTTGTGACCTCTATCACACAATTGACTTATGCTAAGCAAGTTGTGATTAAGGCCATCAACCAACAGTACATTTTCAATTGAATTGGAGGGACACTTACCAACATTACCTGTGCCAATTATTTGGCCTTTGTTGTTACCTCCAAAGATGACTTGTCCTCCGTCTTTCTCCACTAGGAAACAGAATTTAGCTTTGTCGCCCGTCATGTGCCTCGAACAGCCGCTATCCAAGTACCATTTGTTTTGATGTTGGGCTGCTAGGCATTCCTGCATATGTGGATCAGACAAGAGGTTTTGGTACCCAAATTACTTTGGGTCCCAAAATTTCATTCATGCAACAAAGTAGATGTTTGGAATCCAAACTTGTTTGAATTTCTGTTTCTTTGGATTATTCCAACATTGTTTTTCATCATGACCAATCTTTTTACACACATTGCATGAAGGAATTTTCTTTTCAATTTTTTGTTGCTTGATAGACTGTTTATTAGTTGAAGTTGTTCTTGTCTGTCGACAGGCACCATTCCATCTGTCGACAGGTGGCTTTTTCTTTTGTTTGTTGGGAACATGCTTTGTGGGAACATGCTTGCTTGTGCTTGGGCTAGGATCAACAAAGGAAGTGATCAATGACTCTCCTATTTTCTTTTGTTTGACAGGTTGATATCCTAACCCATGCTTGGTTACATGTATTTTAGCGCCCAAAACCGCATCTAGATTTTGCTTCCCTTTTACAAATTTCATTAAGTCCTCAGATTTTTCTTTCAATTCCTTTTCAGTTTGTTCCAACTTTTTCTTTGTTTCTAATTGTTCTTCTTGAAGGAATTCAAGAGAATGGCTTAAACAGTCTTTTTCTTTTTGTGTTTCTTGCAATCTCATTTTCAAGCAATCCATCTCTTCATTATGAGTCTTTTCATCAACTTTCATCATTTCTATTTCTTTTGTCAGGAATGCAATTCGTTCATCATTGTTTTTATCATGCACAAGGGAGTTGCATTTCTTTTTTAATGCTTTATTTTCAGATCTATATTCACAAAATTTTTCAAATAGAGTAGTGTATGCTTCCTCCCATTCACTTGCAGTGAAATCATCAAATGAGAAGTTTACCTCGGTGGAGTCATCACTCCTTGCCATTAAGCATTTCACTTCTTCATCATCGGATGTTTCTTGTGCATCTTCATCTTCATCTTCATCACTCCAGGTGGCCAACATTGCTTTGGCTTTCTTGGAGGTGAATTTTTCCTTCTTCAGCTTCTTCTTGAGTTCCGGGCATTCTCCTCTCATGTGCCCTTGTTTCTTGCATTCATAACAAACAATATCAGATTTTTTGTTGGACTCATATTTCTGTGAAAAATTTTTCTTTTGAAAAGGTTTAGAGTTACCTGTGTCTCTCCTTTTGAACTTCAGAAATTTCTTGAATTGTCTAGTGAGCATTGCCATTTCACCATTATCACTCTCACTAGATGTTTCTTGCTCATCACTATCTTGTTGAATGGATTTCTTGGAGCTTGTTGATGTTTTGTTGGATGCTTTTAGAGCAATTGACTTCCTAGGATTTTCTTCTAATTCTTTTCTTTTGATGTTGATTTCATATGTCATTAAGGAGCCAATTAGTTCATCCAATTTCATTTTGGAAAGGTCTTTGGAATCCTCAATGACAGTGGCCTTAGTATTCCAAGATGAAGTAAGAGATCGAAGTATCTTTCTTACTAAGTCACTTTCAGAGTATTCCTTTTAAGACCTTTTAGCCCGTTAACTATTAGCATGAATCTTGCAAACATGTCTGATATGGTTTCATCAGTTTTCATCTTGAACATTTCATATTCAGACACTAACATGCTAACTTTAGTTTCCCTTACCTCGGACGTACCTTCGTAAATGAGTTCAAGTTTGTCCCACATCTCTTTTGCTGTTGAGCATGTGGAGACTCTTGAGAACTCCTTTGGATGCACCGCACATTGCATCATGTTTAGTGCGCTCCAGTTGAGAGTTCCTTTAGCTATTTGGTCTTTCGTCCAGGTGTCTTCGTCCTCGGGCAACACATATGGTCCCTTGCTGACTATCTTCCACAGCTCGTAATTTTGAGCTCTCAAAAATACCTGCATACGATTTTTCCAATAAGGATAGTCAGTGCCATCAAAATAGGGTGGCCTGGTTACTGAATGTCCCTCGGCCATATACCCTTTGCTAGAATCCATAAGATCGAAAATCTCCTGATCGCTAGATCAAATGACGAAAGCAGTAAATCGGAGAAACCGTGCTCTGATACCAATTGAAGGGTTATGCGGAATAACACAATATGGTAATCTAGAAGGGGGGGGGGGTGAATAGATTACGGCAAATTCTAATACTGATGGCTTCTTTTCGGTGCAACAGCAATCTTAATGAAACTTGATTAGAATTTGATTGAGATTAAGAAAGCTTGAGTTGATATATTGAGAACAGGGTATCAAACGTGCGTATGAACACCGTGCCTACCAATCATCTATCGCAAAACGCGAACAAACCACAGAACACGATGATTTAAGGTGGTTCGGAGTACACAACTCGTGTATCCTACATCCACCGTCCACACACACACGCAGAAACGACTGCTTATGAGCGAGTTCAACACAACAACTCAACCACACACACGTTGTCTGATGAACCACGATCAGAACAACCACAAATTCGTGAATCAAGCACAAGGGATGCTCGAAACACAACCACACACACACACGATGGAATGGAAATTGTGAAATGGAGAAGAATTTAGAGTTGGGGAACAAATCCAGTTGGAATTCTTCTCGTGGATCGTCCAAACGCTCTTCAAACTTCGATTGGATGTAGATTGATCGATGTAGAAGGTTGAATTGATGACGATCCGGCTTCAACTTCGCATGGATGGCGATTCCACAACGATCTGGGCAGAAAGTTGAAGCAGAGCAGCAATTTGGGGCTTTTCCTCTTGGTCCCTTGGAGGCTCTTGGTTGGGAGGCTGCTCTCTGCGAATTTGGCTCCAAAAGGATGCTTATATAGTGTTAGGTAAAGGTGGGGGTCGTGGAGGAAGGAAACACCCAAGTGGGGCCGGATTTGGAAACTCTAAATCTCATGTTTCCGTCGTCTGTCGACAGGTGCACTTGCATCTGTCGACAGGCGCACTCAGGCTGAGAACTGGGTTTCAAAAATCTGAATTTCTGAGTGTATCTGTCGACAGGCAATTTGCATCTGTCGACAGGTGCACTCAGGAATACAAAACCTGAGTTCTGTCCTGGGTTGTCTGTGTGTATCTGTCGACAGGTACTTTGCATCTGTCGACAGGTGCACTCAGAGATGCAAACCTGAGTTCTGTCTTGGAATGACTGTGTGAATCTGTCGACACATGCCCTGAGCCTGTCGACAGATACACCTCTTTGACAGTTTTTTGTGCTATTTGCTCATCTCTTCAATGCTCCATCTTTCATGCTTGTGCACCTACATGCAAATACATTGTTAGTGATATACATTGTATGATTTAGCAATGTTTAACTCAATCACTTTCATGGTGTTTTTCATGTTAGTTAGCACATCAATTTTGCATTAAATCAATGTTCAAGGATATTAATGTGATCATCAAAAACATGATATATGGAAAACCCAACACTTTCCTCTTCTCCCCACCCCCCCCGGATTCTTTTCTTCTTTCAGGGCATCGTGCCATCCTTATTCTCCAAACCCCTCCGGCCCCGCCGGAGTCTCCGAAATCTTTCCTCCACTCTCTCCTTGCCATCTTCAATCGGGTCCTTCGACCCTTCTCCCACTATTTTTGGGGCTTCAGTCCCCATATGTTTTTATAATTTGGATAAATAAATGTAATTCTTGTAGACCTCTGAGTCTTGCCCCAGCGCCGGGCATTCGTCCCTCCAAACTCAATCAGGTCCTCCGACCCTTCTTGCACTATTTTTGGGGCTTTAGTCCCCACTCGTCTTTTTAATTCCAACCAAAAAATGTAAATTCTTTTAGACCTCTGAGTCTCGCCCCAACGTAGGGCATTTTGTTCTCCTTTACCCTCCAAAGTCTTACTATATTTTAGCAGTGTCAAAAATGTCAAAAAATCCATAAAATGATGAATATTTAAACATTGTCATGCTATCGCAACATTTCTGTTATGAAAATTCTGCGCCAGGAGTCCAAAATTCCCTCGCGGGTCATTAAGGTTTGCCCTTAGCATGGACACCTCCACACACTTCACGGCACCCTAAGCCGATTGCTCTCGGTAGACACCGTCACCGTCACAGCCACGCCTGAATGGCACAAATGTCTGTTTCTCTCCTCTTTCGGCCGAAGTATGGGTAGTAGAGGTAGTTTGGGCAAAGAAACCTTCCTGAAGCACCCCGTCATAAGAGGACGTCCTCCAAAATGGGCAAAATCAAAATGACCAATCAAATCAAAGTCAAAATGCATGTCAAGAGTGGAAAAGTCCCTACAGAGATCCAAATGGACCCAGTCATATACATGCAAAAATCAAAATCAAATCAGTCAATAGGGCATGGCAAAGAGTGGCAAAGTCCCCACGGAGATCCAAATGGACCCGGTCGTACGCATGTCCCTACAATCAATTCGTCATCACTCAAGATTCCAAAATAATTGGAAAAGCTCCAATAATCAAGTGAGACTAATCCTTCTGACGGTTGTGCCAAGGAAGGAAGTCAAACCCAACTCCTCAAACCCATATCAAGCTTATCTCCAAGTTTTCTTCTCTTCTCCCTACTAAGGACTTAGTCGCCTTTTCAGACATGGCTTTGATAGCGACACTATTAACCACAAGCAATCAGCCCATGGGCACCACGTTAAACTGCACGCCCTACTCTGGACATTCTTTAATGACACGGAGTCAACAAGGACCCCTTACGAGTCTGTTTTCATAACTCTAATGTCGCCATAGCATGACATTGTTCCAAAATACAAAAAAATCAATATTTTCAAAATCCAAACAAAAATTCAAATATTTCCAAAATACAAAAAAATTCAAATATTTCAAATCCCATAAAAATTTAAATATTTTAAAAAAAATCATCTAAAATTTAAATACTTTTCAAAACTCCATAAAATTTGAATATCCTTCAAAATCCTAAAATCCATGATGGTATTGCACATGGCAAGCACATTGTTTCCTGCTTGCACCAGATCACATCAATTCTTCCAATCATAGGTTCCTCCCACCTTGCGCTCCAATCTCCTTAGCCAAAGATCACCTATCCTCATGGTCTAATAAAAAAACCAAATGAGCTATTTATTTAATGCTTTATTAATGCTCCAAGGCATGTTTTGAACGAATGTTGTTTTTTCCATGATATGTGTTTTTCTTGGCTAATGAGTTTTGAGTGTAGGATTCGAGTTACCTCATCCGGCGCAATCAGGCTGTTGCTGCCCCTACCATCACCTATCTGCATTTACTATATGTTATACCTTTAGAGAACACCAAGGACCTTGTGGCTCTAAGGAATCTTGGATTTGAGTTTCCCTTTATCAAAATAATGATTATCCTAGAGGATCCTTAGCCACACGGATAGGCCGTTACTCTTGGCATGTGAGGACGATGGACCCATGCATCCCCCGGTCCTGACTCACCGGCGTAACAATATTATCCTTGGTTATTTCTACTCCTATTTTAGTCTTATTTTCCTTTTAGCCCAGCATACATGCATATTGAAATCTCAGTAGAAAACCACTCTTCTAAGTCAATTTGAGGGCCATCCGCACCTCGAAATTCAAAAGCAACTTGAAATATTCCATTCCGGGTCGAATACCCAACTCCCTTCGTTGTTGCCTCTGCGCCGATTTCCTTAAGAATCCTTTGTTTCTACTTATCCCTTTCATTTTCCTTTTCCCAGATATCCACCTGAGGCAGTGGCAGACGCCCCCGATGGTGCAACCTAATGGATTGTGTCCTTAGGTACTTCCCTGACGCTGGAAGTTGATCTCTCCTTCTCTCCCCAAGATCCACCTGAGGCTGTAGAAGACGCGCCCAATGGTGAAACCTAACGGATTGTGTCCTTAGGTACTTCCCCGACGCTGGAAGTTAGTCTTTACCTTTCTTGTCCTTTTCTTTTGTCCAAGCATTTGTTTCATTAGGTCTTCTTCCCAGTGGTGACTCTGATAACGACACAATTTTCAGTGTTAAATTTCATACATTTAGTTAAATTTAGACTTCAGTTGTCTGTAAATAATGTACATTTAAATCTTAAATTTGCATTCTATTCATGTATAGTTTTTGAACATTTTAGTTAAATTTTTAGGTAGAACACATAGTAGATTCTCATTAAATAAATGCAATACTTTTGAATAATTTGACTAATTTTCTTTTACAAACATTGTACATAAATAATATTTGATTTTATAACCATATCCTAGTTCATAAATAAAATAGATTTTAAATGAATAAATATTCCACCCACTACAAATATGCCACATACCCCATCTATCCCATTAAACAAATAAAAATTAATCACAAATATCCCACCCCACCCACTTATTCTACTTAAACAAAATTTTTTTATTTCTTTCTACCAGGTCAAGCAGACGAATCTGCTGGAAGCAACTGGAAAGGGTTGGCTTGTGCTGAGCTCTGGCCGATGGAAGCAGGGCGGCGCTGGGGTTTTGGGCGGCCAGGGGTGTGAAGCCAGCTGAGGTGGCGGAGGCCACCAGGGCGGTTTGCAGGCTGGAGCTCCTGTGTGCAAGCGGGGCTGGCGCCTGCCGCGGCGCGCAGAGGAGCTGCTTTGCGGTGGAGGCAGATGGGCGATCT
Organism: Colocasia esculenta; assembly: GCA_014218235.1. Taxonomy (NCBI): domain Eukaryota; kingdom Viridiplantae; phylum Streptophyta; class Magnoliopsida; order Alismatales; family Araceae; genus Colocasia; species Colocasia esculenta. Next base: position 41,162,773 of record CM024756.1, read on the forward strand.
GGGCCGGAAAGAGATGGGCCAGGTCGGATGGAGGCTAGGCCAGGTGAGGCTGGGGAGCGCCCAGATCTGGCGAAGGCGTGTGCTGCTGTGGGGCTCAGGCCAGTGTGTGATGGTGCGCAGGAGCCGGCCAGATAGGCCCTGGTTCGTCTGATGGCGATGGCTGCCCTGGTTCATGTGATGTGCTCAGGAGGCCCGGGCGCGGCGGCCAGCTGGGTGGTGATGGCGCTTGGAGGCATGGGTGTGGTCGAACCATCTGAAGGAAGTGATCTGAGGGCCTGCAGACGTGGCGATCTTGGTGCGCACTGGAGAGGAAGCAAGAAGACCCGGAAGCCTATATAAAGGGACCCCAAAGGTCCTTCGAGGGGGGTCTGCTGTGGGGGTTGGTTGGTTAGAATTTTTAGGAATTTTAGTTTACTATTTCCTGTATTTTCTTTCCATTGGAGCAGTAGAGTAGGGGAGGAGACGAGTTGGAATTTTTGAAGAATTTTTTAGCTCTTGCTTTCTACTCTTCCACAGTTCAGATGTTAGCCAGTTCAGATTTTAGTTTAATTCTTGCCATTTCTTCCTGTATTTTCCTTTCAAGCAAAGCATGTCAGGGTTGGCTGGTTCGATTGTTTTTGGATTTTAATTTTAGTTTATATTCTTCCGGAGAGTAGTGCTGTGAGAGATTCCAGTTGTTCAGCATTTGGGGGAATTTTATTCCATTTCTTCTGATCTGTTCTGTGAGGAAAGACACCAGAATTGTTGCTGTTGTGTTGTTCGTGCTGTTGGGAGCTGCTGTGAAGGATTCGGGGGTTTCTTCCATTTCTTCAGTCTAGTTTCATCTAGTTCTGCTAAGTGAGTTAGTTGCATTTCTCCTGGGTTTAGTTCGTTTCCTTCTGCGCAAATTGCGAGCGTGATCCGGGGAAATTATTGTTCCATTTTGCGTTTACTTGCTTCGATCTATTACAATTGTTCAGTTTTTTTTTCTGTTCTTGGTTGAATGGTTGAGCAGTGATAGACAGTTTGACATTTGGATTTGTTTGGTTTCTTTTCCGGTCTTCTGTGAGAGGATCAGATCAGAGTGTTCAATTTTCTTCTTTCTATTTTCTGTTCTTAGTGGAATTGAGCCAATGCATTTGTTTAGTCTTCTGTTCTTAGTTTAATGGTTGGATTGGGAGAGTCCGATCCATTTGACTTTAATTTCTCATTTCAATCATGTAATTTCTTCTGTTCTTGTGAGATGTGAGTATTTCTGCTGAGTTTGCTTCTTTTCTGTTGGCTTTGGATGGGTGCGAACAGAGGACCTCTTTCTTCGTCCTTTCTTCAATTGAGAGATTCCAGGAGTTCTACTGTTGGGAGGAGGTTTCGGCCCCAGGGGATTGAGAAATTAGTTTGACTACTTTTGCTATCTCTTCTGTTTTGGATGGCGATAAAGTAGAAGTTTCTTTTTCTTCTGTGTCCTGTGGAGGTACTGGAGGTAGCGGAGAGCAATTAGCATTTGAGAGATCAGAGAGTTTGATTCTTTTTTTTTATTCTTGGAGATTTCTATTTTGATTACTGTTCTTCTCTCCACTGGACAGATCGAAAGTTTGATGTGCAGTTTATATTTTACTTTTTATTGATTTGTTTCATCCCTCGAGCTGTGAGGGTACAGTGTTACCAAGTCTCTTTTCATTTCAATTCAGTTGGTTCTTCCATTAAATTTGATCTGTCAAGATTGTGCGAGATTTGATCGGTGTTGTTTACACATTCATTTTAATGCAATGTCGATAGAATAGACATTTCAAGTCAAAATAGTTTAACTCAAATTCTATTCCGCCTCTCCGTGGATATGACCTGCTCTCACTACTTACTAGTTCATTTTTGTTATTTTATGTTTGTGAGACAGTTTAGAGGAAGTGCGAATATTGACTTGTGCGATGAACTCTGGACAACGAAAATACACAATCAACAATGCCGCGCGTACCAGACTCCATTGGGTGTTGCTGAAAGACTCTTATCAGGTGGCAGTCCCCGATGATTATGCGTGTCTATTTTTCACCTTCGCGTCTACTTTTCAGTTTGTTCCCGCTGCACTCCACTTCACTACACTTCATTTCTTTTCATTCCATTGCACTCCATTTCACTCCACTTCGCTACACTTCATTTCTTTTCATTCCATTTCATTCCATTATACTCCATTTCACTCCACTTCACTACACTTCATTTCTTTTCATTCCATTTCACTCCACTTCGTGTGTCTTCTCTTCGCTCCCCTGCAAAGCAGACGCCAAGGCGTGGCAGCTGTAGACACGCGAATTTGGCTCCACCGCGGGCAAATTTCACATTGCTCCATAATGCCACAAATGGCCTTCTTTTTGCCTTGCAAGAGTAGTTTCCCAATATTTTTGGATCTCATCCACTCTTTCTTGGTAATTCCCCTTGGTTTCAAATGTGGTTCGGCCGCGGATCGACCTGCGCGGTCAGGTCACAGGGGTACGGGTGCAGCACCCCCGGAAGCTAAATTTGGTTCACAGAGGCATATGAACAACTTCATTGAAAGGAGTCCGAACTGCTGGATGCGATTCAGGAACCTTGTTGCGATGGCTCCAAAGGGCGTGACCTTGTCGCTTCGGCCATGCAGGACGCGACCATGCTTTTGGCATGAAGGCGTCGTGCATGGCGGACGCGTTTATGAGCACGTGTATAAAATGGCGTCCACTTCGTTGGACGCGATTTAAAGTCAAAAAGGCTACGCCCCCAAAGTCATCGCACATAAGGTTGCCACGTCGTGTAATCATGACAAAATCCCTAAATCACGGCCTTGTCAGTCGATGCGATTTAGAAGGTCAAATCTACAATCCTGCGTCAGCAGACAGCGCATTCATGAGCCGATTGCCTCGAAACCATGTAAGTCTTAATCGCGGCGAACACGATTCAAGTCGCGGCGGCCTGGCCAGACGCGATTCCAAAGCGTAGCTGCAACTATGTTCATGATGCACCTGTCACATCGGTTTGACTTTCTTAATCGCAGCCTGCCACCCAGACGCGATTCAATTCATAATCGTGGCTTCCTGTGTGGATGCGATTATTAGAATCTGATGCCCATAAATAGACCCCCAAGGGTAACTATTCAGAAAATCCCCTCCACCCTGGTGGAGCCCTGCCAAATTCTTCCTGCGACTTTCCCACAGCGGAGCCCTGCCGGACCGGCGACTTGACACCCTCGGAGTTCGAAGAGCCGTCTACCATTCCACGTATTGGAGCAAGGCGGGAGGAGCACGATCTTCCTCCACTTCCTCCATCAATTCTGACAATGCCGCTACGCCATCCACTTTCGGGGAAGCACCGCCTCCCCTTCCTCCGGGCCCCACGTGGCCCTTCTTTACTTTTCACACACACACACATGCATGCATACACACACACCTACATTTTAGGGGTTTAAAAGCTACCACGCGGTGAGTTCTCCCATTCTTTATTTATGTCATTTTATTTATTTTTTTGGAATTGTATACTACACGCCCGTGGCTAATCCCCTCTTCATTTTTTTGCCTTTTTTCTTTATCAGGATAATCAACATGGAAATGCCCTCTACCACGGCCGGCCGTGCTCATAGAGGAAGAGAGGACCCACATCATCCCCTGCACAATCTCCCCACTACAAAAAGGTACACTTGCGATCACTTCATCCATCCCGCACCCTTCGCCGTGCATTCTCCATTCGGTGCCTACGTGCACTTGGTGATCACGATCACCCTCCATAATATCCCTCTTTGTGGACTGTACTTCGAGTTCATCGGTGGCATCTACACCTGGGCGACCTGATAAGGTCCTTCCCACTTCGAGGCGAGTTTGTCGATTGCTCTTCGGGGATCCGATGCTGAGCACTGGCGCAGAACAAGGTCACCTTCGAAGAAGCGCCGCTTCCGAACTCGAGAGTTGTAGTATTGCGTTAGTCGCTGTTGGTAGGAGACTAGTCAGATGCTGGCGTCACTTTGGCATTCGCCGAGCATGTCTAGATTCTCCCTGAGCGCATGGTTGTTAGCTGCTTCATCGAAGTGTGTTGTTTGAATGGTGGGGAGAGCAACTTCTAAGGGCACGACAACTTCTGTGTCGTAAGACAAATGGAAGGGAGTCTCCCCGGTGGCTACTCGTGTAGTTGTTCGGTGACACCATAGCATGTTGGGGAGCTCTTCGATCCATGAACTGCCTGCAGCTTCAACCCTTGTGGGTATCCCTTGCAGCAGTGTTCGGTTGGCGTTTTCGACCAGACCATTTGCCTGGGGGTGCGCTACTGAAGTGAAGTGGTTGTAGATGTCGAGCTCAGAGTATTTTTGCTTGAAGAATGTGTTGTCAAACTACTTCCCGTTGTCGGAGGTGATCACCTTTACAACGTCAAACCGGTAAAGGATGTTCTTCCATACGAACTTCCATGCGGGCTAGTCGGTGATTATGGCAACGGGTTCAGCGTCGATCCATTGGTGAAGTAGTCGAAGGCAATGAACAGAAATTTCTTCCGCCCTTGAGCCTTTGGGAAGGGACCCAAGATGTCAATTCCCCATCTGGCGAAAGGGCGCAGCTCAAAGAGGGTATGCAGTTGTTCGACTGGCTGTTTGATGAGCTGCCCGAACTTTTGTCATTCCGGACACCGTCTGGCGTAGGACATACAGTCCTTTTACAGAGAGGGCCACCAGAATCCTGCTCGGAGGATGCTACGTTCCAATGTTCTACGCCCCAAGTGGCTTCTGCATAAGCCTTAATGGGCCTCTTCGATGGCCGGTGTTACCTCCATAGGGCTAAGGCAACGCAAAAGAGGTCTGGAGAGGGATCGCCTGTAAAGATGGCCTTAAATGAGAGTGAACTTTTGGCAGTGTATCCTGACCTTACGAGCCTCGCATTTGTCGGGCGGAAGCTCTCCTTGAAGTAGGTAAGCCAAAAGATGGTCCATCCAGCTCGGCGCTGGAGGGCAAGCCTCAATAGTTTCTATATCCACTTCTATGCTCGGTAAAGCGAGCTCTTTTATGAATATGGAGTGAGAGGGGGCGATGTAGCCTGAAGATGCTAGTTTGGCAAGTGCATCAGCCCACGCATTCTGCTCCCGTGGGACATGTATAACTTCGAAGTGGAGGAGGCCCTCTGTTCGGCTCCTGACCTGCTGGAGGTACCGCGCCATGCGGGGCTCCCTTGCTTCAAAGTGTCTGTTCACCTGGCTGGCGACCAACTGTGAATCACTAAAGACCCGTAGTCGAAGTGCTCCAAGGTGCCTAGAGATTCGGATTCCAGACAGAAGTGCTTCGTACTCAGCTACGTTGTTGGAGGCAGTGAAGCGGAACCTAAGGGCGTATTGGAACTGCAAACCTTTCGGGGAAGTAAGCACTAAGACTGCTCCACTTCCTGTGACACTGGATGATCCATCGACATAGAGCTCCGATGGGGGTTCGTCTGCCATTGGGGGATCCTTCTAGGTCGGAAGGGTGCATTCCGCAACGAAGTCTGCCAACGCCTGAGCCTTAATGGCCGTCCTTGGACAGTAGCTGATGTCGAATTCTCCAAGCTCGATGGCCCATTTGATGAGTTTACTGGAAGCCTCTGGTCGCTGAAGGGAGCTTCAATGGCTGGTCAGTGAGAACCGTGATCGGATGGGCCTAAAAGTAAGGCCTAAGCTTCCGTGTGGCTGTTACCAGTGCCAGAGCGAGCTTCTCTGCTCTAGGGTACTTTCTTTCAGCCTCTTGAAGGACCCTGCTGATGTAGTAGATAGGATGCTGCATTGTTGCCTATTCCCTAATCAACACCGTGCTGATGGAGTGTTCGGTGACCGAAAGGTACACGAACAAGGGCTCCATGAGCACAGGTTTTGAGAGAACAGGTGGGGCTTCCAAGTACACCTTCAGCTCGGTGAAGGCTGCTTCGCAGTCCTTAGTCCACCATACTTGCCCCCATCGCTATGAAGCACCTTTAGGGACTCGCAGCAATTTGAAGAAGTTAAAACTCCTTTCTGCTGCTCGGGACATGAAACGGTTGAGTGCGGCGAGGCGTCCAGTGAGCCGCTAGACGTCGCGCACTGTCTTGGGACAACTCATCTCTAGTATGGCTTGGATTTTTTTGGGGTTGGCCTCTATTCCTCTATTAGAAATGAGGAAACTGAGGAACATACCCGAGCGCACTCCGAATGCACACTTCGAGGGATTGAGCTCCATATTATACCTTCGCAGGGTTGCAAAGGTTTCTTGGAGATCGGTGATGTGGTCGGCACTCGAGAGCGTTTTGACTAACATATCATCGACGTAGACCTCCATATTAAGCCCAATTTGCTATTGGAACATCTTGTTGACCAGCCACTAGTATGTTGCGCCTGCGTTCTTCAGACCAAAGGCATCCTGATAAAACAGTAGAGGCCAAGGTCGGTGACGAACGTGGTGGCGTCCTGGTCCGGAGGATGCATGATAATCTGGTAGTAACCAGAATAAGCATATATGAAGCTGAGGAGCTCATGTCCAGATGTGGCGTCCACCAGCTGGTCCATGCACGGCAAAGGGAAGTTGTCCTTGGGCGTGGCTTTATTGATATCCTTGTAATCCACGCACACTCGCCATTTGCCATTGGCTTTGCATAAAAGGACTACGTTGGAAATCCATATTGGGCAATGAGCTTCGCGGAGGAGCCCAACAGTTCGGCTTTTGACCACGTGATCCTGGATCACGGTCTACCGTTCACAATTGATGGGTCTCTGCCTTTGCTGGACCGGGGACACCTTTGGGTCCAAGCGAAGACGATGCACCATCACTTCCGGAGAAATACCAGGTAGATCTCTGTCTGACCATGCGAACACATCCAAAATGGATAGTATGAAAGCCTTATAGTGTTGTTGTTTGGCTTCTGGCAGTAGTGTGCCAATATAGAGGACATGTTCGGGATCGTCGTCCACTCGAACAGGAAGCAGGTCCTCAGCAGGAGTTCCCCAGCTGGTGGGAGGTTGATCGGCTGGATGGGGTATGGCTTCCGGAGTTGCGAGGGGCTGTTTGTCTCTCAGAGAGAGGACATAGCACCGTCGCGATTTGTGTTGAGTACCGAGCACCTCGCCGATACCACACGGGGTGGGGAACTTTATCTTTTGATGGAAAGACGAAGGTACTGCCTTGATTCGACCGATCAGGCCCCTGCCGAGGATGGCGTTGTATCCGGGCATGCTTCGGATAACCAAGAAGTCTACCATCTTGGTTACATTTTTCGGAGTCGTCCCAAGCATGATTGGGAGTCGCGCTCGTCCCATGGTTGAACCGAAACCCACGAGAAGCCGAATAGAGGCGACTCAACTTGGGTGAGCTGATCGATTTTCAATCCCATCATCAAGAAGCAATCATAAGCCAACATATCTGGGGTGCTTCAATTATCCACCAAAATCCGGTGCATGATACAGTGATTGATGGTGGCTGAAACGACCAACGCATCAGTGTGCGTATTCGAAACTCTTACAAGGTCTTCATCCGAGAAGGTTATAGCCTCCTTGGACTGTGCGCATGTAGGATTGGGGGGATAAGGGGTGGGGCGAGGCGCCGGGGGCCTGTCCACTAAGTGCACCCACCGAGCATAGTCACGTCAGCTTTGGTTGCTTTCTCCGCCTACACCAAAACCTCTCGTGATTGCGTTGATCTCTTGCCCGTTGGGCTCATTGTTGATGGGCTGCTCGGGGGTTCGTTCTCGGCATCTTGGGCAGTCTTCATTGCGGCGCACGTATCATCCAAGGTAGCCGCGCTTGATCAGGGACTCGATCTCATCCTTGAGCTTGCGGCACTCGGAGGTGTCTTGGCCGTAGTCGCGATGGAAGCGACAATACTTATCCTAGTTGCACCTGTGGGGGTCAGAGCACATCCTCGGTGGCCACCGAACATACTGCTCATTTCGAATTTCGGCCAGGATCTGTTCGGGAGCCACGGTGAGCGGGGTGTACTCGGCGAAGGGGCGTGGTCAGCGCGGCGAGTACCTGTTGCGCCAGCCCTTCTTTCGATCACGGTTGGAACCGTTGTCCAAAGGCCTCTTCTTGTCTGATTGCTCGCCCTGCTCTGCTCGACCGGCTGCCAGGCTCTCCTCAGATGTAGTGTGTCGTTTGGCGGTGGAGAGGAGCTCAGCGAGGGTGGAGGGCTGCTGGACCCCCAACGTCCTTTGGAGGAAGCCATCGCGAGTGCCCTGGATGAGGGCACTAGTGGATAAGGGGTCGTCGAGGCGTGGGATATGTTGTGCTTCATCCTGAAACCTTTTGACGTAGTCCCAGAGCTCTTCACCCTTCCTCTGCCGAACAGACACAAGAGAAGCCGCGGTGCGTGGCTGCGATCTTCCACTCGGGAAGTTGTCCCGAAAGGACTTCTTCAACTGGTGGAAGAAAGAGATGGAGCATGCAGGGAGGGCTTCAAACCATTCGCGAGCAGTCTCCTTCAAGGTGGCCAGGAAGGCTTGGCATTTGGCCGCATCTAATGCTCCGTGGAACACAATGTGTGACTCAAAGCTGTGAGCATGATCCACTGGGTCGGAAGTACCATCGTAAGGTGCGATGGTAGGCATTTGTAGTTTCGGTGAGACTCGGGCTGTAACGGACCACGTCGTTCAAACCCGTTAACCCACTAACGACCCTGACTCGACTCCATCTCCCACGAACAAGCCGTAGCCTCTCAAGGGATATCATGCACATGTCCGTGAAAATACAAAAGAACACACTGATATATATAAAAGATTCACAATCTCATACATATTCACATTAGATATACATAGCCAAATTTCAACAAAAGTCAAAGGAAAGTACACAAGCCTGGGGCATACCCCGAGGTACAACAGAAGAAAAGCTACACTGCTGGAGGTGTCGGCTCAACACTGCTATGATGCGGCCGTGTCTTGGAAGATAGAAGAGAAACCTCCTGCTCTCCTTCACCTGTAGGGAGTATGGGTGAGCCTCGCAAGTCACTGGCTCAATAGGGAAACTCCCCAAAGACAGAGCAACTAAATTCAAGTACGTAAGTAGGAAGCTACGACAATAACATATAAAGTAAACTAAGCACGATATTAAAGTTGTAAATACCACTTACCACTTGCCATTATCACAAACCAATTCAAATAAATAAACGGAAAACAGTAACTCGGTGTACGGGGTAAAGTAGAGACCGCCACACTCGAGCCATGTAGACTGGTTTGCGACACCAGCAACTAACTCAGAAAAATCACACAGGTCTACCTCTCAGCCTCGCAGCCACGGACGAAAGGTCTAGCTGTCGCTCCATGAGAACAAGTCAAACAACTGTGGAGACCAACCAACACCACAACTGCGGACCACACTACCGCGGGCCCATGTCTGGCACCTTTAGGCACTCTGGTCTGAGCTCCCTAAAGTGAGGCACTGGTAATAGGACTAGTTGGGGACTAGTGACGTCTACGGGTGTCTGTACCCCCAACTACGAGCGCGCTACAAGCGACAACACAACAAACTCACAAAAGTCGTTGTCCCACTGTCGTCTTTCCCTCAACCAGACGTACAACTCAAACTAAGGAGTGAGGGTGTCCAGGACAGACGACATAGACCTCGACGGTACAACACAAGTACCAGGACAATCCCCGAGCACAAGCCTGGCTCCCATAGAATCTGGGGCACCCAACTGAAGAGGGAACCACAGTAGGTGTCGTACTACCCGCCACGCACACACACAAACCATGTGCACACTGCACAAGCCTCATGAAAATTCAAGTCAGCGACGTGAGTACAGCACGCTGACTGCGTAAACGACACACCAGTCATGTGAACCACTCGCTAACCTCAAAATGGTATGCTAGTCACGTAAACAACATGCTCCTAGAGCGCAATAGGTGCCAATGCACCGCTTATACTAGCCATACGGAATAAATAATAAATATCGAATAATACCACCATTGAAACAATGCACAATAGGACCTCTCAGCTGAGACATAGCATAGTGTCGCCTTTAGATCGCAACACCCCGATATGTCGTGTTCAAAGCATGAATGCGACGGGTCGGCCTGTCGCGACCTGAACGCGACAGGGGGTTCTGTCACCTTCACAGGCGAAAACCCTAATCCGGAGAACCCTCTATGGATCACCACCCCAAACCATGTAAATCTGGTTAAATTCTCATTTTCATACTTTAATGGTTTCCCTAACATGGTATCTACTGTTCTCAACATCAAAAACCATCCACACATGCATCTCATGCAATTAAATGGTATAAAATAGGTAGAATTCCCCTACCTTCGCCAAGAACGTGAAGAACGACAAACCCACGGCATTTCCTCCGCTCCACGCAAGGTCCTCGCGGCAAGAACATGCCAAAAACCATGCTCCAATGCCAAATAGCCGTAGAAAACCCGCAACAGCATCTCCCCTTGGCCAAATAAAGCATGCTCAGCTCTGTCTGGCCAGCCAGGGTTTAAGAGCTGCCTGTGGTTCAGAACGCGACGGACCCCTCCGTCGTGACCAGGTCACGACGAAACTGGTCATTTCCTAGTTAAGGCTGACGTCCGTAGGTCGCCCAGTGTGTGACACGCGGTGCACATACAGACGACAACCGCCTCTGAGCGGAAACAAGAATGCGGCATGCAGGACCGTCGCATTCAAAACGCGACGTCCCTCCTTGTCGCGTTCAGAAACAATGAACGGGCTGGTGTCTTGGCCTAGCCTGCCAGCCCACAAACATCCCAAACCTATCAACACACCTGGAACATGCCATATTGGCCTCACATTGGTCACCACAACTACCAAACAAAGGATCCAAAAGATGATCCACAAGGATCCGAAAAAACGCGAGACGTTACATTACTATCATCTAAAAAGAAATTTCGACCTCAAAATTCAAAACATAATTCTGGTAATTAAAATTCAAACACAATAACAATTACTATTATCTAAAAAGATTTAAAACATACTCAAATAGATAAGGATACGTCTTAATCATTTCCTCTGCTAATTCCTAGGTATCCTCTCCTCCATGCCTATTTTCCCATCTGACCTTTACCAGTTCAATTTCTTATTCCTGAGCTTCTATGCTATGCGACCTGTGATTTGTACTGGGTATTCTGGCATATACATATCCGGTTTCAAATCATCCCGTTGATAACTGACTATTTGTGCTGGGTCTTCAATACACTTTCTCAACATAGACACATGAAAGATATCATGATCGTCAGTAAAATCAGCTGGAAAATCAATTATATAAGCAGTCTCCTCGATTCATTCTAATACCTTGAAGGGCCCTACATACCTCGGGCTCAACTTTCTATTCTTACTAAACCTCAATACACCTTTAGTAGGAGAAACCCTAAAAAAAACAAAGTCTCCAACTTCAAACTGAAGTGGTCTGCGACGATTATCTACATAGCTTTTCTGTCGACTTTAGGCTGTCTAATTTTTCTTTATTAAATCTGACCATTTCTATTGTTTGCTGAATCAATTTAGGACCCATTACCTGCCTCTCTCCCACTTCATGCCAATTTAATGGAGTTCTGCACGGCCTGCCATACAATGCTTCATACGGTGCCATTCCAATACTGGTATGATAGCTATTGTTATAAGCAAACTCGACCATGCCCAAATGGTGTTCCCAACTGCCTCCCCACACAAAACAACATGCTCGTAACATATCTTCAATTGTTTGTATTGTCCTTTCTGTCTGACCATCTGTTTGCGGGTGATAAGCTGAACTGTATTTCAATTATGTACTAATTATTCTTTGTAAGCTTCTACAGAAACTAGAAGTAAACCTTAGATCCCTATCAGAAACGATTGTCTTCGGGAAGCCATGCAACGGAACAATTCTGTCAACATAAATCCTTGCTAATCTTTCTACTGTCCAGGACATACTTACTGCTATTAATCTGCATATTTTAGTTAACCTGTAATAAATACCCAGATTCCATTATGCCCTGTAGTTGTTCTTGGTAACCCTGCCACAAAATCCATAGCAATGTCATCCCATTTCTACTGTGGAATAGGTAACGGCTGTAATAATCCCCCAGGCTTCTGATGCTCTGCCTTTATTTGCTGACAAACTGTGCATCTTGTAATAAACTCCATTATTTCTCTTCTCATGTGTGGCCACCAAAAGTGCTTTTTCAGATCTTGAAACATTTTAGTGCTACCTGGATGAATTGTATACCTAGATATATGTGCTTCTTCAAGAACTCTTTGCTTGACTTCTCTTTCTACGGGTACATATAATCTGCCTCTGAGCCTGACTACACAATTATCATCAATGATAACACCTTCCATTTTCACAATTTCTGTTAAGCTTTCATCAGTTCTCTGGGCTGCAATAATCTGCAAATATAAAGATGGCTCTATAGCACTACTAGCTAGTACTGCTTGTTGTTGACTGCTCGGAACATATAGTGAATTCTCTACTATTTTGTTATATAATTTCCATTCTTTATCATCATATTACTCATATATGCTTTTTTGCTCAAAGCATCAGCTACTACAATGGCCTTACCAGGGTGGTAAGCTAAACTGAAATCATAATCTTTTAAATATTCTACCCATCTATGGTGATGGAGATTCAAATCTTTTTGAGAAAAGATATACTTCAAACTTTTATGATCTATAAATATTTCAAATCTTTCACCATAAAGATAGTGCCTCCACATCTTTAAAGCAAAAACACTGCTGCTAACTCCAAATCATGTATTGAGTAGTTCTCCTCTGTTGGCTTCAATTGCCTGGATGCATAAGCTATCACCTTACCATGTTGCATTAATATTGCTCCAAGCCCTCTTCTTGATGCATCAGTGTAAACACAAAACCACCACTACCTACTGGTAATGTCAATATGGGAGCTGCTGTAAGTCTCTTTTTCAATTCCATAAACGTTTCTGGCATTCATTTGACCACACAAATGGAACATCTTTTCTGATTAATCTTGTCATGGGTGCTGCTATTCTGGAGAAGTCTGAATGAAACACCTGTAATAACCTGCCAAACCTAGGAAACTCCTAATTTTTGTGATGTGATCGGTCCTTCCCACTTCATAACTGCTTCTACCTTAGCTGGATCGACTGTAACTCCTTCTTCTGAAATAACATGACCTAAAAACTGAATTTCTTTCAACCAAAACTCACATATACTGAGTTTAGCATACAATTGATTATCCTGCAAAAACTGCAATGTAAGCCTCAAATGTGTTGCATGCTCTTCTTCAGATACTGAGTAAACCAATATATCATCTATGAAAACCACTATAAACTGATCCAGATAGGGGTGAAAAAATCTGATCATCAAATTCATAAATGCTGCTGGTGCATTAGTTAGCCCAAATGGCATAACCACAAACTCATAATGCCCATACCTGGTTCTGAATGCTGTTTTATCAATATCTTCTTCTCTTATTCATAATTGATGGTATCCCGACCTCAAATAAATTTTGGAGAATACTTTAGCTAACTAAAGCTGATCAAACAGATCGTCAATTCTTGGCAATGGATTCTTATTCTTTATAGTGACATCATTCAATTTCTTGTAGTCAATACACATTCTAAAACTACCATCCTTCTTTCTTACAAATAACACTGGAGCTCCCCACGGAGAATGACTTGGCCCGATGAATCCTTTTTCCAACAATTCCTGCAATTGTTTCTTTAATTCTTTCAATTCTGCTACGACCATTCTATATGGGGCTTTAAAAATTGGCATAGTTCCTGGCTGTAATGCAATCGTAAAGTCCACCTCTCTTTGTGGAGCTAAATCTGGCAAGTCATCTGGAAACACATCCGCAAATTCCCTGACTACTAGAACTGCCTCCACTGATTTACCAGTCTCAATCAAACTCACAGAAGCTAAATAAGCTACACATCCCGCATTTAACAATTTTCTAGTTCTATTTGCTGAAATTATAATCTTGGAGGTATAAAAAGGCATACTTTGAAATTCAAACACTACTTCACCGGGATGACAAAACCTGATTCTCTTCTTTCTGCAATCTACCATAGCTCCATAGGCTCAAGACAATCCATACCCAGGATAATATCATAATCCTCAATTGCAAAGCATAATCTACCTGGCATTTGATTCCCTTGAATCACAATAGGAGCCTCATCTACATAACAGGAGGTGAGCATAAACTCACCCGAGGGAACCTCTACTACCAACTCACACAATTTCTCCTCCAATGGATGCACCATACAATCCAGAAACTCTTGGAAATAAAAGAATGAGAAGCACCTGGATCAATAAACTCTTTCTGAAAATTCATAGATAGGTATATACCTTCTATTAGATTTGACGCCTCTTCCTGGGCTCGGGTGATAGCCATAACCTGACCTCTACCTCGCTACTGCGGTGCTCCTCTACCACGACCTATTGGTAACAGCTGGGGCTGCTGCTGCTACTGCTGTTGTACTTCTGCCATACCCATACTCTCGGGGTAAGGGCAAATTGCGGATTAAATGCCCCGGCTGATTACAATTATAACACCTGTACCCTGGTGGAAGGGTAGGCTGCCTAGTGGTACTCTGCTGTGACTCTTCCACTTCTGGCCTATAGCCACGCCCCTGCTGAAACATTTGCTGGTGACCTCCTCTTCCTCCTCGACCTTGAAATACATTCTTCAATTTTTTCCCCATTTCTGAAACCTGAGGAAGATGCTCCCGCTGGCACCTTTCCTTTGCTAATCCCCGTGGATTGCTGTGGTAGCCGAAAACTACCTGAACCTGACTCTCCTGCTTGCCGAATCCGAATGGACCTTTCTAATGTAGCTGCTCTCTAGGCTGCCTCCTCTACAGTCCTGCACATTAGCGGTATCACCGCATTCTAAAATTCTGCTCTCAAGCCTCGGATAAAATACTCAACCATCATAGCATTATCTGATACAACATAGGGTGCATATCGACTGCGTGCCATAAACCTCATCTAGTACTCTAGAATAGAAGATTTCGCTTGTTGAAGTGTCCGGAATTGCTCCCTTTTTGCCTGATATACTTGCACTAGAAAGAAGGTGTCATTAAATACCTCGAGAAATTCTGACCAGGTAATGGTCTCCTCTGTCCTACCCATAAAGTAGTCTGCATCTTTCACCTCCACCACACTTGAGCAAACCCCTCAACTAATATGCATCTAACACAACTCTGTTTACTGTTGGACATCTGCGTCACAAATACTCTTTCAACTTCATGAATCTAGTGCTCTGCGGTTTCTGATTCGGTCCTCCTGTATGTTTGGTGGTTGCAATCTCAAAATTTTTCACCTGCATCATTGGTTCCTCTGCTGGCCCTAACAGGTTGTGGCGGGGTACATGTATTGCAAAAGGTACCTCCACACCGGTTGGCGGTGGAACTGGCGTCATTGGTACGACCTCTCCTGCAACTGGTGGTACTGCTGCTGCCGGTACCTGTTGAAAGTCGCCTTGAGCCTCACATGCACAGCAGAAGTAAAATCAAAATGATTCCATCTATGTACTTGATCGAGCTATGATGTACGATGCATGTAAATATACATACAATAAGGCGTGAGATAATCTCACCTAGGGGAGATCGTATATCCCCTGAAGCGCAGAACTAGTCCTTGTTTGAAGGAGCTCTCGCGAGACTCCCTCTAGCGGTATCCACATAGTGGATGATCAGCAATGACATGACCCCTCCTACCCAGTGGTTCCACTCCTCCTAGTCGTGCAACGCCACACAACAGCTAACAGCAGCATGTAGTAGCAACAACAAGAGGGCTCGGCCCTCCTAGTTCTCCTCTTGCTTAGGGAGAGCACAACAGGGAGAGTTGGGAAGGGGGGATGAAGAAGGTGGTTTCTCTCTTCAAGCTCTAGCCCATAAACTACAAAGAGAACCCCTTCTATTTATAGAGAGCCCTAAAGGATATCTCATCAGGACACCTCATCATGTCATGATGACAAGGACACCTCACCATGTCATGATGACAAGAGGGACACCTTGCAAGGACACCTCGTCATGTAATCATGACAAGGGACACACTCGCAGGGACACCTCACCATGTCAGATGACAAGATGAGACACCTTGCAAGGACACCTCATCATGTAATCCTCGCAGGGAC
>CM024756.1:41178875-41337253 GCA_014218235.1 Colocasia esculenta
GGCTTGACTTGTAGGTCCTTAGTGATGTTCCTTATCTTCTTTTTCAGTTCTATTAACAGTCAAACTGTTAGTTTTGGCATATGTCTCATCAAAAAATATGTGGAGTTCTTCCACAGTGCGTGATTTATTGTTAAACACCCTATATGCCCTAGAGTGTTCTGAGTAGCCTAGAAAAACACCTTGATCACTTTTGGCTTCAAATTTATCTAAATCAGATTTATCATTGTTATGGATAAATACCTTTGAGCCAAATACTCGAAAGTACCCAAGGTTGGGTTTCTTACCTTTCAACAAATGGTAGGGGGTTTTCTTTATCACAGGTCTTACATGGCTCTGTTAGAATGTAGCATGAAGTGTTCACTGCTTCTGCCAAAAAGCTTCTCGAGAGTTGGCCTTCAACCAGAAGAGTGCGAGCCATTTCCACCAATGTTCTGTTTTTCCTCTCCACTACTCCATTTTGTTCTGGAGTCCTTGGGGAGGAGAATAAATGATCGATCCCTTGGTGCCTGCAAAAACCAGAAAATGCATTGTTATGAAATTCTCCCCCGTGTTCGGTGCGGATTGAGCATATTTTATTCACATTGCCATGCTCAATCTTATTATAGGATTCTTGGAAGATTGTAAGTGTTTCACTTTTGTGTGCCAAGAATTTGACCCATGTGAACCTAGAAAAATCATCTACAATGACAATACCAAAACGTTTGCCATTGAGACTTAGAGTTCTAGTTGGTTCAAAGAGGTCCATATATGCAGCAGTTTATATGGTTAGATGTGCTTACCGGTGCTTTGGATTTGAAAGACTTCGGGTTTGTTTTCCCTGTGCACATGCATCACAAAAACTTTCATTGTTGTTAAAAGAAATGTCAGGAAGTCCACTTACTAATTTGAGCTTCATGATCTTGTGTAACACGTTGTAGCTCGCATGGCCAAGCTTACGATGCCACATGTCAATTCATCCTGTCTATTTGCAACAAGACATGTTGTCATTTTCTGGATCATCTAAGTCAACTAAGTAAATGTTATTCACTCTTTTCCAGAAAATTTTACACTTCCTGTTTCTTTATCAACAATTTGACATGAATTTGATTCAAAGATGTCGTTGTGACCTTATAACATAATTGACTTATGCTAAGCAAATGTGATTAAGGCCATCAACTAATAGTACATTTTCAATTGAATTAGAGGGACACTTACCAACATTACCTGTGCCAATGATTTGGCCTTGTTGTTACCTCCAAAAATGACTTGTCCTCCGTTTTCTCCACTAGAAACAGAATTTAGCTTTGTCGCCGTCTTGTGCCTCGAACAGCTACTATCCAAGTACCATTTGTTTTGATGTTGGGCTGCCAGACATCCTGCATATGTGGTCAGACAAGAGGTTTTGGTACCCAAATTACTTTAGGTCCCAAAATTTCATTCATGCAACAAAGTAAATGCATAGGAATCCAAACTTATTTGAATTTCTGTTTCTTTGGATTATTCCAGCACCGTTTTTCATCATGACCAATCCTTTTACACACATTGCATGAAGGAATTTTCTTTTCAATTTTTTGTTGCTTGATAGACTATTATTAGTTGAAGTTGTTCTTGCCTATCGACAGTCACCATTCCATCTGTCGACAGGTGCCTTTTTCTTTTGTTTGTTGAGAACATTTTGTTTGGGTTGCAATAGTTTGGTCTGAGATGGACTTGTGTTATGCTTTGTGGGAACATGCTTACTTGTGCTTGGGCTAGGATCAACAAAGGAAGTGATCAATGACTCTCCTATTTTCTTTTGTTTGACAGGTTGATATCCTAACCCATGCTTGGTTACATGTATTTTAGCACCCAAACCGCATCTAGATTTTGCTTTCCTTTTACAATTTTCATCAGGTCTTCAGATTTCTCTTTCAATTCAGTTTCAGTTTGTTCCAACTTTTTCTTTGTTTCTAGATGTTCTTCTAGAAGGAATTCAAGAATGGCTTAAACAGTCCTTTTCCTTTTGTGTTTCTTGTAATTTCATTTTCAAACAATCCATCTCTTCACTATGAGTATTTTCATCGATTTTTATCATTTCTATTCTTTTGTCAGGAATGTAATTCGTTCATCGTGATTTTTATCATGCACAAGGGAGTTGCATTTCTTTTTCAATGCCTTATTTCAGATCTATATTCACACATTTTTTCAAATAGAGTAGTGTATGCTTCCTCCCATTCACTTGCAGTATAATTAAATGAGAAGTTTACCTCGGTGGATTCATCACTCCTTGCCATTAAGCATTTAACTTCTTCAACATCGGATGTTTCTTGTGCATCTTCATCTTCAACTTCGTCGCTCCAGGTTGCCAACATTGCTTTGGCTTTCTTGAAGATGAATTTTTCTTTCTTCAGCTTCTTCTTGAGTTCCGGCATTTCTCCTCTCATGTGCCCCTGTTTCTTGCATTCATAACAAACAATGTCAGATTTTTTGTTGGACTCATATTTCTGTGAAAATTTTTTCTTTTGAAAAGGTTTGGAGTTACCTTGTCTCTCCTTTTAAACTTCAAAAATTTCTTGAATTGTCTAGTGAGCATTGCCATTTCATCATTATCACTCTCACTAGATGCTTCTTGCTCATCACTATCTTGTTGAATGGATTTCTTGGAGCTTGTTGATATTTTGTTGGATGCTTTTAAAGCAATTGACTTCCTAGGATTTTCTTCCAATTCTTTTCTTTTGATGTTGATTCCATATGTCATTAAGGAGCCATTAGTTCATCCAATTTCATTTTAGAAAGGTCTTTGAATCCTCAATGACAGTGGCCTTAGTATTCCAAGATGAAGTGAGAGATCGAAGTATCTTCTTACTAAGTCACTTTCAGAGTATTCCTTTTTAAGACCTTTTAGCCCGTTAATTATTAGCATGAATCTTGCAAATTGTCTGATATGCTTTCATCAGTTTTCATCTTGAACATTTCATATTCAGACACTAACATGCTAACTTTGGTTTCCCTTACCTCAGACGTACCTTCGTAGATGAGTTCAAGTTTGTCCCACTCTCTCTTTTGCTGTTGAGCATGTGGAGACTCTTGAGAACTCCTTTGGATGCACCGTACATTGCATCATGTTTAGTGCGCTCCAGTTGAGAGTTCCTTTAGCTATTTGGTCTTTCATCCAGGTGTCTTCGTCCTCGGGCAACACATATGGTCCCTTGTTGACTATCTTCCACAACTCGTAATTTTGAGCTCTCAAAAATACCTGCATACGATTTTTCCAATAAGGATAGTCAGTGCCATCAAAATAGGGTGGCCTGGTTACTGAATGTCCCTCGGCCATATACCCTTTGCTAGAATCCATAAGATCGAAAATCTCCTGATCGCTAGATCAAATTACAAAAAACTGTAAATCGGAGAAACCTCGCTCTGATACCAGTTGAAGAGTTATGCGGAATAACACAATATGGTAATCTAGAAGGGGGGTTGAATAGATTACGGCAATTTCAAATTACTGATGGATTCTTTTTGGTTCTACAGTGATCTTAATGAAACTTGATTAGAATTCGATTGAGTATAAGAAAGCTTGAGTTGATGTAAATGAGAACAGGGTATCAAACGTGAGTATGAACAATGTGCCTACCAATCATCTATCGCAGAACGCGAACAAACCACAGGACACGATGACTTAAGGTTGTTCGGAGTACACAACTCGTGTATCCTACATCCACCGTCCACACACACACGCAGAAATGACTGCTTATGAGCGAGTTCACACAACAACTCACACACCACACGTTGTCTGATGAACCACGATCAGAACAACCACAAACTCGTGAATCAAGCACAAGGGATGCTTGAAACACAACCACACACACACAATGGAATGGAAATTGTGAAATGGAGAAGAATTTAGAGTTGGGGAACAAATCCAGTTGGAATTCTTCTCGTGGATCATCCAGACGCTCTTCAAACTTCGATTGGATGTAGAAGGTTGAATTGACGACGATCCGGCTTCAGCTCCGCATAGATGGTGATTCCACGACGATCTGGGCGGAAGATTGAAGCAGAGCAGCAAATTGGGGCATTTCCTCTTGGTCCCTTGGAGGCTCTTGGTTGGGAGGCTGCTCTGTGCGAATTTTTGCTCCAAAGGATGCTTATATAGTGTTAGTTAAAGGTGGGGGTCGTGGAGGAAGGAAACACCCAAATGGGGCCGGAGTTGGAATCTCTAAATCTCATGTTTCCGTCGTCTGTCGACAGGTGCACTTGCATCTCGACAGATGCACTCAGGCTGAGAACTGGGTTTCAGAAATCTGAATTTCTGAGTGTATCTGTCGACAGGTAATTACATCTGTCGACAGGTGCACTCAGGGATACAAAACCTGAGTCTGTCTTGGTTGTCTGTGTGTATCTGTCGACAGGTAATTTGCATCTGTCGACAGGTGCCTCAGAGATACAAAAACTGAGCTCTGTCTTGGGTTGACTGTGTGTATCTGTCGACACATGCCCTGGGCCTGTCGACAGATACATTGCTTTGACATTTCTTGGTCTGTTTGCTCATCTCTTTGATGCTCCATCTTTCATGCTTGTGCACCTACATGTAAATACATTGTTAGTGATATACATTGTATGATTTTGCAATATTTAACACAATCACTTTCATGGTGTTTTTCATGTTAGTTAGCACATCAATTTTGCATTAAATCAATGTTCAAGGATATTAATGTGATCATAAAAACATGATATATTGAAAACCCAACAGCATCCGCAGCAAAGAGGCACCAGAATCATCAGTTGCAGTGAATTGGAAAGAAAGTGCAGAGGAAGCCTCAGTGGCACCTCAGGAGCTGTAGTGGAAGTAGCTATGGCATCCGGCCACCTTGAGAAGCAGCTGTAGAAGATGCTCCCAGCCATGAGGAGCAAAATGTTAGTGAGCCTCAAATTTCAGATCCGTGGCAGTGGTTCACAATGTTTGAAGTATCTGTGGATGAAGCTCCCATTCAGAAGGAGCAAACACTGTTCCCGATGACACTGTGATGGAAGGAGCTCCCATTCAGGGGAGCAAGGAAGTGTTGCAGCAGATGCTCCTATTGAGGGGAGCAGTCTGTCAGCCCAAATATCCAAGAAGAAACCTCTGTACCAATGGCAGATACCTCTGGTTTAGGCACTTCATTGGAAGGAAATGAAGCAATACCTCAGGAGGAGAGCACTGAAAACCCCCCAGAAGAACATTTCCGAGATGGGAAACGCCTAGCTCCTCAGAATCTGATGAGGATGCCAATATTGATGAAGTACAGGCTCCTGTGAACCAAGCCAAAGAAAGGGAAGGAAGTTGCTCCAGAACATCTTCTTCTTGCAGATGCTCCATTTCAAAGGACCCAAGGCAGAAGATTGTGATACAACTGAAGCATGTCATAGAAAGACTAGATGTTCAAGGAGAAATCCTGTGCTCTTTGCAGTCCGATGTAAATTCAATTTTCATGAGCCAGGCCTCCACCTCAAAAGAGATGTTACAGTCAGGAATGCAATGAATGGTTCAATGAAATGGCATCCATGAAGTCCTTACTTTCAGAAGTTCTACAAGCCATAAAAGCTCAAGCACCTATATCTTCTGAGCCTTCTACTACATCACCTGCAGAAATGGAAGGGCCATCTGTGGTTTCAGAAGAAGTACCTTTGGAGTCAGGGCCATCCGGGTCCTCAGTTCAGGAGGAAAGGCCATCAGGCCTCGAGCTGAAGGGTCAGGACCATCCGAGCCGGCAGGGGACAAGCAGATTCCAGCAGAAGAACCTGTTGTAGATCCAGTGCCCCCAATTTATTCTCCTCTCAAACCCCTGCTACTCCATCCCCTCCTTCAGCCTCCACTGCTCCATCTGCACCTCCAACCTTAAGCAACCACCCCTAGAATCTCTCCTCACCAGCACCTTTTTCCCCTCCATCCACCTCACCTCCTGCATCTTCAACTCCCTTTCCTCCGCCTCCTCCTATCTTTGCGGTTCCTCCAGCCTCATCATCAACTGGAGCCTCCTTCTCTGGTCCCTCATCATCAGCTGGACCATCTCCTCACACCTCTTCTCATCCACCATCCTTTCTTCATCCTCATCCTCCTCCCTCCTTCTCATCCACCATCATCCCCAAAGGATCTCAACTTGATGGTCCCTCTCTGAGCCCCATCAAGATAAATTGAGGACACCATTGTTGGCTCTATCTCAAAGTTGGCGAGCATATTCATGTCTCTGATCCTTCCTGTCCTCCCTCTAAAAAGAAAAACCTCCTCTTCATCTTTCAATCCATTGTATCCTCCCTTGTGGTTTTCTCTTACAGAGTCACTAAAATAAGCCTCTCTACAGGGAATACCTCACCAAGGTTGTCTTTGCCACCCTCTTCAATCTTTCTTTCCTAACCTTTCTGACCATCTTCAAACCATCCTACCTTACACCTCTCTTACCAGTTTGTCAAGACCAAGATCTTCTCTTCTGCTCAATCCTTATCTGAAGAAGAATGGGCACGCTCAAATAAAGTCCTCTACAACAAGTTTCTCAACTACCATATCTGAAGTTTTTCCTCCCAGGATCACTCTCTCCCTTGTCAGACTGGTTTCTGGTCCACCATACCAACACATGGGCTCCCTTTATCCAGAAAGAGATCAAGATGATCAGGCAATTCAAGATGTTTAATGATTATAGGTATCTTCAATCGTTTACCTGAAGTCTAGCTCAGTCAATTCAGCAAGCCATCCGAAATCATGGACCTGAGCGTGGCACTGCCGCAATTCAAGTGGACTTTGCTACTCTTCAGCTGCCAGAGGCTACCTATCTTCCTCCTCTTCACTCTTTGCTCATGGATACCTAGTGGGCTCCATTATTTTTGAACGTTTTACGAGAGTGATGGGCAGAATCAAAGTTCAGAAGGGTAGTGTGGTAGCTTTCCCCAGATTTATCTTTAGGGAGTACCACCTAGGCCACATCTGTGCTGAGGTTCTAGCCCCTGCCTTGTCAGAATGTGAAAGACTGACACCTGCAGGTTGGGCCAAGTTCTATCCCCTATCTGCTCAGTAATTGTCGGATACAAATGCAACCTTATCCAGGGAAGGCCGCCCTCCAATCTCAGCTGCAACCTTTCTGGACATGAATTCCCTCCATCTTGTAAATGATCCTCTTCAAATTTGGGTGGAAAGGTACAAAGTCTATGTCACCATGCGCCAGGAATTGAAGCATAGGCAGATCTTCTATCATGTTTCCCTTAATCAGTTTCTTACTTGTGCTAGCTTTGAAAAGTCACCTACTACAAGATATCCCTGGACAAAGATCTGTACCATGATTTCCTTGAAGCTCAGTTGGTCCTTCACCTAAAAGGAATGGCTCCTTCTATGGGACCAAATTATTCTGTTGGCCCTGGACCCTTCAACACTTACATTGAGAAGTAGGAAGAGCAGACCTGGGAGATTATTTCTCATTTTGCCTCTCTTTTATCCCCTGCTTATTACTTACTTGTACGTCCTCAGAATGAATGAACTACATTTGCTTGTCTCTGCTTATCTTTTCTCTCATTCTTTGTCTCAGATTATCTTTTGCTTAATGACAAAAAGGGGGAGAAAAATATTAGCATGTCTGAAATACATTCCGCAAATATTCATATATTTTTAATATTCATGCTTATTGTTAAGGGGAGAAAAATACTTAGCATGTCTGAAATACATTCTGCAAATATCAGATTATTTATTCTTGCTTATTGTTAAGTTTTGATCACCAAAATGGGGAGATTGATGTTCTCTGTCCCCATGTAATTTTAATTAATTACATATTTATTTTGGTGATTAACAAAACCAAAGAAAACCCTATCAAAAAGTTCTAACACATATTTCATAAGTCTTAGGTACAGGAATATACCAAGGTCAAACAAGCCAATATGGTAAGTATTACCTTTCTGAAGCTTTAATCATTTCAATCATATTTCTCTAAGTCCACACCGACTCCTGTTGAAAGCCACAACGATTTCCTTATGTGTGTATCGATTTCAATAGAGCTATAACGATTTGATATCATAACGATTTCTTTATAAGACTCAGATATCATGTGGTTTCAAACAAGTCGTTCCCGTAACGATTCTTTAAGTCATCGTAACGATTTCTTTAGAACTCGTAACGACTTGCCTGTCGTAACGATTCCTTAAGTCATCGTAACGATTTTTTTAGAACTCGTAACGACTTGCCTGTCGTAACGATTCCTTAAGTCATCGTAACGATTTATTCAGAACTCGTAACGACTTGCCCATCGCAACGACTCTTTAAGTCATCGTAACGATTTCTTTAGAACTCGTAATGACTTGCCTGTCGTAACGATTCTTTAAGTCATCGTAATGATTTATTTAGAACTCGTAACGACTGTCCGTCGTAATGATTCTTTAAGTCATCGTAACGATTTCTTTAGAACTCGTAACGACTTGCCTGTCGTAACGATTTGTTAAGTCTTTATAATGATTTGTTCGTTGAACACATCGACTTGCTTTCCATAACGATTTGTTAAGTGTTCATAACGATTTCTTCGTTGAACATATCAACTTGCTTTTCATAACGATTTGTTAAGTGTTCATAATGATTTCTTCGGTGAACACATCGACTTGCTTTTCATAACGATTGTTAAGTCTTGATAACGATTTCTTCATTGAACACATCGACTTGCTTTCCATAACGATTTCTTAAGTATTCATAACGATTCCTTTAATGAATACACTGATTTGCTCTCTATAACGATTTCTTCAGTATTCATAACGATTCCTTTAACGAATACAACGATTTGCTCTCTATAACGACTTCTTCAGTATTTATAATGACTCCTTTAATGAATACAACGATTTTCTCTCTATATTGACTTGTTGGTATTCATAACGATTTCATAAGTCATATAGACAACGACTTTATGGTTTATATCGAATGATATTTATCTTATCTCTTAAAGCATTGAATAGTCAAATTCTTCTCTTATTTGTCTGAGTGTTGTGCATTTATGAAGATAGACGTATCTCTGCATGCATGCAGATGATATCTTTTTCATTATCGTGCATATTCTGTCAGCATCTTTTAGAACAAGCTATTTGGCATTGCTATTTTGGTGAATATTCACATCAACCTTCACATACAACAAGAGACAGCCTAGCTGTCTACTGTTCTAGCATTTAATATGTGCAGGGTCCTAAAGACATTCTGTCATACAACGTTGGACCATATAGACGCTAGAAGACCTTATCTCTTTGCGTGCTCAACTGGATAAAAAGATTGTTGAAGCTTCCAAATGTCAAGCAGTCTAACGTCTACCAATCTAAGAGACAAAGGTTACTTCAAAGGCCGTATTTCAAATGGAGATATAAATACAGACCGAAGATCAGAAGAAACATGAATGATCAACGTACAAGCAATTCAATCTTCTGACAGAATTCTACACCCAAGACCCTCATTCCTTCTCGTGTTGCTCTTTGCTCTCCACACTGTAGTGAAATCTTGAGAGAGCTCGTGTAGTTCTGAGAGTCTACTGTATTTCTAGATCTTCTACTCTCAGTCCTGCTTGCTTCATATCTTAGCTTGTTGAAGCTTGATCTAGGGGCTTGTTTTTACTGCTTACCTTTGCTATGGTTGTTCTCTTCAGTGTTGAAGGAAGACCTAGTGGGGTATCCAGGTGGTGTAATTCCCTTCGTGTGAAGGAAGACCAGCTGAGCTGGTGTTGTAGTGTCCATAGGGGGACTATACCCTAGTTAGTGGAATCCTGAGTTGTTGCTCAGGGACTGGACGTAGGACTCCAAGGATAGGAGGTCCGAACCAGGATAATTTCTTGTGTTGTGTGGTTGTTTTTTTCTTGTGTGATTACTCTTTGAACTAATTGTCACTACCTTCATCGAAGAACGTCTTTGTGTGAATGTTTTATGTACAGGTACTAATCAAATATTATTTAAAGACCCATTCACTCCTCCTCTGGGCTTGTCAACTGGGAAACAGTGGCATTCTGGTACTGAGTCGACCTGAAAACACGAGGATGAGATGCGACAATTACTCTCACTTTGTTTGGGCTAAATTTCTTTTAAGGGGGGGAGATTGTAAGGCCTTGAGACCTGATTGGCCCCCCTGCAGCGTTTGTGGGTTGACGGTAGGGTGTGTTGTTGTCGACCTATGTTCTTGGCATTAAGGACTGCCTTCTATTTGTGGTTGACCGCAGGTGTAAGGCCCTCGAAATTTATTGCATTATTGTATTGCATGTAAATAATCCGTGTCGTATATATACGTATGTATGTATCTACTTATGTATTAATTAGTTTACTTTTTTGTGTATGTATATAATAAATAATGTATGTATTGCTTGATGGTAGTGTGTGCACAAAACTAAATAGATATTACATGTATATATGCATGATGTACATGGGTTTCTGCATATTTTAGACTTCTGGCCGAAGGCCAGATTGACGTCAATCCCATAGCCGTTTATGTGGTGTCTGCGTCAACCCCATGGACGCCAACACTAATCCCAGCGTCCAACAATATGGACGCCAACTTTTCTGACCTGCATGCGTTGCAGAGCCAGAAATTCCGGAACCAAGGCAACTCACCCATTGGGGAGCTGTCTCCCCACGGTCTGAGAGCCATCATGTCACCCTGTGCGTGGGAGAGAAGCCTCTCCCATATATCTAAACCCGAATTTGCTTCCCCAACCCTTCTCCTTGCCTTTTTACAAGAGGAAAGAAGAGAAGAAACCCTACTTTCTGACTGAGGAAACCCCCACCTTTGCAAACCTAAAACTGAAGATCTAAAGCTTGTTCTAGGGTTCTGCTGCAACAAGGAGCTTGCTGGATCATCGAGGAAGGCTTCCCCGACCTCGACTTGCTGTGGAGGCTGCTCAGGAACCCGGAGGGAGGTGATCTTGGAGGGTGTTTTGCAACTTCTTGGACTACCCAAGGAGAGCTTCTCCAAGCCCTAGATCCATTAGTGTATTTTCAAAAGCAAGTACCCTACTTATACGTCCCCGTATGTGTCTAGGTTTGTTTTACAAATTTTATGTATTTTCCTCATGTCCTAGACCCCCAAATTCACCCCATCTTTGGAGCTCAGGTCTGTGTTCTGCACAGACCTGACATTGACGGCAATGTCCCTTGCCGCTAAGATTATGCTTAGCGTCCATCGACTATGCCGTTGACATTGAATTAGTGGCCAGAGACCGCCGCCAAGTTCATCTGGACAGAACAATGACCTGTTCTACCCATCTATACGACTATTATCGATATGTTTCATGATGAGGATATACTGTAAATCATTTACATGCTATGTATATTGTTGATGTGATGGATGTGGTGTGTGTGGTGTGTGTGGATGGATTATCATAATGATAGGACTTAATTATTTCATGAAGATACATGTGTGATGAGTTTTAATCTTGTTAAACCATGTTTGCATGATTTAGGAAAGTCTGAATGCCCTAATTTGTGAGGATTATGCATGTGAGGTTCAGTCCCTGTTCTAACTTTCTGAGATTTATTTCCCTGCTTGTGTGAATTATTGCAAAATTGTTTAGGAAAAATAGAGATCATGCTAGGTCATGATAAATCTTCCATAAATTAATGGATTGTCCAATAAATTCAGGATAAATCCAGTGGTTCCATGCCTGTTAGGGTTCAGACAGTGAGCGGTTAAACTGTGCTTGTGTTTAACTCCATGTTAAATCGAATTGCGGATAGCATGTGAAATTAATATTAGATTTTCTGTAATTCCATTTTAGTTCAGAAAAATCTGCAAATTTGCATGAGGGATCCTAAACCAAAATTAACATGTGGTTAAAATTTCAGGTCATTTGGACCAGTATCTAATGTAATATGAATTTCCCATGTAATGTGAATTTATGCATGCCCATGTGAAACGATTCGATGTAGGTGTAATCCGACCTGAACGGTGATATTTACCTAAATGTAGATTTTGAAATCTGTAGTGTCATGTTAGGAAAACAGAGAAATGTGATTGTGAGTGAGAACGGGAATGAAATGAGAATGACATGTGTAAACCATGTGTAAAAACGGTAAAATGTGTAATGTGAAAATTGTGCCAAATGTGACATTGCTTCCACAGAGGGCAGTGGAACCGTATCAGGGAAAAGTCCCCCTGAGAAGGTTCAATGTGTAAGTGACCCTAAGGGCATTAGGGGGAAATCCTAGAGGTGGACAAGTACCACTGGTTAGGGTGGAGACTTGTTTTCCCGGTCTGCGCAGTCCAAGAGTCCCCATTCTATTGCCTAGATGGCGTCTATGTGATTGATGTGTTGTGTCCTTCTTTGGTGGTTTGGACTATGTGTCACGGTACTAATGTGAAAGTGAAATGTGTAATGTGCATGTGTTCATGTGTTAATGTGAAAGTGAACAATGTGTAATGTGTTTGTGTAAAGTGCAATTTATGTGAATTGGAAATTTGTGTAAAGAAAATGTGAAACCAAGTGTGAGGATATGATATTGTAAAACATGTTGTGACAAATCTGAAACCATGTTAAATCAGTAGCTTCATTATGTTAGGATCATGTTTATATGTGTAAAGTTCCTAGAATCCATGCTCAAGACAATTAACAAGTATTTGCACAAAATTTCATGTTTGGTTGTTCACAGGTTGTATTTTAAATGACATTGTAGCTCTCATGTGTAGGGTTATGGTTGCTAATTAATGTGAAAACCAGCAAGTTAAAGTATGTAAAATGTTCGTGTACATGCACAAGAATGTGTAAATTCCATGCTAGGTGTGTTTTGTTTCATGTACGTAGGATAGTCATGCTAAGTGCTTTCATGTTTTAGTTAAAATGCAAAGTCTACTTTCATGAGTAGGAATGTTTAGAGAACATGTGTTAGGAATTATCTTGATAAGGAAATCTGAAAGCATGCATCATGTGTGTACTGATAGAATTATCATGGTTGGTTATTCATTTCAAACGGTAAGCATGATACATGTTGAGATTTGCAATGGTGTGTGTAGAGCCTACTATGACATGTACGTGTATGGTATGAGTGGTGTTACTTGCTGAGTCTTTAGACTCACTACTTGCTTCGGCGTACAGGTGTAGTTGGTGACGTGGCACCGTTGGAGGAGACGATGGAGACGGATCCGAGCGCGGAGATTAGTCTTTGGAGTACTTTGTGACGTTTGCGATTCATAGTATGTAAATTGAACGTTGTATTAGTTATCATGGAATGAATGTATAATGGTGGACATCTATGTACTAAATTTTCAGCAATTTAAATTATGCTAACTTTTAAGTTCTTTAATGTTATTGCAATTTCATGATGCTAAATGGATGATGAATGAATGAAGACAGTAGTTCTTTTTACTTCCGCTACTCTGTTCTTATATTCACGTGTAACTCAGCTGAATGTATTGTTGGGTAAATGTCCCACTGTGATGACGCTCGCTATACCGACGTGGTTGGTATAACCCTACCAGTATAATGAGGGCCGTCACAGAGATTGGTATCAGAGCAACCGGTGAGATTGCACATGAATATACCTAAGTCATCATCCCCATTGCATGCTCAGTATGTCCACATGTGTAGAAAACACTAATAATAAGTGAAAGATAGATAAGAAAATGGTTAGAAAACTTAGTAACCTAGCTCTAATGGTGGCTGAAATTTTATTACAGCCATGACTTCGAGAGGTAGGCGTGGTGGAGCACCGGCCCGTGAGGACGAGCCGCGACGTGACGAGCAGGCGGAGCAGTAGGCCCCGGCACCGCCAGGTCCTGTACTTCCCCACCGCCACCTGTGGACTATGGAGTACTCATGCAAGGTCTGGTGCAAGCCATGCAGACGCAGGCTCATACCCAGGCACACTCCAGGCTCAGTTGGAGGCTCAGGTTAGACCAATAAAATGAACTATTATCTGTTTTATTTGAATGTGTGATATTATATTGATTGTGTATCCTTGATGTGTACTGTAGCAGGCTCAAGTACCAGCTCAGGACCATGGTGGACCTTCTACCATGGAGAGATTCAAGAGGATGCTGCCACCCTCTTTTAAGGGGGAGAGCGATTCTCTGTTGGCAAAAAGCTGGATGAGGGAGATAGAGAAGATCTTCCGAGCCATCAGGTGTGCAGAGGAGGATAAGGTTACATTGGCCACCTACATGCTACAGTTATGTGTTGATTTTGTATGATTGTATGTTTTGTTTAGTTTGGACTATTAGTTGGAGCTTATGAACGGTGTACTGCAGGAAAGAGCTGATGTATGGTGGGCTTCACTACTGCGTACACGGTTTGAGGACGGCGCAGTCGACGTTGCGTGGGACAAGTTCGTGAGGCTCTTTCGAGCCAAGTTCGTCCCGGAGCATGTGCAAGATCGGATGGAGCAGAATTCCTATCTTTGGCTTAAGGCTCCATGACCGTGCTGGAATATGAGGCAAGATTTTCTGAACTTTCTAAATATGCACCTCATATCGTGGCAGACGAGCGGAGGAAGACCAAGAAGTTCGTGATGGGACTCAAGCCATCACTGCGGACGAGACTCGTGGCGTTTGACCACCGCACGTTGGACGAGGCCCTCAGTGCTGCGTGTAGGCAGGAGGGAGAGATGGAGCAATATCTGGAGGAAAAGAAAGCTTCGTAGAAGAGGCCAGCGACAACATTCCAACGGCAAGACAAGAAGAAAATGGTGTACCAGACACTGCAGCGATCCGTGACAGTCAGCAGTTCTCAGGTACCTTCTGTACGTTCCCCTGGTGTGAAGAAAGAGTGTTCCCATTGCGGGAAGACACACGGAGGTTCCGAGTGTTGGTTGGTAGCGGGTAGATGCTTGATGTGCGGGAGCAGCAACCACAAGATCAAAGATTGCCCAAGACATCAGCAAGGAGCTCAGCGTGGAGCGCCAGCCCCAGCAGTAGCGGCAGCCGCGCCAGCTACAGGAAGACCAGGAAGGCCTCGAGCCCCAGCTTGAGTGTTTGCTTTAGCTCGCGAGGACGCTGAGCAGGCGGAGCATGTCACCGATGGTACGGTTTTGCTTTGAGGTGTGCACGCTCGGGTTTTGTTTGATATGGGTGCTACTCACTCGTTCATTTCCGAGCGGTTCGCTAGGCAGTTAGCCCTAGAGTCAGACATAGAGTCTGAGGAGTTACAGGTCCCTTTGTCTGTGCACACCCCTGCGGGTACGGTATCGACTAGGAAGTGCATTCCGTCGTTACCTGTGTGCATTGAGGATAGAATCCTAGATGGGTGTTTCTTCTTGCTAAAGATGAAGGACTATGATGCTATTCTTGGTCTGGATTGGCTGGAGGAGCACTATGCATTAGTGGATTGTCGTCGGAAGAGGATTGTTTTCCGCATTCCTGGTGAGGATGAGTTCTCTCACCCCTTGCCAAGGAACTTGGCTGGAAAGTTAGTCATCTCTGCCATGAAGGCGATGCGCATGGTAAACATGGGTTGTGACGCTTTTCTTGACAGCGTGGTGTTAGTGCCAGAGGCTGATGACTCACCTACTCTTGCGGAGATTGAGGTAGTGCAGGATTTTCCAGATGTCTTTCCTGATGATTGTCTGGATTGCCACCGGATAGAGAGATAGAATTTACCATAGAGTTGCTTCCGAGCACCTCTCCTATCTCGAAGGCTCCATATCGGATGGCACCTGCGGAGTTAGCTGAGTTGAGGAGGCAATTGCAAGAGTTGCTTGATAAGGGATTTATTCGCCCTAGTGTTTCCCCTTGGGGCACACCTGTATGTTCGTCAAGAAGAAAGATGGGTCACTTAGGTTGTGCATTGACTATAGGAAGTTGAACCAAGTGACGGTGAAGAATAGGTATCCCTTACCTCATATTGATGACTTGTTTGACTAGTTGCGAGAGGCATCAGTCTTTTCTAAGATTGATTTGCGATCTGGTTATCATCAGTTGAGGATTCAGAGTGAGGATGTGTCCAAGACGGCGTTTAGAACATGTTATGGACATTATGAGTTCTTGGTCCTTCCTTTCGGATTGACCAATGCCCCTGCAGTTCATGGATCTCATGAACAGGGTGTTTAGGCCTTATTTAGATAGCTTTTTCGTAGTGTTTATTGACGATGTGTTGGTCTACTCTCCGGATGAGGCCACACACCGTCAGCATTTGAGGGTAGTGTTAGAGGTTCTTCGTGAGCACAAGCTGTATGCCAAGTTCAGCAAGTGCGATTTTTGGTTGAGCGAGGTTCATTTCCTCGGGCATGTTATCTCCGGTGCTGGTGTTGCAGTTGATCCAGCGAAGGTCCAGGCAGTTATGGATTGGGAGATTCCCAAGACCACTTCGAAGATTCGTAGTTTTATTGGGTTAGCTGGTTACTATCGGCGATTCATTGAGGGTTTCTCATCCATCGCCGCCCTTGACAAAGCTGACCAGGAAGGGTGAGAAGTTCGTATGGTCTGAGGCATGTGAGCGTAGCTTCCAGCTATTGAGGCTAAGCTACTTCTGCTCTGGTATTGGTATTGCCTAGTGGTCTAGAGGGCTTTGCCATTTATACGGATGCGTCTCGGACGGGTTTAAGCTGTGTGCTCATGTAGCAAGAAAGGGTAGTGGCTTATGGTTCTCGTCAATTAAAGGAGCATGAGAGGAACTATCCGACTCATGACTTGGAGCTCGAAGCAGTTGTTCATGCACTAAAGATCTGGAGGCACTATCTTTATGGTGTCAGATTTGAGGTGTTTACCGACCACAGGAGCTTGAAGTATCTTTTCTCCCAAAAGGAATTGAACCTGAGGCAGAGGAGATGGATGGAGTTCTTGAAGGACTATGACTTCGACCTTCAGTATCACCTTGGAAAGGCGAATGTCGTAGCGGACGCGCTGAGTAGAAAGAGGCCATCTCTCCAGCAGGACTGGCAGATGTTGGAGGATGCGGCTTGCGCGTTGACTGAGTTAGAGCCATCGCTATGTTAGGCTTTTGTAGCTCAGTTATCTCTTAGGTCCTCGATTTTGGATGAGGTGATCGAGCAGCAGGGAGCCGACCCTAGACTCTTAGAGTTAGTGGGCAAGGTAGGCATTGCTCGTGATGAGGACGGTGTGATTAGATTTCAGCACCGTGTTTGTGTCCCCGATCTAGCAGATGTCTGTGAGCATGTGTTAGCGGAGGCTCACAGATCGCGATTCTCTATTCATCCGGGTAACACTAAGATGTATCAAGACCTGAAGAGATCATTTTGGTGGTCCGGCATGAAGAAGGATGTTGCAGATTATGTTTCTAGATGTCTAGTGTGTCAGCAAGTGAAGGCCGAGCGACAACGACCATCCGGCCTTATGCAAAGGATGGATATCCCAGTGTGGAAGTGGGAAGTGTCACTATGGACTTCGTTTGGGTTTGCCTCGATCTAGAAGGGGCAATGACTCGATTGGGTAGTCGTAGATAGATTCTTGAAGACTGCTCATTCTTCCCTATGAAGAAGAAGCTGTCAGTAGAGAGTTTAGCTAGATTGTATGTAGTAGTGTCATTAGATTGCATGGTGTGCCGAAGTCGATCATTTCAGATCGAGATCTGAGATTTACTTCGAGGTTGTGGAAGGGTCTTCAGGATGCTTTAGGTTCGGAGTTGAAGCTCAGTTCGGCGTTTCATCCCCAAACTGATGGACAGTCCGAAAGGACTATCCAGACGCTCGAGGATATGTGAGACCGTGTGTTCTGGATTGGAAGGATGAGGGGAGCGTCATTTACCTCTAGTGGAGTTCGCATACAACAACAGCTTTCATGCGAGTATTGGTATGGCTCCATTTGAGGAGTTGTATGGTAGGCCCTGCAGATCTCCTTTGTGTTGGGAGGAGACTGGTGATAGGCAGTTGATCGGACCGGAGTTAGTTCGAGAATCTTCGGATAGGATCCAGCTTATCAAGAAGAGGCTTGTTGCGGCACAGGATAGGCAGAAGAGCTATGCCGACAACAGGAGGAAGGATTTGGAGTTGAGGTTGGCGATCATGTCTTCTTGAAGATATCGCCTACTCGAGGTGTTGTCAGATTTGGCAGGCATAGTAAGTTGAGCCCTCGGTTCATTGGCCCATATGAGATTCTCAGACGTTTGGGCAGCGTGTCATATGAGCTAGCATTACCCCCAGCTTTGGCTAGCGTCCACCAGTATTCCACGTATCTATGCTCAGGAAGTATGTCCGAGATCCGTCTCATGTGATAGTCATGAGCCAGTGGAGATTCAGCAAGATCTTTCGTATGTCGAGCAAGCAGTAGCTATTCTTTACCAGAAGGTTCAGTACCTCCGAAACAAGAGTATTGCGTCGGTGAAAGTTCTATGGCGGAACTTCTCACGAGAGGAGGCTACTTGGGAGCTTGAGGATGCGATGAAGAATAAGTATCCCCTTTTGTCGTTCTAACTTCGAGAACGAAGTTTCGTTTAAGGGGGAGATGGTGTAAGGCCCTCAAATTATTGCATTATTGTATTGCATGTAAATAATCCGTGTGATATATATATACGTATGTATGTATCTACGTATGTATTAAGTAGTGTACTTATGTGTGTATGTATATAATGAATAATGTATGTATTGCTTGATGGTAGTGTGTGCACAAACTAAATAGATATTACATGTCTATATGCATGATGTATATGGGTTTCTGCATGTTTTAGACTTCTGGCCGAACGCCAGATTGACGTCAATCCCATAGCCGTTTATGTGGTGTCAACGTCAACCCGATGGACGCCAACGCTACTCCCAGCGTCCAACGATATGGACGCCAACTTCTCTGACCTGCATGCATTGCAGAGCCAGAAATTCCGGAACGAAGGCAACTCACCCACTGGGGAGCTGTCTCCCAGCGGTCTTAGAGCCATCATGTCACCTTGTGCGAGGGAGAGAAGCCTCTCCCATATATCTTAACCCGAATTTGCTTCCCAAACCTTCTCCTTGCCTTTTTACAAG
The DNA here is from genome assembly GCA_014218235.1 of Colocasia esculenta. Taxonomy (NCBI): domain Eukaryota; kingdom Viridiplantae; phylum Streptophyta; class Magnoliopsida; order Alismatales; family Araceae; genus Colocasia; species Colocasia esculenta. The sequence goes on from CM024756.1 coordinate 41,197,707, forward strand.
AGGGAAAGAAGAGAAGAAACCCTACTTTCTGACTGAGGAAAACCCCCACCTTTGCAAACCTAAAATGAAGATCTAAAGCTTGTTCGGGGTTCTGCTGCAACAAGGAGCATGCTGGATCATCGAGGAAGGCTTCCCCGACCTCGACTTGCTGTGGAGGCTGCTCAGGAACCCGGAGGGAGGTGATCTTGGAGGGTGTTTTGCAACTTCTTGGGACTACCCAAGGAGAGCTTCTCCAAGCCCTAGATCCATTAGTGTATTTTTCAAAAGGCAAGTACCCTACTTATAACGTCCCCGTATGTGTCTAGGTTTGTTTTAAAATTTATGTATTTTTCCTCATGTCCTAGAACCCCAAATTCACCCCATCTTTGGAGCAGGTCTGTGTTCTGCACAGACCTGACATTGACGGCAATGTCCCTTGCCGCTAAGATTATGCTTAGCGTCCATCGACTATGCCGTTGACATTGAATTAGCGGCCAGAGACTGCCGCCAAGTTCATCTGGACAGAACAGTGACCTGTTCTGCCTTTCTATACGACTATTTTCGATATGTTTCATGATGAGGATATACTGTAAATCATTTATATGCTATATATATTGTTGATGTGATGGATGTGGTGTGTGTGGATGGATTATCACGAATGATAGGACTTAATTATTTCATGAAGATACATGTGTCATGAGTTTTAATCTTGTTAAACCATGTTTCCATGATTTAGGACAAGTCTGAATGCCCTAATTTGTGAGGATTATGCATGTGAGGTTCAGTCCCTGTTCTAACTTTCTGAGATTTATTTCCATGCTTGTGTGAATTATTGCAAAATTGTTTAGGAAAAATAGAGATCATGCTAGGTCATGATAAATCTTCCATAAATTAATGGATTGTCCAATAAATTCAGGAATAAATCCTGTGGTTCCATGCCTGTTAGGGTTCAGACAGTGAGTGGTTAAAACTGAGCTTGTGTTTAACTCCATGTTAAATCGAATTGCGGATAGCATGTGAAATTAATATTAGATTTTTTGTAATTCCGTTTTAGTTCAGAAAAATCTGAAAATTTGTATGAGAGATCCTAAACCCGAAATTAACAAGTGGTTAAAATTTCAGGTCATTTGGACCAGTATCTAATGTAATATGAATTTTCCATGTAAATGTGAATTTATGCATGCCCATGTGAAACGATTCGATGTAGGTGTAATCCGACCTAATCGGTGATATTTACCTGAATGTAGATTTTGAAATCTGTAGTGTCATGTTAGGAAAATATAGAAATGTGATTGTGAGTGAGAACGAGAATGAAATGAGAATGACATGTGTAAACCATGTGTAAAATCGGTAAAAATGTGTAATGTGAAAATTGTGCCAAATGTGACATTGCTTCCACAGAGGGCAGTGGAACCGTATCAGGGAAAAGTCCCCCTGAGAAGGTTCAATGTAAGTAACCTAAGGGCAGGGCATTAGGGGGAAAACCTAGAGGTGGGCAAGTACCACTGGTTAGGGTGGAGACTGGTTCTCCCGGTCTGCGCAGTCCAAGAGTCGCCATTGTATTACCTAGATGGCGTCTATGTGATGTGATGTGTTGTGTCCTTCCTTGGTGGTTTGGACTATGTGTCACGGCACTAAATGTGAAAGTGTAAATGTGTAAATGTGGATGTGTTCATGTGTTAATGTGAAATTGAACAATGTGTAATGTGTATGTGTAAAGTGCAATTTATGTGAATTGGAAATTTGTGTAAAGAAAATGTTAAACCAAAGTGTGAGGATATAATATTGTAAAACATGTTGTGACAAATCTGAAACCATGTTAAATCAGTAGCTTCATTATGTTAGGATCATGTTTATATGTGTAAAGTGCCTAGAATCCATGCTAGGGACAATTAACAAGTATGGCACAAAATTTCATGTTTGGTTGTTCACAGGTTGTATTTTAAATGACATTGTAGCGCTCATGTGTACGGTTATGGTTGCTAATTCATGTGAAAACCAGCAAGTTAAAGTATGTAAAATGTTCGTGTACATGCACAAGAATGTGTAAATTCCATGCTAGGTGTGTTTTGTTTCATGTACGTAGGATAATCATGCTAAGTGCTTCCATTTTAGTTAAAATGCAAAGTACCTTTCATGAGTAGGAATGTTTAGAAAACATGTGTTAGGAAATTATCTTGATAAGGAAATCTGAAAGCATGCATCATGTGTGTACTCATAGAATTATCATGGTTGGTTATTCATTTCAAACGTTAAGCATGATACATGTTGAGATTTGCAATGGTGTGTGTAGAGCCTACTATGACATGTACGTGTATGGTATGAGTGGTGTTACTTGCTGAGTCTTTAGACTCACTACTTGCTTCGGCGTACAGGTGTAGTTGGTGACGTGGTTCCGAGTGCGGAGATTAGTCTTTGGAGTACTTTGTGACTTTTGCAATTCATAGTATGTAAATTGAACGTTGTATTAGCGTTATCATGGAAAGAATGTATAATGGTGGACATCTATGTACTAAATTTTCAGCAATTAATTTATGTGAACTTTTAAGTTCTTAATGTTATTGCAATTTCATGGATGCTAAATGTGGATGATGAATGAATGAAGACAGTAGTTCTTTTACTTGCGCTACTCTGTTCTTATATTCACGTTATCTCAGCTGAATGTATTGTTGAGTAAATGTCCCACTGTGATGACGCTCTCTATACCGACGTGGGTGGTATAACCGTACCGGTATAATGAGGGCCGTCACATCAGGATTGTGTGCGGCCTACCTTAGGTTGACGGAGGCTGTAGCAATGTGATATTTTAAATAAATAAATAAATAAAAGTAATGAAAGAAATGAGTTAAATAAAACTCAATAAACATTAAAAAGTAATAGGCTTGATTTGACTAGCTCACACAAAGACTATTCGGCCAAATTAGGAGTATGGGTTATGGAACAAAAGAAAATACCACTAAATTCGTAAAAAAAATGTATATAAAATAGGAAAGGGTAAATTAGGGTTTTAAACCATGGCAATTAGCCATGAATGGCAACCAAATTCATGACCCACCATAGCAAGCACCATCTAAGGGTAATCTACTCCAATTGGGAGGAGAGATGTCCAAAAGAAGGATGGAAAACAGCCATGGCCGCACCCCACCTTTCCTAGTTCTATTAGGACTTGAAATAAACCCTAGACATATAAGTATTCATCTAAGACTAAAGGGGAAGGTTCACCAACATGTTGGGGGCGTGGGAGGCCATGCTAGTGTACCAGGAGCAGAGGAGAACGGCTAGAGAACCAAGCTCTTCATCAACCGTGCTCTGCTGCGATCTGTGTAACTATCTGGTGTTAGATCTTCACAAAGGTAGGTATTCTTGGGCTAAAGGATTTTAACTCATACCATTTTGTAGTACATCTTGTCTAGTTTCATATGCAAGTAATTTGCCTAAATTTCATCATGTATCCATCGAGTTATAAGTGTTTTCCCATTAGCATGCAAGTTTGCATCATTTCTTGTTCATGCTAGTTTGCACACCTCACGAGACAAAATTGATTCAATCCAACGGCATAGTTATCTTCTACTTGATGTCCCCTACAAGTTTTATGTTCACCACTTTATCCCAAGCATCATATATTCAAGTTATAATTATTGCATGAAGATCACTACCTGTTTCATCGTTCTCGGGTTGAACATTGAATCGCGACCGAGCCATACGTCGCGTTTCATGTGACTGGTATCACGTCGGACATGACCGTCGCATTTACCTGAAGGGTGACCACCCATGTCGTCGCATTTTAGCTAGGGTTTCCCTCGTACTATGCATCAAATTGTGTGCCCTTTGACTGTCGAAAGTTCTCTAAAATGCGACCACCAAGGTCGTCACATTTTACCGTTGTTTCGACTTTTGGGAATTTGTGCCCTTCTGAATAGTTAAGGTTTGCAATGACGCGGGGTCGTCGTCACGTTTCTGTCCCAAAATCGATGTTGTTAAACGCGACCATATGACCTATCGTGATTTAACTGTGTTATCCCAGCAACGATTATTGTTGTATTTAAATGATTATTTAGGCTTGTTAAGCATGTTTATACCCTGTAACAAGGTGTAACGAACAGTAATCAACCATGTTAACAAACTTTGATATATTTACATGTTTCTTAAATTTAAAAGTTATTGTGCACGACTATTACATGCTCTCATGATTTCATGCACATGCACACACTAAACGATTATCCTTTCCATGAAACCATACAAAAAATACTTGAATAAAATATTTGGTAATTTACTTTAATAATTACACATGATTCACCCATGATAATAATACATTGTTTCCGTTTTCTCACGTGATTTGGAATACCGTTGTCGCTGCTCCACTGTCCTAGAAGTCCTCTACAACGTCGAGCAACTCATTTTTTCTATACACTCCTCTCTTGACAAGTTGGAACCTCTCTACTGGACATTCCGTTCTGGTAGACAAGGGACCTTTTGTTAAGACCTCCATAAGACTCCATACTCTATGGATTCCCTCATGGAGACCGAGCTGGTTGTACCCTAACGCCTAAACACCTTAGGGATTAATGTTATCTAAATGGATTTTAGGAGTTCTCTCTTATTTGAATCATGCGGACCTATGGACCTATGCATAACATTCCCAATGAAAGGTTAGTGAATTCCACCTGACTGCGAACACCAATCGCGCGTGTTGTGCGACTGTTACTATCTCCCGTTTAATCGACGTTTATGTGCAATGACCTATAGTTCTCATCTATACTCTACTTGCTCATCTATTCACACTCTCTCTACTATCTTGGGTATTCATCTAGCTTATCTATTTCTTGGTTCTCTCTATTGGACATTTGACTGATTGTCTAAAGATAAACAACATAACTAATGCCTGCAATATAAAGGGCCCAGTCTGGTCATGGGAGGTGCGCCCAAAAGTGCTAGTGCCCACGAGAGTTAATTGACCAGAGTGTTTGGCATTACACTCAAGTACTATCTATCTCAACTATCTAAATGACAAACAAAGTGCTATACTATACTCGTTGTGCCATTGTTATACATTGTGCTATTTATGCTATGGCCATCTTACTCTGTGCTATATTTGGAAACTTATGCTATGTTGGTTCTTGTTATCGTGCTATCTCTTACATTACTTGACTCCCTCGCTCTATCATATAGTGACTCTGCTTTTAATACATTAATCATGTAAAGTTTGCACGCACCATGACATATAAATCCTACTGGGCATCGTCGCTCACCCTACATTCTTTGTCATTGTGTTCTCAGGTGAGGCTGAGGAGAATGAGTACACTCACGAGGATGGGGAGGACCAGGAGTGAACAAAGAGTGCCATGACACCACTATGTTATCCTAGATGTCTTAGTTAGTCTTTTATTTCTATTCGATGTATTAGAGTCAATTGGGCCCTATGTTATGGCTCTGCATTAGAGAATGTAATAGACAGTAGTTGAATTATCAAAGAAAGTTATTTGATTTCGTATTATTTAATTGTCCAATGGTTTGATGTTATTCTATACTCTATACTCGCTTACTTGCAACTGCCTCACGTTCTGATATTCCGCGTCGGGGGATGACAGAGGTAGAGTGTGCCATCAACTTGTGTTGGGGGCAACTGATGTTGTCATTAATATTATGGTTCTAGAGTCTTCCTCGTGTGAACTTGACAAGGTCTATGTTGCCGCCATGTTATGGCGCTTCAGATTGGCGATTGTCTCAACTGATGTCAACCTATCTAAGACATTTTTTATATTGGGGCCACGAAGAGCGCTCTCTCTCACTCTCTCTCCCCACTTCCACCACCACCTCTACCACCCTTGCTTCACCTACCACCTTTGGTAGCTAAGAGAGGCTTGTAGGTAACGCTCTAGTGTATGTGGCGGCATAGGATTATAGGGAACAGGGTCGAGCAAGGGACATTTGCCCGCGCGGTGTGATTCATGAATGCATGCCCTTATTGTTAATCATATGTTGTTACATACATGTTATTTGCAGTGAAATTGAGGTTTCTAGAAGGTTATCCATGTTGGGAGTTAGATGGCTCAACTGAGCGATCCGGGCATCGGCTCGACATGGTCTGGTTGTTTTTTTGTTGCCCTTCATTATGAGGAAGAGTTCCCCAATGTTAATTTAACATTGTGGGGCTTGGATTGCTCCCGAGAGTGGCCTATGGTGATCCACTGTCTGGTTGAACACGAACTTGGCGGCGTGATCCACTGCTATCAAGTTCATATTGACGGTAAGATCTGCTACCATTAAGTCAGTATTGATAGCATGTGATATTTCCATCAACCATAGTTGATGGCAGTCAATGTTGCCATCTAATCTATGTAAGATAGAGGTCTTTATGTGCTCTCTTTTAAGCTTTTCCTTGTTGAGCGTTGACTGTGTGGTGTCTGCCCTTTAGCATGGTGTTTTCATATGTCGAGAGCATCTCCATCTATGTGGTTTCTATCCCGTGCTTGTGTTTGAGTTTGTGTCGTGTGTCTGGGTGTTGAGTTGGGCTCCACCTGGATGACTGACTATGAGTTAGTCCGCCGGTGAGCTTGGGCGTCGAGAGAGTCTCCGCTCAGTGCATGCCCCTTGTGGTGGTTTTGAGCCATCTTTTGTGGAGCCCCTTCTCCATCCGTTAAATTTTGGCATAGGGGAAAACCGGTGTGGACCAAACGTAAGGGGAGCGTTTGAGTGTGCACACATGGCTAGGGGTCGGAGAACTCTATGGTGTCGAGGTGAGAACCCATAGACGCTAGCTAGTCCTACTTTGTCTGATTTAGTTGCGTGTTGTAGTGTGCTTGTGCCTGTGAGGTGTCTGTGCAATCGGTGCTTCTAGTGTGAGGCTATTGTTGTGGTATACTCCACCAGTGCACAGTTTGGTTGTGTTTCTAGCTTCCTTTGCGTAGTGTTTACTTACCTGCTTTTCTTACTTTTTTGCACTTGTTCTTGCATAAAATTTAGCCAATGGGGCTAGTGTCCCCACTGGGCCTTGAGTTGAGACTCACTCTCTTTTCCTTTTAGGTGAAGCTCTGACTGCCCAGAGAGCCGAGGTGTAGAGTTGCTCCAGTGGTTCTGCCTAGTTGTTAGCTCAGAGAGCGGAGTACGTCTGTTGTACTTTCCTTACTGTACTTGTACTCTAGGTTGTACTCTTCATATTGAAATATATATATATATGGTTGAGTTGTGTCCTCTTGTTGTAGTTTGGTTCTCGTGTTGCTTCCTTGGAATCCTACTTTAACTCTTCTGAGCTTTGACTTGTAGGTGGTAGTTCAGGGTTCGGGCATGTAATGTCGCGACCATCCGGATCTAATTTAACGGGCTATATGTGTGGTGCTCATGACCAATGTGGGGTCATAGAGCCTTGTTCGGCCTTTGTGCCTTGCGTTGGCGTTGTGGGCCTTTGCTCTCATCCCATTATGCCCGTAGGTTTCTGGTGAAGAAGGCGACAGGGTGTGTCCTCGCATTTTGAACGTGACGACTTCCTACGTTGCGATTCCTCAACCACCTTTCCGGTGCGCGGTGTGATTGGCGATGGCTAGGCCTGTCGCGTTTAAGGTGTTTTAAACGTGACGTCTGCCACCGTTGCAATTTTGACTGTTCATTAATTGCTCTAATTAAGCCAGACAGAGTAGAGGAGCTCTATCCAGTGGTTGGGGAGGTTGTTGCGGCATTTCGTAGTGGTGATTCCGGATTCTAGGTGGTTCATACGGCGTGGTTTCCATGAGAGAAGGGTGTCCGGAGCATAGGTGCGCCGGTGGTGTGGTGTTTTACGCATTTTGCGGGCTCTACGAGTTGGTATGAAGACTTCCTCTTTTATTTTAGTTATTTAATAGTTTACAACTTTTAAAGTGTCATGTCCCGAGAATTATCTGACCTACGGCTTGGAGTGTACAGCTGTGTGTGTTGGCAGTCGTTAGTATCTCCTGCTGGTTTGTGTGTCAGGTAATGGAGGACCTGTGTGGATGACCGTGTAGTTCTCCTCTTGTTCGGTGGAGGTGGACAAACATGTCGTTGCTGGACCGAAATTGGCCCAGTGGGCTGAGAAGTAGTTTGGTCCTTAATCGGAGGTTTTGTTGCCAGTGATTGTTTTGACCTTGGTATGTTCCATGTGTCCTGTCGTCGAGGTGCTTTTGTTGACAGTACCGACTTTTGCTGTCCTTGTGGGTTTCCGAGTTCTGAGGTTAAAGAACGAAGTGATCCCACTATTCTGTGTTGTTTGCGGCGATGCTCAGGTGGGCGTATTAACCTGTGAGTGGGATGCGCGTGTAGTTGTACCTGTGTTGTTGTCTCTTTCCTAGTATGGCTAGAATTTTGGGGGCAAAATTCTTTTAAGGGGGGAGGGCTATAAAGTCTCGGGTCTTATGGATTCTTATCGGATTTTTCTGGGTTTAGTTGTGGATCTGTGCCTGGTTGGCGTCCAGGTAGCTGGCGTCGACTGTGTGTTGGCAGAAAGGTGTTGCCGATAGCCGTGTTTTGGCGTCCATCGATGTTGTCGCCCATGTATGCCTCTGGGTTTTTCTAGAGAAAGAACTTGGTGGCCATCGATCTGGACGTCAGGGTGTTGGCGGTTCAGTTGGCGCAAATCAGGTTGGCGTCAACTGATCCGGCCTGTGTTTTAAGGGGCAACCCGAGGGCCATTCTTCCTCTCTCTTCTCCCTCTCTTTCCCTCCACTCTCACCCTTGTTCTTCTCCACTACTTCTGGCGACTGATGGGAGCACGTGGAAGATCGTGGTGCGCGTGGCGATGACGGGACAAGCGGGAATGACGGATCGGGTGGCGGTTCTTGTGGGAAGCTTCTGGGGGTTCGGCGCGAATCGAGGTTTATGTGGAGTTTTTAAGCGTTCTGAGGTAGGGACGTAAACCCTTAGTTCCTTTGTGTGCTATTCCATGCTTGTGTGCCTGCGATTTGCGTGGAATCGAGCTTTGGGGAGGGTTTTTCTTCATGCCGGGTTTAAGGTGTTTTGCTCGATCCATGTGTTTGATTGTGTTTTACCGGCATTGTGGTAGTGTACTATGATGTAGCGGAGTGTTTCCTTACATCAGATTGTGGTTTATGGGGCGGATTTGCCCTGTGTGAGAATTAGCTGGAAGCTGGTTCAACTGTTGGAGGCTGAAGAAGTCAACGTCAAGGGATGTTGACGTTGATATCTTCAGGGAAGAGGTAAACGGCATGATCTCTGCCGTTAATCTCTTCAGGGGAGAACTAGACGACGAGATCTATGCCGTCAGGTTCTTCAGGTAGGATATAAACGGCATGATCCTTGCTGGCGATTTTGGGTAAACGACCAACCTGTGACCGTCTACTTTTTCTAGACCTCTAGAGTGTTGTCATCTACCTTTTGTTACCAGCAGTCGATTGCCGTCTACTGTTGCTTGGTGACATGTGATGCTGTCGTTTACTTCCTGGTTGGGTTGGGCGTGTTGTTGTCTACCTGCAGATGTATTCCTAGTATGCTGTGTGTTTCCCTTTCCGTGGTTTGAGGTGTTGACATGCGGTGTCCGCCTGTTAGCACAGTCTACCAGGTGTAGAGAGTGTCTCTGTCTGTGCTCGCGTTGTGTTTGGCTGTGTTGTGACGTTGACACGTGGTGTCTGTCCGTTGCACCGTACTTCAAACCCTGAGAGTGTTTCCATCTGTACTTGTGTTGGGGGGTGCTGTGCTCCTGTTTTTGTTGTGTTTCCTGGATGTAGAGCTACGCCGTCTGGATGAATGTGTGTGGGGGGTCCTCAGCCAGTGAGCCGGGACGTTGAGTGTGACTCCGTTCTTGCGTACTCCGTGTGGTGGTTTTGAGCCGGTTACCGTGGAGCCCTTCTCCACCGTCTGAGCCTGGTGTAGGGGGAAAAACGGTCATGGACCAGACGCGAGGGAGAGCTCTTGAGTGTGCACACATGGTTAGGGTTGAGAGACTCTGTGGTGACGGGACGCCGAACCGTAGACCCTGGCTGAGTCCTACTTTTTGAGTGCTGTGTGAGCTCTTGCTTGTGAGCTTGTGTGTGTGCAGTGCTTGTGTGCTATCGAGCCTACGGGTTCCAGTGTTCTCAGTGTGCTCCTGAGGGTGCTGCGCACTATGACACCGGTTCTTGTGTGTTGACAGAGTGTGCGTGTTTACTTACAGTCGCTTTTTGTAGCACATTAGTAGCTCTGTTACCGGTGGGGGTTAGTTGCCTACTGGGACTCTTTTCTGTGAGCCTCACTCCCTTCCTTCAGGTGGGTTCGTGGGCAACTTGCCGGGTGCTGTGGAGCTTCGTTACTCCGTGCTGGCTCTGCTTGGCCGCTCTGAGTAGTACCCTGCTTTGTACTCACTGTACTCTTACTTCTCTGTTATCTCTGAGTTATATGTGTTAATCATTTAGTTGGGCGTGTACATTTGCCGTATATGATCTCTTCAGACGCTTTGTTCTACCCTTCCGAGATGTCTCGGGGTTAGCGGGCCAGGATTCGGTTACGTCGGGTACCGGTAATGCGGATCATGGGTCGTTACAAAGTGCATGCTATCTCCAGGGAACTTCAATGGTAAACTAACTCGTCGGCTATGTGGGAATCCATGGTCAGAGGAGATTTACGGAAGCCTTGGAGAAAAGGTCGCTAGTCTACTGATTCGAATGATCGGTAGAGAGCTTCCAAATTCCCAAGAAAAGGGCTGCCTAGATGGCAAGTGTGTAGTGATGTACGCGTGTCTCAATTCACAACGATCGGTTTCAAACTTGTGGAAAGCACTTAACATGATGGCATGCAATGAAGAATGCATTTAACTACACATGGGTTTGCAAGATTTTAAGAAATAATCATCATTTAAATAAGCTAGAATAGTAAGAAGAGTGAATCAGAAATTACCTGAATGGTCAAGTCATTAAGAAAGCACTTAGAATAATGTTCATATAATTAAGGCTTTTTAAATGGGTTAAATAATTTTAAGCCATTAAATATGTATCATGTAATGATCAGACCTAAGACATGAGAATTACACACTAAATATCATGTTAAACAGACCCGGGTATGCCTTAAAATATGCGTCCAACATAGAGGACGCACTTAAAAATGCCGTGCACAGTGAAAAGCAAGCGAAACTGTAAAGATACTAAATCGCGTCCTCACTGGTGGCCACCTTCAAGACTGAATCGCGTCGGAGGGACATGGACACATCTACAGAAAACCATTAAAAAAAATGGGCGGAAAACCCTCTGAAAAGCGTCAGGGTCAAACGCCGCATTCAGAGCGGCGCAGACTCCAAGTGGTGCGCAGACCCACGCGAGGTGTGGACTAGTCAATGCCTAAATGCGTCCGGATGCGCGACATTTTTCACAGGCACTGAATCGCGTCACCTGACTGGATGCGGTTCAGGGTCAGACTTAAAAGCTGAAAAAACTACACACAGGGGGGTTCGATCGTGCAATGCTTATATCTCCTAAGCTAGGCTCCTCAGACAAAAGTCCCAACATGAAAGTTGTTGGGAACATGACAAAGGAGAGAACTATGATTTTAAATAATTTTAAATGGCCTCAAAATGTGTGATAAAGACCTAAATAGGAAAAGACCCTAACATGCATGTCATTGGCAAAACACTTATAATTCAAAATCTACTCATTGGAATTCGATGAAACCAATTAGACATGAAACTATACTTGATGCTCTACACACTGGTATAAATTGTTAAGATTTGTCCAGAGAAAACCTACCTTTTGGGTTGTGGAAATCTCATTCTTCAGAAATCCCTTGTTCAGACAATTGTTTGAAGAACGCTTAATACTCTGTGTAAACTGCATGAAAATTGGGCATTCTAGTTGGGTTAGGAAGTAGACTTGACCCTCTTTCCAGGGGTATAAGCCTTGCACGGTTTGGTTATGGTTTGACTCACCTTTGGTCTACTCCAAGGGGACGATTTGCATAGGTCGTGGTAGACGAACGGGGGAAGAAGATGTCCTTCTTGTGGTCGATCCACAGCTCCCATCTGCCCAACACTCCTCCACACGACCCCAACAAGTTGTAAACTCGTCCGTAGGGCTTGGGTGAGGAGTATTTAAGCAACCATGGTGTTTAGGAGTCCAATTGTGACAAGGAAAGCTAAGTTGCGGTTTTGACATATTAGTTTCCTATTTTGAGAATTTCTACCTCCATTTGAGTGTATGAGGCTTTATGAAACCTCCCACCATAGTTAAGCACAAATTTGGGTTGCCAAGATGGCAAGATCTCTTCCCAATTCAACTCCAATTACCTCTTCCTAATTTCAGCTTATTTAAAGTTGCAAATTTCTATGTAGTCCACGGCTTCTAAATCTCCTAAAATGTTTAGCATGGGTGAGTCTACAATATAGACTTAGCAAGCAACTTAAAAGTCCAAACCATTTACTTACCACACATGGTATCTATCAATTTAACACTTTACTAGCTATCACATGATCATTAACTATTGCAATTTACAATTAAATTAACACATGCTCAAACTACAACATGGATCATAAAACATGATGTCTAATCTATTAAACAAAACTATACTAACACATGTATATCAAAATTTTAAACATTGTTAATTATAACATGGTATTACTAAACATGAGAGCATTCACAATAACACATACTTCCAATTCTAATAGCACATGGCTTATATTCAATTTTATAACATGATACTAGACACATAATTATCAAGTAATTTCTAAGTCATGAACATTTATTACATATACCTACACATGGTACTAAACATGATATCACAATAACATAAATCACATTAACACATGTATGACATGACATATGCACTTTTACCTGGCTCTCACATGCACTTACTTCACATTATCATTTACTTTAATTAATAAAAGATTTCACATGGTTTTCACTTTGCTCATTCACGTATCACATGTCACATCACTTGCACTTACCACGTGCCACGTTCACATGTCACTTTACACATAATACACATACACTTTTACACATTGCCAAGGCACAACCCAAACCACCACTAGAAAGATCACTTAACACATACACGTACTTAATCACCAGGCAAAGTGACCAAGTCTGGTTACTGCGCAGAACCGGGGGAAGCCCTCCCCACCATTACCAGTGGAACTTGTCCACCTCCAGGATTTCACACGACCCGTTGCCCCGGGTATCATAACAGATTTGAGCATTCCCGTAGGGGCACTACTATAGTACAACTCCACACAATCTATGGTGGCAGTGTCTCATTAGCACGATTTTATCTTTGCACATTAACACATTCCACACACACATACCACATGTTCTCTCTCTTTCCATGCACACACACACAAAATTCATGAAACAATTACTTATCACTATCAGTTTCTCAGATTAACCATTAACAGTAATGGATATAACCTAATCATGATGCTAATCACATTTTTAAACATCGTTGAGACTTAATATTAAATCATGGTACAAAATTCATAACTCCTTTACAGTGATTAGAACATGCTTAAAATTTAACCACGGGTACATAGGTTTTTACATAACACATCAGTAATTTTTCCTAAATTTTGAGCAATAAAATATTTTTAAAATTTACTAGAATTCTCATGTAATTTAACAAGATATTTCATTTTAACATGATAGACTATCAACAATCAGTTTTCACAGTTTTAAAAACATATAAACAGTAGAACTACATTCATGAAAAATTTCTGAAACCATAACATGCATTAATCCTAATTATCCGGAATTAAGCTCTATCAAATCATGTATAGTTCTCAATAACATAAAATTTCAAATAGCAATTATAATCAGAAAATTATTAGAATTTCATGGTTTGATCTATTCATTATATCTGAGAAGACAAAATTTTATAAATACATGCATATGTTCACAATTCCTCGAAAATCCCATCATAAGTAGTCAAACAGTGTTCTGGCAAAAATAGATGAACTTGACGTCCACAGGTGGACGCCAACAAGGGTTAATGCACGATCGACTGCTGTTTACCAGGATCTTGGCCGCAACAAAGTGGCCGTCAACCTCCGGTCTGCACACAATGTAGACCGAACACAGAAAACAGATGAATTGGGGGGTCCAGGACACGATTTTAAAATCCGTAAAAATTATAAAAACAATAAAGGATAAGTCCAAGGAGTGAAACCTTACGCTACTTGCCTAGAAATAAATCTCCAAGGGATTATTGTTTGAAGAAGATCTCCTCGGCCAAGGCAAGAAGGTGAGACTTCCAATCCTGAATCAGCTCTTCACCCTGCACAAAAGAACCTCCAGAGTCTGGGTAGCCTCTGCAATGCTTGGATTATCTCCCAGTTGATGTAGATCGCCAGAAGAAGCCCGCACACACCAGATCAAGCCTTGTAAAAACTCGGTTTTTGTCTCCACAAACCCTAGTTTTCCTTTTGAGAAAAAGACCTATTCGGCCGAAAAGACAAGGTTATATAGACCTAAGCGTCGGTTATGTTTTGGGTTAAGCCATCCTACCGTTAGGGATAGATTCTAATCAAGAACCCGTAAGAAAACAACCATTTTCAGATCTAGAATCGCAACATAACCGGAGAGGTAAGCGTCCAGTTTACTGCCATTTACTAGATGTCAACGTCAATCCATGTTGACGTCAAGATTTTTCTGTCAAACAGTAAACGACACACTTGTTGCCGTCGACTAACTCTTAATATCAAGATATGTTGACGTCAAGCAGAATTTTGGCAGAAAGACAGAAGTCATCAAACCACATATATGCACAATAATAAATAAATACCATATGCATAGAATTAATAATATAATATACACAGAGTTATATTATATTCACAGAAATAAAAATATATATACATATGCACATAAGTAAATAAATACATATAATATACACAGAATTAAATAAACATATGAGGACAAATATCGAGGGCCTTACACTAAACCAAAGTCTAGACTCGATCATACACTACTAGGCATAGGAAGGTTTCCCCTAGTCAGGCCATGGCTTATGCTTTAGGCTGAAAATAGGTGGCTCCTTGTCTAGACGAAGTGACCTAAACAAGCCTATGTCCCTTAATGGAAATATCAGATCTTACTTTGTGTGCGAAAGGATGAGAATTAAGTGACAAACAGGAGGGCTAGGGCAATGCCCCACACCAGCCTGGTACGGTCATACTGACCCATGTCATATAAGATGCAGTGCCCTACATCTCTTGCTTCTTTATTTTTGTAAGTATTTGTGTGTTATTTAGCACTGCATGGGATTGTGAAATTTAGATGAACTTGACATCATAGTTTAATATCGTTCATTAAAGTAGATGGCATGATCGATTATCGTCTACCTATTGTAAAATATTTAATTTTCGGTCAGACATGTTAACGATTTGATCGATTGCTGTTTACCTCATGGTAAACGATAACCTATGTTGACGTTAACCTGACTTGCCAGTTTAAGCGGCTACCATTCTGGAGAGAAATGATCGGCCATTTTCTTCGTGTTTATCTGATGGATCGGGACATTTTCAAGTTTGATGGTCAGGATTAGAGATGGGTAAGCCATAGGAGTCATTATAAGATATCGATTTGGCCTTTAGGGAGAGGATTTTCACTGGTTTTGAGGTGAGAAAAAGTGGGACGAGAGAAGGGTTGTTGTGCGGTGATTTGTGTGGATCGAGGAGAGTTCGGCGCAAAGCCAACGTGCTGGAGCGTGTTCAGAATGATCTCCAACTGAAGATATCGTTTTGGAGGTCGGATCGAGCAAAGAAAGGCGATGAAGGGACTGCCTTGTTGCCAAGGCCGGTGTCTTCAGCTCTTAAATAGCTACTCCAGAAGGAGGGTTAGAGGCAAGTAACATGGGGGAATGGTTTAGGATCCTATAATCTATAGATCTAATATTTTTATTGATTTTTAAGCCCACAATTAAGACAGTAGTAAGGGGTTAATGTTCTTGTATTTCGTGTGATTTTTTCTGAGTTTTCTGACCGGAAGAACGTAACGTCAACCTCGACCGCCGTCCATTTCATGTAAATGTCAAGGTTTTGGATGTCTATATATATTAATGGCACTATGTGCCGCCGTCAACTGATCTTAACGACAAGGTCAATTGCCATTAACCTATGTAAACGGAAACCAACATTGTCGTTAAGTTCATCCGTGCAATTTTCTACAGATCTATTTAAATGCTTATAAGTTGTGACTGATGCATGTACAGGGTTTCGGGTAGGCTTTGTTCTGTGTAAATAGGTATTGTTATACAGCATAAATGTCATGACAATGTTACATGGGCTTTGCATATTGATTTTCAAGGATTTTCCTGATAATGTAAGAAGAAAGAGGAATAAGTATGTGTTTAATCCATATTATAAGTTATGTTTGAGTTTCTTACTACTGTTAGATGGAAATATAGACTCATCATGCTCAGTTTTGTAGAGTAAATGTATGCTTCAATTAAACTTTGTGCCATGTTAATTAATCAAATTAATGATAAATATCATAGGAAATGATGCTTGATTCAGAAAAATGTGAAATTTTGCATAGATAATGCATGTCTACGAAGAGAGTTACTGTCATATTTTCAACACATTATGTGCACTGTACTTGTTGCTATAATTTCTGAATGTATGAAGATGTGCATGGAAATGATAGGTGTAAATAGGAGTACATGAATATGAATTTAAACATAGGTAGTCATTGTAGTATATGATAAGTCACTGTGGTACAATAGAGATAATGATTCAGAAATGATAGAATGAGTTGTATGAAATATGTTAATGTCTTATTAAATGAATTGTCACCATGCATAATTTTTGTGAAAAAGCATTCTAGATTATTTATGCATGTCATAAGATTTCCGAAATGATATGGCTATTAAAACATTGTTGTCTAGAGCTTCTTACATGGAACTATGCCATAGAATGCCCCTATGGTTATGGTTCACCTACATGAATTGACTACATGAATCCGTGGGCAACGGATGAAATCTTAGAGGTAGACATGTTCTATTGATTAAGGTGGGGAGGACATCCCCCGTATTGCGCAATGACCAACACTTCATCACTATTTTGCCTAGGTGAAAAGTGAATGCTACATGACCACATGATCTCTATTAATAGTGGGGCTATGTCTTGGCAACTATACATGCTACATGATAATGTCTGCATGATACATGATAAGGTCTACATGCTACATGAAATGTCTACATGGCATATGAGTTGTTTACATGTTATATGATACCCTTATGAAATGATAAATGTATATGAATTGAGAATGCCAATGAGATTGTTTCCATTATAAAGGTCTTTAATTTGCACTATCAATATGCTATATGTGAGAGGATTCTTAAGAATATGATACATATGAACTAGTTATGAATTGTTTTCTTGACTTGATAAGTGATAATCTTTTACTACTTGTCTAAATATGGATAATGATTGATTAATGATTTAGACTACATGACAGGAAGAGCTATATTGTAAAAAGACTAAGTGATTGGAATATGTTTATCATGTTCTTCCAAGTAGCTATATGATAGATCTTGAACTGTCTTTCTTGTTGCTTGTTGGGTCTTATAGACTCACACTGATTAACCTTTCAGGAGAGGCTGAGAATTTTGGCACGGAGGAGTTAGTCCACACTGATGTGAGCGTGAGGACGTGGAGGTTGGATTGTTGTTGTCGGAGTGATTTTGATTGCGAATTTGTATGTGAGAATAATTGTAATTTGAACCTTGTGTTATTATGGACTATTGTAGTTTCTTTCTTTATGATCTACACTTGGTATTAAATACAATGTTGATGGAAAGTAAAATTTCATTCCATTGCAAATTTGTTGATATTTATTCTCATCATTTGTATATAACTCAATCTAAACTGATATTGTTGGATGTTTCCACTATAGCCAGCCTTGGAACCGATGTGAGGTGGTACAATTGTACTGTGTCTAAGAGGGGCATTACAGAGATTGGTATCAGAGTGTGTAGGTTGAGTATATATATAAAAATGAATTATGAACAATGTGTTCATATCCCTAAGTCTGTATAAAGAACTAGTCAAAGATTATTTAGTATGATAGGTCATTATAATAAATGTCTGTTTTGCAGATTATGGCTACCCATGGTCGTAGAGGAGCAGCTCTACCTGAAGTGATGAGCCAGCTAGAGATCAACACGCACCAAGTCAGCAGGCACCGGTTTAGATGGGCGTACCTTTACCACCACCACTGCCACTGGTGGATTATCGAGCACTAATGCAAGGACTTGTACATGCGATGCAAACTCAGGCACATACGACAATACCTTGCAGATGCAAGTGCAGGCCCAGGTTTGTGCTTTGGAAGTAAATTTGTAGGGTATTGATTTGAAGAGTTAAATAAAGAGGCCCTGTGCATGGGGTAGGTATTGGCAGTGCATCGATGATGGAGCGCTTCAGACAGATGACTCACCCTTATTTAAGAGGGAGGAGCAACCCACTCATGGCAGAGAGCAGGTCGCGGGAGACGGAGAAGATCTTTCATGATATACGATGCGTGGACGAGGAGCGAGTGACATTGGCTTCCTATATGCTGCAGGTAATGATGTTTTCTGGATGAGTTGTGTGTTGCTCTAAGGGCACACTTAATTGTCTATTTTCTTTTACAGGAGCATGCCGACGTGTGGTGGTCACTAGTACTGCGAACTGGATAGAATGTGAACTGTAGGGCTATTTAAAACCCATTTCAAATGGAAAGGGCCCATAAGAATGAACAGAATGTGAAAGGTGCAAGTCTGGATAGTTTAGAAAATCGATTGTCGACAGGCGCAATCCATCGGTCGACAGCTACTGAGTAAGTTTGTCACGAAAGGGATATTGACATAAATGAGTTCAGAATCAGTGTTCATAATAAATTTAAGAATGAGAACTGTGAGATACAGTCATACAATGTGTCATACACAATAGTATTACATTTCATTTGACACCATAGTTGGAGATAATAGTTCGGGAATCTTGATTAATGTAGCATATAGAAGACATCTTACAAAAGAAAATGATTATTGATAACCCATGAATAAAAGCTTGAAGAGTACTTATGTCTTGGTGTGTGTGATGTTCAGTTGATGCTTGAAATAATAATAATGTTAGCATTTGACAAGAAACATGAGGTTGATCTTGATTAAAGTCATGGAGGCTCACTCCTATTTCAGTTTTGCATGGATGTTCAGGTGTCTTTGGGGTAAGTGGTAATCAGTTTACATACACCTTTTGAAGTGAAGGTAGACATTTGTGATGCCCTTATCCGCAGTTACTCAGTGCAGTAACCATCATACATTTTACAGAGTTGACAGTTTGAGTTTTTGATGTGAAGACAAACATTTGTGATGCCAATGTCCCCGGTTACTTAGTATGTGGCCTATCATTGCTCTGCCTTTTCCCCTTTTTGTAATTTATTTATATTGTTTAAGAATATTAGCTTTTCTCCTTTTTTTATTGAATATCAAGTTCAAGGAATGTTTAAGGTCAAAAGCAATTGAGAATAGTAAGTTCAAGAGTCTTTTACTTGCCAAACCATTTTACAAACTAAGAGCATCCACAAGGATGTTATTCAATAGAGTCTTTTTAAAGCCATTAGATCAGTGTGTTCTAGATGATACAACCTAGACTCAATTATAGAGCATTATTTCAAAGTCATTGTGATTAGTCAATGTCTTTTCTACTATGTGAGTATGAAGGTTGTATTTAAGCATAAGTTCCCAATTCTCCCCCTTTAATAAGATAATGAACACTTGCAATCAGATTGGAACTCAACTGAGGGGAACTCAAAAGAATGCAGTGTCTGTCGACAGGTGAAGCGTGTCTGTCGACAGGCACTGAGAAATAGCAAGAAGGCAGTGTTGGATTTGGGATCTGTCAACAATAGGCTTCAGACCTGTCGATAGTAGCTAAAATTACAGACTTGAAGCTTTTGAACAAGGGTCATTTGTTAGCCAGCTGAATGGATATGTTGACAACGATTTAGTGTAGACAAGATTGGTTAAAGAGTGTCCCTCAAGCATTTCACACAAAAATCTTTTTGACTTACTCCCCCATAATGTATGTATGGTATTGAAATGGGCATTCAAGCAATCAGAGATGTTCATGTCAGTAGTTGCACAAAAGAGCGTACAGACATGATCAAGCAACACCAACATGCCTATCCATTAAAGAACGAAACTTGCAAAGACTGAAAGAGACAATGAAATTGTTTTCGAGATTTTCCTTTTTTTTTTTCTTGACGACCTTTATGTAGAAGAAGACTATTGATACTTGCGGAGAATTTTTCTCACGCATAATGAGAGTTTCCGGACAAGTTGACTTGTCCTTCCGCATTTCAGCATTGATATACCACATAGTCACTACACAAATGGCCATTATTCTTCAATTTCGCATGAGTTTCATTGAAGTTTGCATAAGCCTAGTTCTCTTCTCAGTGATGTAAACTATCTTCTGCCGGTGGTTTTGTGATATATCAGCCAATTGTTTTTTAGTTAGATGAAGTTAAAGTCCAGATTCTTGTTGGCAACCTCATCTCTAAGAAAATGATGTCTTATTTCAATGTGTTTTGTTCTAGAGGTGAATTCGATTTATTGAAAGATTGATGGCAATAGTGTTGTCAACAAACATAGGTGTGCATCCAATGTCAATATTGTAATCAAAACAATTGACTCTTGATCCACAATACCTCAGCTACATAGCACCCTGCAGTAACATATTCTGCTTCTATAGTGGAAAGTGTAATTGAGTATTGCTTCTTGGATGCCCACAAAACTATGCAACCTCCTAGAAATTGGCAATATCCTCTAGTGCTCTTCCTATCAATTTGCAACTACCATAGTAAGCATCAGAATATGAAATTAAATCAACATCACAACCAGCTGGGTACAACAAACCCAAATCAAAAGAACCTGAGAGCATCTAAAAATCCTCTTGACTACAATGAAATGGCTTTCCCTTGAACTAGACTGATATCTAGCACAGAGACAAACACTAAATTGAATGTATGGTCTACTTGCAGTAAGATAAAGGAGAGAGCCAATCAAATCTATGTATTACTTTGCATCTACCATTTTACCTTTTCATCTTTTCCTAGTTTACCACTTGTGCTCATAGGTATAGATGCATATTTAGCTGTCAAACTAAAACCTCTTCAATAGCTTCTTAACATACTTCTCTTGATTGATGAAGAAGCTAAATTCATATGTTTGAACTGCAAGCAAGGAAAATTGTAACTCTCCCATTAAACTCATCTCAAACTCACTGTGCATGTGTTTTAAAAATTCTTCACATAGTGAGGGGTTAGTGGAACCAAAGATAATGTCATCCACATACACTTGAACAACAATTATATGATTGTGACACATTTTGTAAAGAGAGTTTGGTCCCCTTACCCTGGAGTATTTTTTACTAACTAGAAAATGCTCAATCGGTCATACACCACTCTTGGTGCCCGTTTCAAACCATAAAGAGCTTTGTGCAATTTGTTAACATGGTTAGATTTTTTAGGAATTTCAAATCCAGGTGGCTATGAGACAAATACTTCTTCTTTGATTTAACCATTAGAAGGCAGTTTGATCCATTTGAAAACAATTTAAATTTTTGGAGCATGCATATGCTAACAATAATTCTTACTGCTTCTAGTCTAGCTAATGGTGCAAAGGATTCTTCAAAATCTACCCCAAATTCTTGATTGTACCCTTTTGCAACCAGTCTAGCTTTATTGTGAACAACTTTGTTTGCCCTATTCATTAGCTTGTTCCTAAACAACCACCTGGGTTCCAATTATTGACATTTCTGGGGTTTTAGGGACTAAGCTCCATACATTATTCCTCTGAAATTGACCAAGGTTCTTCATGCATGGCATCTAGCCAGAGTTGTCTTTTAAAACTTCTTCAATATTTTTAGGTTCCACTTGAGAAACAAATGCTAAATGATCTTGTTCAACAATATTTCTAAAGTATGATCTAGTTTGAACTATATCATTTACGTTCCCAATGACATTTTCAAGTGGATGTTCTTTTGAATACCTGACATTTGTAATTATTGGTTCATTGTTGATCTTCTGCAAGTCTGTCGACATCCTCTGTTTGGTCTGTCGACAGATGCTTGTCAGCTTGTTCTTCAAGTTTGTCTCCTTCTTCAAGTCTGTTGACAGACTCTATTTGGTTTGTTGATAGATGCTTGTCAGCTTGTTCTTCAAGTATTTTTCCTTCATCATCATCATACCTGCAAGCATTTGAATTGTTAGTTTTTGCATGAATCTCATTAAAGACCAACATGTGGAGTCTCTTCCCAGTCTTATTTTGTTATTAAACACTTTATAGGCTCTAGAGTATTCAGAGTAGCCTAAGAAGATTCCGGATCACTTTTGGCTTCAAATTTGTCTAGATCAACTTTGTCATTATTGTGAACGAAGACTTGGAGCCAAAAACTCTAAAATAACCAATGATGGGTCTCTTACCTTTTAGAAGTTCATATGGGGTTTTTTCATGACAGGTCATACCATGGCTCTATCAAAATGTAGCATGATGTGTTCACAGCTTCTGCCCAAAAAACTCCTTGAGAGTTGTCATTCCACAGAAGTGTGCAAGCCATTTCCACCAAGGTTATGTTCTTTCTCTCCACTACTCCATTTTGTTCTGGAGTTCTTGGCGAGGAGAATTTATGTTCAATACCTTGGTTCCTACAGAACTCAAAAAATAAATTATTGTCAAACTCTCCCCCATGATCAGTAGAATTGAGCATATTTTGTTTGGGTTTCCATGATAAATCCTATAAAGAATTCTTCAAAGCTTTTCAGAACTGAATTTTTATGAGCTAGAAAATTTAACCCAAGTGAACCTAGAGAAATCATCTACAATGACAAAGCCAAAGCGTTTTCCATGGGAACTAAGTGTTCCGGTAGGTCCAAAAGGTCTATGTGTAGCAATTCAAGTAGTTTTGAAATGATTATTGGTGCATTAGATTTGAATGACTTTCTAGTCTGTTTTCCCTGTGGCACATGCATCACAAAAGCCTATATTCTTGTAAAGTTAATTCAAGAAGACCATTTACCAATTTCATTCTCATGATTTTGTTCAAAACATTAAAGCTTGCATGGCCTAGCCTGCGATGCCATAGAGACAGTTGATCCTTTTTGTTTGCAACAAGACACAAGTTTTTAATTTTTGTTTCATCTACATCAACTAGATAAATGTCATTGACTTTTTTTCTAGAAAATTTAACACTACTTGAATTTTTATCAATGATTTGACATGCTTCTGAATCAAAGATGACTTTGTGGCCTTTATCACACAATTGAATAATGCTCAGTAGATTGTGATTGAGGCTATCAACAAGCAACACATTTTCAATGGAGTTTGAAGCATCCTTACCTACCTTACCTGTGCCAATTATTTGGCCTTTATTGTTACCTCCAAAAATGACTTGAGCACCATCTTTTTCACCAGCAGACGGAATTTCTCTTATCTCCATCCGTCATGTGCCTCGAGCAACCGTTGTCCATGTACACTTGTTTGATTTTGGGCTGCTAGGCACTCCTGCAATGACAATCAGAAAAAAAGGTTTTGGTACCCAATTACTTTGGGTCCAATTCTTTCCTTCATGATAGAAAGTAAATACTTAGGAATCCACAATTGTTTGCATTTCATCATGCTCAGTTTATTACAGCATTGTGACCCAGTATGACCAAGCTTTTTACAACATTACTTCGTGATCGAGTTGAATTTTTGAAATTTTGTTGTGGTTGTATTTAACCTGCGAATTCTTTTGTCATTTATGCATTTTTGATGGTTAGGACTCTATCAATAGATTTCCATACCTATCGACAGTTTGTTTCTGACTTGAGTAACTGTTGACAGTTGCTCATGCTTGTTGACCAGTCCATTCTTTCATTTGTTTTTTGTTTTTTTATCTTTGTTTTTAACATGAACTTGTTTACTTACACTAGGATTGCATTGAACAAAGGATGTGACCAATTTTTGTCCAAGTTTCTTGATTTTCATTTGAAATTCAAGTCCATGCCTAGTAATGTTTGACTTAACTCCTAATACAACATCAAGGTTTTCCTTTCCCTGAAAAAATCTTGAGAAATCCTCATTCTTTCCTTTTAGCTCCTTTGGAACTTCTTCCATTTTCTTCTAAATCTTTTGATTCCCATTTGGAATTGTTTCAACAGATTCATTTAGAGTTGTTTTTCTTTCTTATCTTTGAAGTTTTTCTTTCATGCAATCCATTTCAGCATAGTGTTTTTCCTTCTCATTTTTTAGTAACTCCAGTCTCGTTCAGGATTGCATGTTGTTCATCATTACTCGTGTTATGCACAGGATGTTGATTTTTGTTTCAATGCTTTGTTTACAGATTTATATTCACAAAAATTTCAAATAGCATGGTGATATTCCTCTTCCCATTCTTCGACTGTGTAACTTTTAAAGGAAGAGTTTACCTCATTGGAGTCATCACTCCTTGCCATCAAGCACTAGATTTCATCATCATCAGAGTTGTCTTGATCACATTCATATTTGTCTTCATCACTCCATGTTGCCATCATGGCTCTGGTGTTCTTGTATGTAGAATTTCTTCTTTATCAAATTCCTTGTAAGCTCTGGGCCATTCACCTCTCATGTGCCCCTATTTCTTGCATTCATAACAAACAACTATGTCATTTTTCTTATTTGTATCAAACGTGTTTGCAAAATACTTTTATGAGAGTTTTTTGAAGTTACCTGGCACCTTCTTTCTGAACTTGAGGAAATTTTTAATTGTGCTAGTCAGCATGACCATCTCATCATTTTCGCTTTCAATAGACGTTCATTTTCATCACTCCACTTGTTCAATTTCTTTCTTGGAACTTGATGATGCTTGTTAGAGCTTTCAAGGCAATAGATTTTCTTTGGATTGACCTTAGCTTCTTTTCTTTAAAATTATTTCATAAGTCATCAATGATCCTATCAGTTCATCTAATTGTGTGTGCACAGTCTTTAGAATCCTCAATGACTGTGGCCATAGGTGCCAAGCAGATGGAAGAGGACCGAAGTATCTTCCTCACTAAGTCACCTTCACTGTATTCTTTCTTGAGACTTTAAAGACCTTTTATTATTATCATGAATCGAGCAAACATGTCTGAGATAGTTTCATCATTGTTTATTTTGAACATTTCATATTTAGAAACAAGCATGCTAGCTTTGGTTTCGCTTCCTGGAGGTACTTTCATAAATAAGTTCGAGTTTGTCCCACATCTCCTTTGCAAATGAATATGTGGAGACTCTCGAGTACTCCTTTGGATGCACGACACATTGTATCATATTCATAGCACTGCAATTAAGAGTTGCCCTTCGGCTTGCTCCCTCTTCCATTTGTCCTCATCTGCAGGTAGTTCGTAGGATCCTTTGCTCACCATCTTCCATAGGTCATAATCTTGAGCTCTTAGAAATACCTGCATTTGATTTTTCCAATAAGTATAATCAATTCCGTCGAAGAAGGGAGGCCTAGACATGAGTGTCCTTAGCCAAAAAACCTTTGCAGTTTTCATTTGCAGAATCTCTCATGATTGTAGATCAAGAAATTAAAGCTATGAAATCAGAGAAACATGTCTTGATACCAATTGTTAGGTGTGGGAATTACTATGATAGTAATCTAGAGGGGGGGGAAAGCAACAGACATTCTTTTCGAGGTTAAGATAGACTGTAGAAAAGCTTATAAGGATATGGATCAAGTTTGGACTTAAATGTGTGTGTACAATATGTTAAGAGGATTAGTAGTATGGAGGATATGTGAACAAGTTGTTGTGCCTAGCATACATCTAATGGTAGATCAATACAAACCACAAGACACGAAGATTTAAGGTGGTTTGGACTACACAACTTGTGTATCCTACACCCACCGTCCACACACACACATGCCAAACTGCTTATAAAGCAAGTTCAACACAAATCACCACACACACACAAGGTCTGAGATAAACAAGATCTCAGCTCAACACACATACATGTGGAATGAGCACAAGGACTGCTCACACCAACAACAGACACTTGACATAAGAGGATAAAGTTCAGGAAGAGTTCAGAGTGGAGAAAACAAATCGAATGGGTGAACTCTTCGAATCCTTCATCTTGATGATCTTCAGACTTCAAGTCGTAGATGGACCGATGTTGTGCTTGAAGCCCTGAGGATGAAACTACTACAACCTTGTCTTCTTAGGAAGATCTTGTTGTTGTTGAGGCTTGAAGCTTGAAGCAGAGGTCTGGAAAATCTTCTCTTGGCTTTTCTAGGTTTTGCGATTGATGTGGAGGCTGTTTGCTATAAAAAGGGGTCCAAAAGATCTAATATAGGAGTGTCCTAGTCTCACACAACTTTTGGGATTCGTGAGAGTAGAGAACGCCCTCATAGAGATCACATGTTTGTCACATGTTGGACCTAACAAGCGCCTGTCGATAGATGGCAATCGGTTGTCGACATATACTGCAACACTTATGTCTTCCAGAACCAGATTTCTGAAAAATGGACTGGCTGTCGACAGATGCACCTGGCTATCGACAGCTGCTGTGATTTGGTTTTTTTCTAGAAGCCTTCAAATGAAAATCTCAGTGGCTGTCGACAGATGTGTCGGCCTGTCGACAGCTGCTGCTTTCATGGGTTTTCCAGAGCCTATTGTGGGAAGGACTTCAGTGGCTGTCGACAGGTGCAGTCGTGCTGTTGACAGTTGCTGCTTGAAACTCTATATCCATAACCTTTTTTGCTTAAGGTTTCTTCATGTTGTGTGCACATCCTTCTCATGTAATTTACAACAAGAAAGAGGCTATAAATTAGTTATCATGTAGATGTCTATACATTATGTCATAGTGTCATGTCATTTTATTACATTGTTTAAATATCAATTGTGTGATTATCAAAAACATGCAATCATCATGAATGGCATTCAATCATAACTCTATAGACCTGATCTCCATCTGGAGTCGACCTCATGCATTTCTTTTCTCCAAGCGCTAACATAAAATTCACCTAGTGTCGACCTAATTCTTATATGGAGTCGACCTTATGCATTTCTTTTCCTTCAGCGCTAACCAGAAGACCAATTAGTGTCGACCTGTTCTTCAACTGGACTCGACCTTATGCAATACTTTAGACTTTTGTGCTACTGGAAGACTATCCTGTGTCGACCTATCCTTTGGGTAGTGTCGACTCAAGTGCTTCACATAACTCCAGTAACTCACTCATTGAGACATGTGTTGACCTATTAAACAATCAGTGTCAACTCTCATGAGATAATTTGACTTTGTGAATTTTACTATCAAATAAAAAATTGTGTTAGAAAATTTCTTATATATATTTATGACATTTTTCTTGACTTATGACATCATCAAAATCAGGGACACAACATGCATGCTAGTGTTTTGTTTGATACTGGTGCTATGCATAGTTTTGTCTTCGAGAAGTTTGCAAGGGTTCTAATGAAGGAGTCTGACATAGTTCCTGAGGGCTTAGATGTTCCTTTGTTGGTACACACCCCAGCGGGAGCCATGTTGACTAGGCAATGTTTTTCTTCTCTCTATGTGTGTATTGAGGAGTGAGACTTGCCAGGTAGCTTTTATCTGCTGAAGATGAAAGACTACGATGCCATTTTGGGTTTAGACTGGCTTGAGGAGAATTATTCCCTTATGGATTGTGTGAAGAAGAGAATCATTTTCCACATTCCTGGTGAGAACGAACATTCCCATCCATTACCCAAAATATGGTGGGTAAGTTTGTGATCTCAGCTTTGAAGGCGACTCGGATGTTGAACAAGGGTTGCAGTGGTTATCTTGCCAGTGTCGTGATTTTTCCAGACTCGAAGAAGGCACTGACTGTGGAAGATATAGAGATCATTCGAGACTACAATGATGTGTTTCCCGAGGACTTGTCTGGTTTGCAACCTGAGAGGGAGATTGAGTTCGGCATTAAGTTGGTACCGGTACTTCACCTTTATCAATTGCTCCTTATCGTATGGCACCAGCAAAATTGGTTGAATTGCAGAGATAACTTCAAGAATTGCTCAACAAGGGTATTATTCGGCCAAGTGTGTCACCTTGTGGAGCACATGTACTTTTTGTGAAGAAGAAGGATTGGTCGATGAGGCTGAGCATCGACTACCGCAAGCTGAATCAGGTGACCGATAAGAACAAGTATCCATTGCCGCGTATAGATGATTTTCTTGACCAGTTGCAGGGGGCTTCTGTGTTTTCTAGGATTGATCTTCATTCTGGCTATCATCAACTCTAAATCAAGTGAGGATTCTTCTAAAATGGCTTTTAGGACAATATGCTCATTATGAATTCTGGTCTTACCTTTCTGTTTGACGAATGCTCTAGTTGTGTTCATAGACTTGATGAACAAGGTTTTTAGGCAAATCTTGATTCTTTTGTTGTGGTTTTCATTGATGATGTGTTGATGTACTCGCTTGATGAGGAGTCTCATGGAGCATCTGAGATTGTGCTTGGAGTCTTGAGGGAGCATAAACTATATGCCAAATTCAGTAAGTGCAACTTCTGGATGAAGGAGATGCATTTCTTTAGGGATGTCATCTCGGAGATGGATTTTCAGTGGATCCTGCAAAGGTGGATGTGGTTCTGGATTGGGAATCACCTAGATCATTTGCCGAGATTTGGAGTTTTCTTTTGGCAGGTTATTATAGACACTTTATAGAGGGCTTTCTTCTATTGCGGCTATATTGACGGTTTTCTTCTATTGCGGCTACATTGGCGAGGCTGACATAGAAGGGAGTTATGTTTCAATGGACAGAAGCTTGTGAAAGAAGTTTCCAGGAACTGAAGACTCGGTTGACTACAATGCCAATTTTAGTGTTGCCCAATGGTGTGGATTCTTTCTCTATCTACATTGATGCTTTGAAGATTGGGCTTGGTGTTTCTGATGCAAAGTGGGAAGGTTGTTGTGTATGCTTCTCGACAACTCAAGGAGCATGAACGTAACTATCTGACACATGACTTGGAACATGCAGCGGTGTCTATGCTTTGAAGATCTGGAGGCACTATCTTTATGGTGGTTATTTGAGTTATTCTCGGACCATCAGAGTCTTATGTATCTATTTTCCCAAAAGGACCTGAATCTGAGGCAACGACGGTGGATCAAATTCTTGAAGGATTATGATTTTGAGCTTACGTACCACCAAGAAAAGCTAACGTGGTGGTAGATGCTTTATGCAAGAAAAGGGAAATGCTGCAACAAGACTGCAAGATGTTGGAGGATGCGACTTGTTCCTTGGCTGTTCTAGACCACAATTGTGTTGCATGTTCGTGACCAATTGACCATTACATCTACTATGCATGATAGGGTCCTTGCCATGCAAAAGGATGATCCTCTTTTGCAGGATTGATTGGGAAGTCTGGTGTAGTGAGGGATGAAGATGGCGTGATATGCCTTAACCATCAAGTACGTGTTCCTAATGATGTGGTCCTGAAGAAGGAATCTTGGAAGAAGCTCACCGATCGCAGTTCTATATTTACCCAGGTAGTGGGAAGATGTATCAAGATTTGAAGCGTTCTTTGTGGTGGTTTGGCATGAAATGACATGTGGCAGACTTTTTGGCAAAGTGTTTGATATGTCAGTAGGTGAAGGCGGAATGTCAGAGACCTTCAGGTTTGATGCAGAAGTTGGACATTCTTCAGTGGAAGTGGGAGCAGATGACAATGGATTTTGTGACTAGTTTGCCTAGATCGGTTATAGGGAATGACTCTATGTAGGTGATTGTTGATAGATTTTTGAAGAGTGTTCATTTCCTATGCATGAAGAAGTAGTAGTCCATGGACAGCTTGACTAGGCTTTACAAAGAAGGTATTGTGAAGTTGCATGGTATTCCGAAGTCGATCATCTCACATAGTGATCCGAGTTTTACATCTCGATTTTGGAAGGGGTTGCAGTAGGCTTTTGACAGTCAGTTGAAACTGAGTTCATAATTTCATCCACAAATGGATGGACAGTCTGAGAGGACTATTAAGACGTTAGAGGATATGCTTAGAGCTTGTGTACTTGACTGGAGAGGTGACTGGGAATGCCACCTAGCTCTTATAGAATTTGCTTATAATAACAGTTTCCATTTGAGTATCGGCATGATGCCATTCGAGGCTTTGTATGGGAGGCCGTGTAGATCCTCGTTGCATTGGGAGGAGTCAGAGATCGGCATCTTTTTGGTCCAGAATGGTGCAAGAGACTTCAGTGAAGATTCAGTTATTATGCAGAGATTGAAGGTAGCACAAGATTGTCAGAAGAGCTATGCAGACACGAGGAAGAAGGACTTGGCATTTGAGATTGAAGATCATGTATTTCTTAAGGTTTCACCAATCAAAGGTGCAGTGAGATTTGGGAAAATAGGCAAGCTGAATCTCATATTCATTGGTCCTTTTGAGGTGTTGAGAAATAGGGGAACATGGCATACCAGTTAGCTTTGCCACCATCCTTGGCAGGAGTGCATCGAGTTTTTCACATATCCATGTTGAGGAAATATGTTTGAGATCCGGCGCATGTGATTAGCTTTAAGCCAATGCAGTTTCAGCCAGATTTGCCCTATGAAGAGCAACCGATATAGATTATTGATCAGAAGGTTCAAGAGTTGAGTTCTAAATCGATTCCATTTGTGAAAATATTGTTGAGGAATTTATCGCAAGAAGAGGCAATTTGAGTACTAGTAGAAATGATGAAGAAAAAGTACCCATCATTGTTTGGTAAGTGTCATGATTCAATCTTTGAGGAAGAAGATTATTTTAATGCGGAGAGAGTGTAGCGCCCTAGATCTCTTGCTTGTTTATTTTTGTACGTATGTGTGTGTTATTTAGCACTGTGTAGGACTGTAAAATTTAGATGAACTTGATGTCATAGTTCACTGTCGTTCATTAAAGTAGACGGCATGATCGATTGCCGTCTACCTACAGTAAACAACATGGATCTATGTCGTTAATGTTTTTTTCTAAAATATTTAATTTTCAGTCAGACATGTTAGCGACATGATCGATTGTCATTTACCTCATGGTAAACGACAACCTATGTTGACGTTAACCTGACTTTCCAGTTTTTGCGGCTACCATTCTGCAGTGAAATGATTGGCTGTTTTCTTGGTGTTTATCCGATGGATCAGGGCATTTTCAAATTCGATGATCAGTATTAGAGTTTGGGCAAGCCGTAGGATTTTTTATAAGATACTGATTTGGCCTTTAGTGAGAGGTTTTTTGTTGGTTTTGAGGTGAGAAAAGAGTGACGAGAGAAGGTTGTTGTGCGGTGATTCATGTGGATGAGGCGAGTTCAGTGTAGAGACACCTTGGAGGAGAGTTTTCAGAAGATCTCCAACCGAAGACATCGTTCTGGAGGTCAGATCGAGCAAACCAAGGCGACGAAGGGACTACCTTGTTCCAAGGTGGACATCTTCAACTCTTAAATCGCTACTCCAGAAGGAGGGTTAGAGGCAAGTAACATGGGGAAATGGCTTAGGATCATATACTCTATAGATCTACTATTTTATTGATTTTTAAATCCACGATTAAGATAGTAGTAAGGGTTAAAGTTTCGGTATTTCATGTGAGTTTTGCTGAGTTTTCTGACCGGAGGAACTTACGTCAACCTCGACCACCATCTAAATCATGTAAACGTCAAGGTTATGAATGTGTATATATTACGATGCTATGTGCCACCTGCAACTGATCGTAATGACAAGGTCGATTGCCATTATGCTGTGTAAACGACAACCTACATTGCCGTGAAGTTCATTGTGCAATTTTTCTACAGATCTATTTAAATGCTTATAGGTTGTGACAGATGCATGTACAGGGTTTCGAGTATGCTTTGTTCTATGTAAATAGGTATTGTTTTACAGCAGAAATGTTATGACAATGTTACATGGGCTATGCATATTGATTTTTAAAGATTTTCCTTTAATAATGTAAGAAGAATGGGAATAAGTATGTGTTTAATCCATGTTATGAAATTATATTTGAGTTTCTTACTACTGTTAGATGGAAATACAGACTCATCATGTTCAGTTTTCGCATAGTAAATGTATGCTTCAATTAACCTTTGTGCCATGCTAAAAAATCCAAGTTAATGATAAATAATCATAGGAAATGATGCTTGATTTAGAAAATTGTGAAATTTTACTTAGATAATGCATGTCTAGGAAGAGAGTTAATGTCAGATTTTCAAGGTTTTATGTGCACTGTACTTGCTGCTATAATTTTGTCAATGAATGAATATGTGCATGGAAATGATAGGTGTAAAAAGGAGTACATGAATATGAATTTTGACATAAGTAGTCACTGTAGTATCATGATAAGTCACTGTGGTACAGTAGAGATAATGATTTCAGAAATGATAGAATGAGTTGTATGAACATATGTTATTGTCTTATTAAATGAATTGGCACCATGCATAATTTTGTGAAAAAGCATGCTAGATTATTTATGTATGTTAATTGCATGAATGCATGTCATAAGATTTCTGAAATGATATGGCTAATAAGACATTGCTATTATAGTGATTCCTACATGGAACTACGCCATAGAATGCCCCCATGGTTATGGTTGACCTACATGAATTGACAACATGAATCCGTGGGCAACAGATGAAATCTTGGAGGTAGACATGTTATAATAGTTAAGGGGGGGAGGGTTTCTCCCGTATTGTGCAATGACCAAGACTTCATCACTATTTTTCCTAGGTGATAAGTGAATGCTACCTGACTACAAGATCTCTATTAATAGTGGGGCTATGTGTTGGCAACTATACATGATACATGATACATGATAATGTGTACATACTACATGATAAAGTCTACATGTCATATGAGTTGTTTACATGTTATATGATACCCTTATGAAATGATAAATGTATATGAATTGAGAATGCCAATGAGAATGTTTCCATTATAAAGGTCTTTATTTTGCACTATCAATATGCTATATGTGACAGGATTCTCAATAATATTAGACATATGAACTAGTTATGAATTGTTTTCTTGACTTCATAAGTGATAATCTTGTACTAGTTGTCCAAATATGGAATACATTGACAGGAAAGAGCTATATTGTAGGAAGACTGAATGATTGGAAGATGTTTGTCATGTTCTTCCAAGTAGCTATATGACAGATCTTGAACTATTTTTCCTTGTTGCTTGTTGGGTCTTGTAGACTCACATTTGATTAACCTTTTAGGAGAGGCTGAGGATTTTGGCACAGAGAAGTTAGTCCACATTGACTCTGAGCGTGAGCATGTGGAGGTTTAGATCGTTATTGTAGGAGTGATTTTGTTTGGGCGAATTTCTATGTGAGAATAAATTGTAATTTGAACCTTGTGTTATTTATGGACTATTGTAGTTTCTTTCTTTATGCTCTAAACTTGATATTTGAATACAATGTTGATGGAAAAGCAAACTTTTATTACTTTTCAAATTTGTTGATATTTATCTCGTCATTTGTATATCACTCAATCTGAACCGATATTGTTGGATGTTTTCCACTGTAGAACCACCCTTGGAACCGATGTGAGTTGGTACAACTGTACCGGGTCTAAGAGGGGCATTACATAAGAAGGAGACATTACAGGGGAAAAGACCCCAACAATGTCTAACATCAGGGTGGAATCTTTCATGATGAATGGAAATAGAGCGGAAGCAATATCACCATCAACTTTTACATTCTCGTCTCATAATCAAAAGAATAGATAAAGACAATTACATAATAAAATAAACATTGTCCATATCTGAGCCAGTACATTTACATAATATCTAAGGTTCAATATTGCATTTATTCTTTCCAACTATAATATCACCAATTTCTAAAATCCAAGCAATCTCTACTCCTCATGATCTAAACCAATTCTTTCTATCTCCTCTTTTGAATCCTCAGCTTCGCTTGAACATTAGCAAGAGTGAGTCTATAGAATATACCTAGAAAACAACTAGGAATTCTAAACTCACAATCTACATTATAGATATTTTGAAAAAAAGCATGGTAATATACATATATAAACAGTGGTAGAATTAGTGGTGGTAAAGCTAATAGTAATAATAGTAGTAATACTAATAGTAACAATAGCAGAAATAGTATCAGTAACGGAATCAGTTAGGTAACTGTTACGATAATTGTAATAGAAATGGTTGTAGGATCAATGGTAGGAAACAGAAATATGGTAGTAACAATAGCAGTGGTATTAACATTAGTGGTATTGATATCAGTAACAATAATAGGGATATCAGTAGAAACAATGGTAGGAATAGTAACAATGGTGGTAGCAGTAGCGGTAACGGTAATAATAGTAATGAAAGAAATAACAGTAGGAGACATTGGTAGGAATAGAAATAATGGTTATAAAAGTAACAGTGATGGTAATAGGGGCAGTAGTGGTAGCAGTGACAGTAGTTGTAGCAGTGGTAGTGACAGTAGCAGTGGTAGTGATAAATATCAATGTTAAGGCGGACACAGTGCCCTAACTATCAATAGAGGATTAGTCATTCAGTATTGTTAGAGGGATAGTCAGTTAGTTGGTACAATACTACCAAATAGGAAAATGGTGATAGGTCTTGACTACTGCGCAGAATTGGGAGAAGCTCGCTCCACCTTAACCAGTGGTACTTGTCCACCTCTAGAATTTCACTCCCGTTGCCCTCGGGGCCAGAATATATATAGAGTGGTGAAATTTCCTGTTAGGACATTTCTATAATACAATTCTAGTCACTTCCTATAATGGTAGTGGCTGTTTTAAACCAGACACAGTGCCCAACTCATAGTAGGAAGTCAGTAAATAGAATGAGCATTTCCATAGAGCATTTCTATAGTATGGCTCCAGTGCAACCCCTATGGTAGCAGTGTCCATTTGGCTAACAACAACAATGGTGGTAGTAAATTATCGGTAACAATTACGATGATGGTAAACAATAACCATAGAAGTGAAGGTAATAATAACGGTGATGGTAACAATGACAGTGGATAGTAACAATGGCAATGAAGGTAACAATAACTGTAACAGTGAAGGTAGATGGTGACAGTAGTAGAGACGGTAACAATAACGGTGTCGGTGATAGTAAATAGTAATAGTAATAAGGACGGTAAATGTAACAGTAATCTAGACATGTTCTTTATCATATAAATAGATGTGAAACTCATAAAAGTCAATAGAATTAGAGAATATGATTGTGAATCAAAAAGTCCTAATCACATGGCTTTTTCATGCCAAACCAATAACAAATTAAGCTTAAGCCCACCTTCGAGACAATGCGTCTCTTCTAATAGATCATTCTGATACGGCTCGACAGATGTGTAACAACCTGGATTTTCTTACTTTAAATAGCACAAGTATCAAGTATAGCATAGAGAGCAGGATGGCCATAGCACAAATAGCACTGCATAGTTTTATGATAGCACATAGCACAATGAGTCAAGCAAAGTATAGCACTTTGATTGTCATTAGATAGTCGAGATAGATAGCACTTGAGTGTAATGCCAAACACTCTGGTCAATTAACTCCTACGGACAAATAGCACTTTTGCGCGCACCTCCCTGGACAAGACCGGGCCCCTTATATTGCCAAGCATTAGTCATGTGTATTATCTTTAGACAATCAGTCAAATGGCCATAGAAAGTACCAAGAATAGATAAGAGTAATTGATGAATAGACGAGAGTGTATAGAGACGTGAATAGATGAGCGAATTGAGCATAGATGAGATCTAAAGGTTAATGCGTATAAAGCAACGTCAAACAGGCGATAGTAATAGTTGCACAACATGTAGGATAAGTGCTGGCAATCAAGTAGAACTCACTAACCAACCACTGGCCATGCTACAAACAGTGTCCAAAGGTCCAACATGATCTCAAGCTAAGAGAGCAAATCTAAGGCCGTTTGGACCATGATGATCCCTAATGGTATTATAGCTATTGATGGTACAACCCGCTCGTCAACCATATTGGAATCCATGGATAGAAGAGACTTATGGAGGCCTTGAGAAAGGATTCACTAGTCCTACAGAAGGAATATCCAACGGGGAGTTCGTCCAAGTCAAGAGAGAGTGTGTGTCACGCCCCGACGCGGAATATCGGAACGTGAGGGAGTTGCAAATAAGCGAGTATAGAGCATAGAATAGACAACAAACCATTGAACAATTAAATAAAACTAAATCAAATAACTTTTATTGATAATTCAACTGCTATCTATTACATCAACTAACTCAGAGCCATAACATAGGGCCCACTTGACTCTAATACATAGAACGAAATAAAAGACTAACTAAGACATCTAGAATAACTTGGTGGCGTCATGCAACTTGTGAATCACTCCTGGTCCTCCCCATCCTCGTGAGTGTATTCATTCTCCTCAGCCTCACCTGACAACATAGTGACAAATAACGTAGGGTGAGCGACAACGCCCATTAGGATTTATATCTCATGGTGCGGGCAAAGTTTACATGATTAATGTATTAAAAGCAGAATTACTATATGATAAAGTGATAGAGTCAAGTAATGTATGTGATAGCACAATAGCACGTGATTGAAATAGTACAAGTTTCCAATATAGCATAGAGCCGGATGGCCATAGTACAAATAGCACAAAGAGTAGAATAGCACAACGAGTATAGTATAACACTTTGATTGTCATTTAGATAGTCGAGATAGATAGCACTTGAGTGTATTGCTAAACACTTTGGTCATTTAACTCCCGCGGGCATATAGCACTTTTGGGCGCACCTCCCAGGACCTGACCGGGCCCTTTATATATTGCCAGGCATTAGTTATATTATTTATCTTTAGACAATCAGTCAAATGGCCAATAGAGAGTACCAAGAAATAGATGAGAGTACTAGATGAATAAACGAGATAGCAGAGAGAGTGTTAATAGATGAGTGAGTAGAGTATAGATGAGAACAATATGTCATTCACGTAAAACATCGATTAAACGAGTGATAGTAGTAGTTGCACAACACACGCAATTGGTGTTGGCAGTCAGGTGGAATTCACTACCCATCCATGGCCATGTTATGCACAGGTCCAGAGGTCCGACGTGATTCAAGATAAGAGAGAACTTCTAAAGCCATTTGGATCATATCGATCCCTAAATGGTGTTATGGGCATTAGGGTACAACCAGCTCGGTCTCCATGAGGGA
This sequence comes from Colocasia esculenta, assembly GCA_014218235.1. Lineage (NCBI taxonomy): Eukaryota > Viridiplantae > Streptophyta > Magnoliopsida > Alismatales > Araceae > Colocasia > Colocasia esculenta. Next base: position 41,234,733 of record CM024756.1, read on the forward strand.
ATCCACAGAGTACGGAATCCTACGGAGGTCTTAACAAAAGGTCCCTTGTCTACCAGAATGGAATGTTCGATAGAGAGGTTCCAACTTGTCAAGAGAGTAGTGTGTAGAGGAAACAAGTTGCTCGACGTTCTAGAGGAATTCTAGAACAGTGGAGTGGTGATATCGGTGTTCCAAACCACGTAATAAAGTGGAAACAATGTCATTATTAAAATGGGGAATAATGTGCAATTATTAGAGTAAATTACCAGATAAATTATTCAAGTATTCTACATAATTTTATGGCAAGGATAATCGTTTGAAGTGTGTGCTTGTGTATGAAATCATGAACATTGAATGATCGTGCATATCGTTTAAATTAAAGAATTATGTGACATAAATCATATTTTAATAACATGGTGGTTACTATTCATTACACAACTTTACAGTGTATACACATGCTTAAATAGTCCAAATAATCATTTAAATAAAGTTAAATTCAGTGTGGAATAATGCAGGTAAATCGCAACGGGTATCATGGTCGCGATTATCAAGGGGTCAGAAACGCGACAATGGAGACAGTCGCATCCTAGAAATCCTAAATGTCTGAACGGCACGCTTTCCTAGAGGCGAGAAAACACAGCGAAACATGAAGACCTTAGCGATCGCATTTCAGTGGTCGTCTGACAGGTCAACGACCACAGTTTGAGGCACGAGACAGGCCCAAAACGTGTCGACTTTCAAGTAATCGCGACGGCGGAGGCCGACGTGATACCAGTCACTTGAATAGCGTCGCCTAAAGTGGTCGCGATTTAAGCGCCATACTGAAAATGTAGAAAAATGCAGGAACATGTAACGATCGTCATGAAACGCTTATATCTCTCAAACTAGGGCACATGGGACAAAGTGATGAACATGGAACTTGTAGAGGACATCAAGTAGAAGAGATCTATGCCTTTGGACCGAATCAATTTGGTCTCTTAAGGCGTGCAAAGAAGCATGAACAAGAAACGGGATAGATATGCGCAACGATGGGAAAACACTTATAACTCGACGATGACATGATGGAATTTGGGCAAACCACTTGCAAACGAAAGTAGACAAGTTGCTCTACAAGATAGGATGATTTAGATTCATCATCGGCGAGAAATACCTACCTTTGTGAAACTTAAATTCTTGGTTGTGCACATGTCGCAGCAGAGCACGGTTGGGGAAGAAGCTCCCTTCTCCAGCCGTTCTCCTCTGTTCCTAATGCCCTAGCTCTGCCTCCCACGACCCCAACAAGTGTGTTAACCTTCCCCTTTTGTTTTAGGACGAGTTTTTATATGTTTAGGGTTTTTCCATGTCCTAGTGTAACTAGGAAAGGTGGGATGCGATTTCCAGCTCTTCCATTCCATGTTTTGGTGATCTCCCCTCCTAATTGGAGTGGAAAACCCTTTAGAAGGTTGCTGCTATGGTGGGTGACGATTTGGCTTGCCATTCATGGCTAATTGCCATACTTTTAAACCCTAATTTACCCTTTCCTATTTTCTATGTAATTAGGTTGACGAATTTCTTGGGTATTTTCCTCTCAACCCATAATGTAACTCCTAGCTTAGCCCATTAGCCTTTAAGTGAGCTAATATAACAAGCCCATTACTTCTAATGTTTATAGAGTCTTATATAATTCATTTCTCTCATTATTTCTATTTATTTAATTATTTAAAATATCAGGTTGCTACATGTGTGTAGAAACAAGTTGCTCAACGTTCTAGAGGAATTTTAGAATAGTGGAGCATCGATAACGGTGTTCCAAAACAACGAGAGAAACGAAGACAAGTCCATTATAAAAATAGAGTAAAAATCTACATTTATTGAAGTAAATTACTAGAAGTATTATGGAATGTTTTAATACCATGGCAAGTCATATTAGATGGTTTCAAGTGTGTGCATATGATGAAGAAATGATAGATATGAGAAGATCTTGTGTATGGCTTTTAATAGCATGATTACATGATCACAATTAGATGAACCATTAATCCATTTTCAGCATTAACAGGGTGTATAGAGAATGTAACAAGACAAAATCATGATGATTTTAGGGTTTATTTATAAAATTCCAAAAGGCGATGTACTATTTAAAGGAACGCGACAAGGTTTGTTGAGGTCACGACAGGGCCTTTAAAGGAATGCGACAGGGTCCCTAGGACAGACAAATAGAATGCGACGCAAGGACCTGTCGTATTCAGAACACGACAGTTCCTTGTCACGATGACCCTTGAGAATGCGACCTATCGGGCCGTCCCATTCTCAGGGTTCCTGTCTGAGCCCAAAAGGGAACTAGCTTCTCCTTGGAATACGGTCCATGCTTTCCAAGAGTTTGACACAAGGGTATTTAAAAATAGAAATCAAATAGTATACTGATGAAAAATCATGAAACCAATTTTAAACGAAACTAGACTTGCAGAGGTATCAATAGTAAATAGTAATTTGAATCTGATCATAGTATTGACAGACTATAAACTAGTTCTTTCACGATGAACTCAGAACATGACACAATGATGAACAAAGATTTAATTCGAGTAAATTACTCAATAGAAATTAGGGGAAAATATGGCAAAAGATTCCTAATATCATGTAGTATGTACAGTAAAAATTGCATAGCACAAGATCAAGTGTAGAAAGAGATTTAGGATGAACATGATGGGTCGGGCACATGTTCTTAACAGAACTTCAGACATGAAATTGACAAGATAGGGACGATATAATTTGGGGAAAAGAGAGGACTTTTGTTCCTGAGATCAAGAACAAACTACAGACGAGATTAATTTAATTTTGCTTGTGAGATTGCCTACCTTTAGATGATGTAAACTTCTAGGGTTAAGAACGAGAAGAACAGGCTTGTAGATCTTCTAGCACCCTTCTCCCCACGAATTCCCTCCTCCTATGGCCTCTTCTCTACGTCCAAGAAGTCCCAACATAGCAATAGGGTTGGCCATGAAGGGTTGGGGTTGTATTGATGCATCTAGAATTGTTAAGTCCTATCACAACTCTAACAACCCTTTAACTCCGAATTTCGATATTTATTTAGCCTTCCTAGTATTAATCCTCCTAATTGGGTTAGGATGAGACTCTATTTCGTGGCTAGCAAGTTAGGGTAGGGTTAGGAGTCCTTTTTAGACGAATATGAGTCATATTAGAGATTTACTTGCCCTTTTTAAATTAGGAAACCATAGAGTTACAAATTTTATGGTATTCTCTTTTATACTATCTTTTAAAACTCCTATTTTGGCCCAATAACTTTTATTTGAACCATTTAATAAAGCCCATTACTTATTTTTGTTTATTAGATTTTAATTAATTCACATTTCTTCGATATTTATATTTATTTATTTATTTAGAAAATAGCTGGTTGCTTGACGAAGTGGAACTTCGTATATGACGAAGTTAGACTTCGGATATGATGAAGTTAAGCTTCAACTGATCAAGACCGAATCATGCATGATGAAGTGGAATTTCGTATATGACGAAGTGGACTTTGTATATGATGAAGTTAGACTTCGGATATGACAAAGTTAAGCTTCGATTGATCAACACCGAATCATGTATGACTTCGTATATGATGAAGTAGACTTCGTATATGACGAAGTTAAGCTTAGGTTGATCAAGACCAACTCATGTATGACTTTGTATCTGGCGAAGTTAAGCTTCGGCTGACAATTACTAAATCATGTAGGACTCCGTACATGATGAAGTTACTGGTCATTGCCAAACTATAAAATTGATGTTAATTATATACCCATAATGAAAAGGGGGGCAGTTAAGATAAATATGGGAAGTATTGACCCTAAATCATGTTTAAAAATCGTGTCCAGCGGGGAGTCCAAATTTGTTTCCGAAAACCAACCATATCGGAACAGACCTGTTACGGGAACGACTCCTATGGAAGTTCTGAAACATAATAGGACTCTTACCAAAATTTAGGGCTACAAACTCAGAAATTGCACCATCATAGTGCTATAAAATCATCCTCAGACTCCCATATACACCACTCTAGAGTTCTCTTCGTTGCTGAACATGAGAGGAATTTTTAGAAGCAAGGAGGAAGAGCTAGTAGCAAGGTTTCAAGGATCCTTCAACCCGCATTTGCTTTGACCTGTAACAACCATATGTTAGAAGCAACCAATGGTAGATAATCTTGGGCACCAACTTAATATATTGTATATCTTCTAAAAGTTCTTCAGGTCTAGTCTCATGTGTCCCTATTTTCTTGATTTTACCATTCCTATAAAGAGTATCATGTTGTTTCTGAATTTCATGCATACTTTGAACCTTTGTTTCCTTGTATCTCATGTAACTGGGTCAAACAAACGCCATAGATTTGTTTACCTTTCATTTCCAGCAATCTCTTTCGTTTATAGTTCCGTCTTAAGAACCCTAAAGTCAGAATATGGATCCAGCAAGTGAGTCTACATCATTCTTAGTCTTGCCAGCATGATGATCAGTCTACGTCTGTACTTTAAAAGCCATCAACCACATGTTAAAATTGTTATTTACATGAATAGGATTCTAATGTTCTATATGGAAGTTATTGACCATACTATCCTTTGATTTTGCCTCTTTGTCTTTTATTTCCAAAGGAAAGTTATAACGTTACGTTAAAAACTGTGAGAGTACATGTTAGGTTTCGACGTGAGTCTACTCGTATTCTTACCATGATCCTTACTTTGTCCTGACTACTCTTATTGGATATGTTTTTCGGTTATTGCATGTACTGTCATTTTCCTGCGAATGTAATTAAGACAGTCTCCGTACTCTATGGGTTTCCTCATAGAAACCTAACTGATTGTACCTTGGAGTTCCCTAGAGTTAGAGGACTCTATATCCCATATACATCCTATTCTATTTTGGTCAAAGTCATCAAAGTTTATGGAACATAAAAATAAGTCGTTGTGCTGTTGAAATTCTCTCTGGACCATTGCTATCATGAAATCATATTCACAACTTGTTATGCTTGAAATCATTATTGACATGACACTATTTATGATACTTTGAACCATTATTATTGTCTTGATAGCCTTGAACCTCCTTGACCATCTTGTTCGTTGTACTTTCCTTGAAACTCTTGAAAGTACCCTTTGAGTTGTTATGACTCCTATAGTCTTGTACTGTTCTGAAATGTCTAGTGCTATAATGGGTCTTGTGACTCTACATGACTTGAATGCATACTGCTGAGGGCATAGAGAGTGTTCGAGGGGCACCAATCTAGTCTTCGGGGCAGAGAGCCCCAAAATACCTAGAGGGGCTAATGAGGGTGTCGGCATTTGCACTGGTTTTGACTGTTTTGATTTAGCTAGACATCTAACTGGTATACCATTGCTGTTAATCTGTTAGTTTAGACATACTGTATTGTTACTGTACTGCCACTATTTTGACTATTATTGAATTGTTATTCTCCTTCTACTGCACTGCTACTATTCAATTACTATTATTTCTATTACCTGTTATTACATGACTAAAAACAAAGTACTTGCTTATCTCGTGAAAAGCACCTTATACATTGACAATCTAAATTCTATTATCTTGACACGTTCCTGTCTGCGTGAAATCCTACTAGCACATTGTCATCAATTTTATCATCCCTATGATTAAGCTTGTTACTCGTGATTGCCTAGTCTTTAAAGTATTAATCACTTATATCATTGCCCACACATCGAGATGTAAATCCTACTGGGTTAGTTTGCTCATACCTACTTCCTAACATTTTAGGTAGTGAAGATGAGGAGTATGTTTAATGATGGGACTTGTGCACCTAGTGTGAAGTACACTCAAGAGAGTCTTTTTTATTCTAGTTAGTGAGAGTTTGACAATCATTGTAATCTCGTCCTCCTTTGAGTGATAGATGAGACTAGTAGTAAAGAGATGTTATATTTGACATTGGATATTGTAACGTTTACTTATATGATGAATAAAGGAGTTTTGATTGTGAATTAAGGGCCCTATTGATATTACTCAATTGTCCATGGATTCTGAATGCCTCCATAGCGTGCTTCCTACGAGTAGAACTTCATCCTTAGCATGAAGAAGTAAAGCACTTGCTCTCCTTCTCTATCTCATGGGCGCCTCCTCTCTCTCTCCCTCCTTTGCCATGGAATGGTGGGATGGGAGGAGAGAAGCCCCCCCCCACTCCAAGGGTAGCTAGGATTGCGCACCTTACATAAATATCCAATGACCATGATGGTGACACTTGTCACCATCTCCCATGCATTTCCACAATGCCACCTCACTCCCTTTCCAAAAGCTTTCAACAACTACGATGGGACACTTGTCACCATCTCATTCACCTATCCTAGCATGTCACCTAACCCTACACTTGTCAACACCCTATGCATACACATGCCATCATCCCTTCATCCTCATCCAACCAAGCCAAGTGTCCCCTTTCTAGAAGCTTCTTTGGGTGCCACCTCATAGGAAACCTCACTATGCCACCGAATTCATACCATTTTAAATAAAGTATTTGCCAACATGTCCAAGCTATTTGCATATATACCCATTTCACTACACTTAAGACTAATTAATCCAAACTAACCTCCAATTGAGAATCTGAAGGCATTTTTGGAAACTCAAAAAATTTAAATTAAAACCTTATGAAATTAGTCAATCATAGTTTAAACTCTAACTTTTCAATTATGTTCATATTTTTTCTATTTTAGATAGCACAATTATTACATATACTTTCTTAGTATTTACATATATATTTTTCTTAAAAATTAAAAGTTAACTAAATATATAGTGATGAAATACATATAGTTTTACCCGAACGATGACAACCCTAAACCAATGGGTATGGTGATGTCGATTGAAAAACAAAAGAATTCAATTCAAAAATGTATATGAACGCACTGGGGCATCACATCCTCCCCACTTAAAAGAACTTCATCCTCGAAGTTCAGTCTAACACCTACTAGATAAGAGCAAGAACTTATTTAATATGATACCTGACACCTTGGTAGCTACACTTCTGGACTGTTTCCTGTACAATCTGATACTACATCCCACAAACACACTCACTACAGAGGTGGTCTTGACCCCAATACTCTCTATACCATCCTCAACCTAGGGAAAGTTTCTATAGCAAATTCTGGAGACTGGCTCTACATTTACTTGCTTGCTGACTATCTTCGAACCATTTATCTTATGTTCTTTACTACCTATTGTAAGCCAACAAACCATGCCTCCATGCTGCTTGCACATCAAGCACCACCAACTTGCCACTCATTTCGGAACCACCTTTTTGATCTGCTACCTTCACCCACGGTACTCTTCTTTTCTTCTTCTTCTTATCTTTCCTACTGCAATTAATCACCAAACAATCTTGGATTCTATGATTCTTGCTACCACATTTGAAGCATCTACCAATTCCTATTCAATATATCACTCCAGACCATGCTTCTTACAATGCTCAAAAAACTTGCTCCTTTGTCACTACCTCCATAGCATCCATTGGTCTCTTCCCACTTGCTTGCATATCTTATTGACTTCTCTTCCTGGAGGGTCGCATGACACCCCTTGCTAGCCATAGCCTACAAAAAAGGCACTGGTGATGGTTTCATTAACTCTATCTAACACACTCACCATTTTACTTACCTAACCCTTTTATCTTTAATTAACTGGCTCATCTGCATGACTTTAAGATGTGAATTAAGTTGACGGATCAATCATGAAGTATTCTATCCTGAAGAGTGCTTTGATACCATTTCCACCAAGGAAGATTCTGGAAAGGGACACTTGTCTTGGTTGGATGAGAAGGGAGGAGATGATGCCACTTGGCTTGGTTGAATGAGGTTGGATAGGATGATGACAAGTGTATGGGTGGGGTGGCATTGTGGATATGCATGGAGAAGATGGTGACAAGTGTCACCATCATGGCCATGGATATTTTTGGAAGGTGCCGAGGTGGCGTAATCTTAGCTACCCTTGGAGCCTATAAATAGGTGGGTGTTCTCTCCTCCCATTCCCCCATCCCATGACATAGGAGGGGAGGAGGGGGTGGCCAAGAGCTTGAGGAGAGAGCATGAGGTTCTCCTCTTCATGCTAAGGAGGATGTTCTGCTCATAGGAACTACGCTCTAGAGGCACCCATCGAAGCATATTAGGGAAGTCTAATAGAAGAAGTTCATTGTACCAAAGGCGGGCTTCAACTTAATTTGTTATTAGTTTGGCATGCAAGAGGCAAATGATTAGAACTTTTGATTCACAATCATATACTCTAATTCTATTGACTTTTATGAGTTTCTCACCTATTTATATGATAAAGAACATGTCTGGCTTATCATTACTATTATTGTCCTCGTTACTATTACTATCTACTGTCACCGACACGGTATTGTTACCGTCACTGCTACTATTACCGTTATCGTCTCTATTACTATCACGTCTACCATTACCATTAGCGATTGTTACCTTCACTGCTACTTTTACTATCTACCATTACCGTCACCATGATTATTACCTACACTTCTATTGTTATAATTTACTATCATCGTAATTGTTATTGTTATCGATACCATTACTACCATCATTGTTGTTATTAGCCAAATGGATACTGCTATCATAAGGGTTCTACTAGAGCCGTACTATAGAATGCCCCTATGGGAAAACTCATATTGTTTACTGACTCCCTACTATGGTTTGGGCATTGTGTCTAGTTTAAATTAGACACTATCATCATAAGAAGTGACTGGAACCGTACTGTAGAAATTCCCCTATAAGAAAGTTCACCACTGTATATGTATTCTGTTCTTGAGGGCAACGAGAAGCATTCCTAGAGGTGGACAAGTACCATTGGTTAAGGTGGAGAGAGCTTCTCCACGGTTTTCCGAAGTATCTAAGACCTATCACCATTTGCCTAAGTGATAGTGTACTGTACCAACTAACTTACTGTCCCCCTAACTGTACTGACAAACTAACCCTCTATGAGATTTAGGGCACTGTGTCCGGTTTAACACTGTTACTGCCACTGCTATTGCTACTACCATTGTTACTGCTACTATCACTACCACTGCTACCACTACTATCATTGCTACCTCTACTGTCACTACTACCGTTATTGTTCATATTACCATCATCGCTATTGTTACAATCGTTATTTTTGTTTCTATAGATGTTACCTAATTTTATTTCTGTCAATACTACCATTACCATTATCTCTAATGCTACCACCATTGTTATTGTTCCTACCGATGTCTCTACGATTGTTACTGTTATTGATACCACTAATGTTAATACCACTGTTATTGTTACTACTGTTATTACTGTTTCCTACCATTGATTCTACCACCATTCCTATTACTACTATTGTTACCATTACACTACTGTTACTACCATTGTTTCTATCAATAGTATTTCTATTGCTATCATCATCATTGTTACCATTACTTATTTTGTTATCGATATTATTTTCTTCTTGTTTCTATTACTACTACTACTATTATCGTTACCTTTACTGCTACTAATTCTACCACTATTTATTTATGTATATTAACATGTTTTTTTTCAAAATATGCTATATTGTAGGTTGTTAGTTAAGAATTACTAGTTTCTTGTTGGGTCTATTCTATGGACTCACTCTTGCTAATGTTCAAGCGAAGCTAAGGATTCACATGAGAAGATGGCAAGAATTGGTTCAAATCATGAGATAGAGATTACTTGGATTTGAAAACTAGTGATATATGAACCTTGGTTGTAATTTAAATGTACTAGCTCATATATGGACAATGATCAATTGTTATATATTGTCTTTATCTGTCTTTTTGATTAGAAACGTGAATGTAAAATTGATGGTGATATTGCTTCCGCTCTCTTTCCATTTATAATGAAAGATTCACCTTGATGTTTGACATTGTTGGGGTCTTTTCCCTGTAGCATCTCCCTCTTGTCCGACATGGGTCAGTATTGCCATACGGCCCCACTCTAGTTCGATACGGTCATACCAACCCACATAGGACAAGAGGGAGATGCTACAGAGGAAAAGACCCCAACGGTGTAAGGCCCTTGAATTTTCTCTCTTATATAGGTGTTGATTGTGTGAGGTATTGTGCTTGTGTGTGTAGATGTATAAATATTATTTGATGTATTGTTATAGAATATGTATATATAATTGTATTGTGCATATAATCTATTTACATGCCTGAATAGTATTAATTAATATATGTATTGTAAATTAATATATATTTGTCTTGTATATATATATGGTTTCTGTAGTTTTAAGTTCTGTGCAGACGACCTGTTGGCGTCAACATGAGTTGACATTAATGGTGAGTCAGCCGCCACATCGATGGACGCCAACTCCATATTGGCAGCCAGTGATGTTGACGTTAGTCTCCCAGATCTGTTGCGACTTCAGATCCGGAAACGCCCACGAAAATGTTGCCCCTGGTTTAGGAAACTGTTCCCCAACGGTAACCTAGCCTACCCTAAAAGCGTCTTCGACCCTAACTCTATAAAAGACTCAGTTTGGGGTGTTGTTGGGTCCTTTTGGCTCTTTTGTCAAAAACCCTAACTTTCATGTGCGAAACCTGAACTTTGGACCTGTAGATCCAGCGATTGGAGGCTTCTTCCGACGTTCTTCTTCGACTGGGAGGAAGGCTGGACATTGAGGATCGTCTTCCCAACCCTAGTGCACCTTAAAGACCATCACAGAACCCGGATTTGGAGGATTTCGGGGACTCTTTGGCTCAGCTGAGGAGGGCTTCTCTGACTTGATTCGCTGTTTGTAGATTTGTTGAAGGCAAGTAAACCCTCTACATTGACCATACGTATGTCTAGTAGGTCCTAGGAATTTTTCAGAATTTTATTCGTGTTCTGGAACCCCCTTTTCCTTTGTTTTTTTGGCGAGTTCTGTCAATTTTCTGTGGATAGGAAATTAACGGCATTCTTTGATGCCGTTAAGATCCGTGGTTAGCGGCCATCTATGTTGCCGTCAATCAGGTAAGCGGCCACCCCCTTGCGCTGAGTTCTTCAAGCAAGAATAGTAGACTGTTTGCCCCTTTATAATCTATTTTTTTGGATTTCTGTGCATGAGGATATACTATAAATTTATATGCTATGTAATACCTTAAGTGTATGATGTTGTGAAATTTTGTGTGGAATTTTTGTTAAATATTTTATTTATTAAAATTTTCCAAAGTAATTGTGAGACAGGTTTTGATCTTCTAAATTCTGTTTATGTGATCTATATGGAATTTAAGTGTCATAGAATTTATGTACGATGTTTCTAGATGTCAGTACATGCCATAAAATTTTGGGAATTTTCTGTTGTCCATGTAAATGAATATATTTTTGGAATTGTAAAATAGTAAACATGTATTATTATTGTTCATTCTCAAATATTTGTATGAAATAGTTAAATTACCAAAAATTTGTACGAATACATGACTGTCATATGTATGTGGTAGGATGATTTATGTACCTATAACAAGGTAAATCATGCAATTTGATTGTTGATAAATTATGCAGTATCATTGTTCTAATGTTCATATTAGTGTGCACTTCCGAAAAATATGAAATTTTACATGTGGGATGAATGATCTATAAACAGTCTGCAATTAAAATTTTAGATGAATTAGACAACAGGTACTAAATTCATTATTTCATCATGAAAAGGTCAATTAGAGCATGTTTAGAGTAATTAACGATAACCTAGTTAGTTGCAGCATGATTTGAATTAAATTGTGATTGTTTAACTCTGTAAACAGTAGTACCATGTTAGGTAAACCTGAAATATGTCATTATGTGTGAGCATGGAACATGTGTTAAAACAGTGTATTAAGTGTGTGTTTTAAAATGAGAAAATTGTGTAAATGTCCATGGGTGACACTGCTACCTTAGAGAGCTGAGGAGTTGTACCATAGTAAAGTCCCTACGGGAAGGTTCATATGAGTAAGTGAAATCCCATGGGCATTGGGATAAAATTCTGGAGGCGGACAAGTACCGCTAGTTAGGGTGGAGAGTGCTTCTCCAAGTTCTGCGCAGTAACTATGATTTATCACTGTAATGCCTAGGAGATAGATATGTGTGTGATGTGATAAGTGTGTGTTCTTCTAGAGGTGGTTCGGACTATGTGTCATGGCATATAATGATAACAATGTGAATTTGTGTTTATGTGAATAGTGAATGTATAAATTGTGTAAATGAGTAAGTAAGCATAAATATGTGAATTAGTGTGTTGACATGTGAAACTGTAAATATGTTTATAAATGTGCTAAAATTTTGTCAAAACAACAAGCTTATGTGTTTTAAAAGCGATATGCATGTGGAAAAGTACATAGAATCCATGTTAGGAACATTCTTCCTTATGTGTAAAAAAAATTAAAATTCCATCTTTAATTGCCATTATGATACAACGGAATGTGAATCTAGATAGTATGTTAGAAATGTGTAGAAAGCATGTGATATGAACATAAACCATGTACTATGTGTCATGAAATTAATAGAAGTATCATGTTAGGTTTTCTTAAAGATTGTTTACATCCATGTTCATGTACCTATGAAAATGTTAAAGAGTAAAATGTCATGATGTATGTATGCTTAATGTATGGGAATTAGTCTCGTAGACTCATTCTTGCTTCGGCGTACAGGTGCAGGTGTTTATACTTCATCCGAGGAGTTAGTTCGGAGTGACTCGGAGCGAGAGTAAGAGATTGCTTGCGGAGATTACTTTATTGTATTTCCTTTTCATAGTATGTAATAAGGAGGACTTGTACTACATTGAATTCATGTAATTTATTAGCTGCAAGTTGTGACAATGTACTTCATTTAATTTCTCAGTTATGAAATAGTTAGTTTCTTTTTGTACTATATCTGTGGATAAATGTGGATGATGGAATAAGATATTTATTTCTAGTTCTTTATTCCGCTATTATGTGTTCATATTTATGTACATCTCGACCTAATGAATGTGATGGGTAAATGTCCCACTGTGACAACGCTCTCTATATTAGCGTGGGTTGGTATAACCGTATCGGTATAAGGAGGGTCGTCACAACTTATTTTTTTTATCGATATTATTTCGTTCTTGTTTCTATTACTACTACTACTATTACCGTTACCTTTACTGCCACTAATTCTACCACTATTTATTTATGTATATTAACATGTTTTTTTTCAAAATATGCTATATTGTAGATTGAGTTAAGAATTACTAGTTGCTTGTTGGGTCTATTCTATGGACTCACTCTTGCTAATGTTCAAGCGAAGCTAAGGATTCAAATGAGAAGATGGCAAAATTGGTTCAAATCACGAGGTAGAGATTACTTGATTTGAAAACTATTGATATATTGAACCTTGGTTGTAATTTAAATGTACTAGCTCATATATGGACAACGTTCAATTGTTATATTTGTATTTATCTGTTCTTTTGATATGAAACGTGAATGTAAAAGTTGATGGTGTTATTGCTTCCGCTCTCTTTCCATTTATAATGAAGATTCCACCCTGATGTTTGACATTGTTGGGGTCTTTCCCCTGTAGCATCTCCCTCTTGTCCGACATGGGTCTGTATTGCCAGACCGGCCCCACTCTAGTCCGATCGATCATACCACCCACATAGGACAAGAGGTAGATGCTACAGAGGAAAAGACCCCAACAGTATCGAACTTTAGGGTGGTATCTTTCATGATGAATGGAAATAGAGTGGAAGCTATATCGTCATCAAATTTTACATTCATGTCTCATAATCAAAGGAACAGATAAAGACATGTACATAATAATAATTATTATCCACATTTAAGCAAAGACATTTACATAATATCTAAGGTTCAATATTACATTTATTCTTTCTAGCTATAATATCACCATTATTTAAAATCCAAGCAATCTTTACTCCACGTGACGTGAACCAATTCTTGCCATCTCCTCTTTTAAATCATCAACTTCGCTTGAACATTAACAAGAGTGAGTCTATAAATAGACCCAGTAAGAAACTAGGAATTCTTAACTCACAATCTATAGTATAGCATATTTTGAAAAATAATATTGTAATATACATATATTAACAGTCGTAGAATCAGTGTAAAGCCCTAGAATTTTTTCTCTTGCATAGGTGTCTACTTATGATAGAATAGATGTCTACTAGTAAAGATATATATACGTGTATGTAAATAATCTAATTGATAGATTGTTGTTAATAAGGTGTGTATACTTATTGTATGTATATATTTATTTACATTGCTTGGATAATACTATTTTATGAAGTACATATTGTATAGTTTATGTATTGGAATGGTGTAAATATGGATTTTCTGTAGTTTTTTTTCTTAGTTCTGATCAATCGACCATTGACATCCACATCTGCAGCCGTTAACCCCAAGTCAGCGGCCACATCGATGGACGCCGATTCAGAATTGGCGCACAGTGATGTTGACGTTTACCTCCCAATCTGTTGCAGTTTCAGATCCGGAAACGCCCCCGAAATTGTCGCATCTTGTTTTGGTAACTGACCCCAACGGTCAGAAAACCCTTCAAAGCGCGTCTCCGACCCTTTACTCTATAAAACAACCTGTTTAGGGCGCAATTAGACCCTTTTGACTCTTTGGGTCAAAAACCCTAGTTTTGTGTGCGAACCCCAATCTTTGAACTATTGATCCGTCGATTGGAGGCTTCATCCGGCGTTCTACAACGACTGGAAGGGAGTCTGAACATCCAAGAATATCTTCCCAACTCTGGCATGCAGCGAAGATCAACAGAAAACCCAGATTTTGAGGATTTTGACGACTCTTTGGCTCTGGCCGAGGAGAGCTTCTTCGACCCAAATCTCCTTTTGTAGATTTTCTCAAAGGCAAGTAAACTGTCCACATCATCCATACATATGTCTAGTAGGTCCTAGGATATTTTTCAGATTTTTATTCGAGTCCTGGAACCCCCCCTTCAATCGATCATTTACGTTCAGTCTGTGTTTTGCACAGACAGGACCTTAACGTCATGATCTCTTATCGTTAAGATCCTAATCTGGCGGCGCACGATATGGACGTTAACATGATAAACGGCCACACCCTTGCCGTGAGTTTCTCAGGCATAGACAGTGTAGTCCTGCTGCCCTATGGAAGCTATTTTTTTTGGATTTTTTGCACATGAGGATATAATGTAAAAGTTATATGCTATGTAATATTCATAGGATCATGCTGTGCAAATTTTGTGAATTTCTGTGGAATACCTTATTTATCTGAATTTTTGAAATGCATGTCAAGTAGGTTTTTAATCTTGTAAAATTCTGTTTATGTGATTCATGTGGAATTTGAAAGTCATAGATTTTCTGTAGAATGTTAATAGAATTCAGATCATACCACAAAAATTTGGGGATTTTCTATTATTTGTGCAAATAATTAAATTTTTGCACTGTAAAACAGTGGTATGCATTATAGATTTTAAAACTCCAAAAATTTTTATGATGTCAAATAATTCTTGGAATTTGTTTACAATATCATGACCATGGGAAACAAATTTTGTACAGAGAAATATGTATGTGGCCCTATGTACCATGTTTAACTGAGTACTCGTCTAAAAATAGGCAGAATGATGTTTTAATTACCATAAATTGTGTATGACTCTGAAAAATATGAAATTTGTTATGCATGATGCTCAACCTATAAACGTTATGTGGTTAATTTTTCATGTAAATCTGACAACAGTAGATACTGATTTAACTAATTCATGAGAGAATGGCCAATTTAAGCATGCTTATGTAAATTGTGATAAATTAGATAATTACAGCATGGTTAGGATTAGTTGTAAATGGTGTTTGTTCAACTCTGTAAACAGTAGTACCATGCTAGGTGATACTACAATGTGTGTATGTGTGAACATGAACAAGTGTGTTAAACTGTGCATTAAAAGTGTGTTAAAAGATTGAAAAAAATGTGTAAATGTGCCAATGGGTGACACTGCTACCTAGAGGGCTGTGGAACTGTACCGTAGTAAAGTGCCTACGGAAGGTTCATATGTGTGTGAAATCCCATGGGCATTGGGATGAATCCTAGAGGCGGACAAGTACCGCTGGTTAGGGTGGAGAGTACTTCTCCCGGTTCTGCGCAGTAACTAAGATTTATCACTGTAATGCCTAGGTGATAGATGTATGTGTGTCCTTCTAAGAGGTGGTTTGGACTATGTGTCACGACATATAATGATAACAGTGTGAATTGTGTTTATGTGAAAAGTGAATGTGAAGTTTGTGTAAATAAGTAAATGAGCATGTGAATATGGAATTAGGGTGATAACATATGAAATTGTAAATAGGGTCCTAAATGTGTTAAAGTTTTGTCAAAACAGCAAGCTTATGATGTTTATACATGTGTTATGAATGTAGGAATCACTTAGAATCCATGTTAGGAACATTTCATTCTTCATGTATAAGTTGCATGTTAAGTTGCCATGATACTACAACATGAATGTATTAGAATGTGAATTGAGAAAATATGTAGAAGAATGTGTTAAGGTTATTATTGTATAACATAACTGTGTACCATGTGTCATGAAATTGATAGAAGTATCATGTAGGCTTTCTTTTCAGATTATTTAATCTATACTACATGAACTAGTGAAATTGATTAAATGAGTAAAATGTCATATGATGTATGTATGCTTAATGTGTGGGAAGTTACTTGCTGAGTCTTGTAGACTCACTCTTGCTACGGCGTACAGGTGCAGATGATACAACTCCCTTGGAGGAGATCGTTAGGAGTGACTACAAGCGTGAGGAGTAGCATCTTCGTGGAAATTGACTTATTGTACTCTTCATTTTCATAAGTATGTAATAAAGGAATTGTTGTAATTCGGTTGTGGACAATGTAATAGTTTAATTTCTCAGTTATGAAGCATTTGATTTTCCTTTGTTCTATATAGACTGTGTATAAATAATGATGATGGAATAAGAGATTTATTTCTAGTTCTTTCAATTCTGCTATATGTCTTATATTTGTGTATGTTTCAGTCCATTGAATATGTGATGGGTAAATGTCCCACTATAGCGGCACTCATTATATCGATGTGGATTGGTATAACCGTACCAGTATAAGGAGGGTCGTCACAATCAGTAGCTATAAAGGAATTGGTATAGTAGTAGTAGTAATAGTAAAAATAGGGAAACTGTATCGATAACAGAATTAGTAATGGCAACAATGATGATGATAGTAACAGAAATAGTAGCGATATAAACAATGGTAGTAACAATAGTAGTAATGGTAACAATAATAGTAATAGGAATGGCGTTAGAATCAATGGTAAGAACAATAGTAGGAACAGTAACTGTGGTTGTAGTAGTAGCAGTAACAGTAATGGTGTAATGACAGAAATGACAATAGGTAACATCTGTAGGTATAGAAATAATGGTTGTAACAATATTAGTGATGGTAACAAGGACAATAGCGATAGTAGTGATAGTAGCGGTGGTAGTGGCAGTAGTAGTAGTAATGACAGTAGTAGGTGGCAATGGAAATGACTGTAGCAATAACATTGGTAGTAGTAATAGCAGTAGCAGTAACAATGTTAAGACAGACACAGTGCCCTAACGATCAATAGAGGGTCAGTCAGTCAGTACAGTAGAGGTACAATCAGTTAGTTTGTACAGTACGCTATCACTTAGGCAAATGGTGATAGGTCTTGGCTACTGCACAAAATTGGAAGAAGCGGTCCACCACCTTAACTAGCGATACTTGTCCACCTCTAAGATTTCATCCTCGTTGCCTTTGGGACAAGAATACATATACAGTGGTGAACTTTCCTATAGGGGCATTTCTATAGTACGGTTCCAATCACTTCCTATGACTACATCGTCTATTTTAAACCAGACACAGTGCCCAAACCGTAGTAGGAATTAGTAAATAGTATGAGCTTTTCCATAGGGGCATTTCTATAGTACGGCTCCAATAGAACCTCTATCATTAAAGTGTCCATTTGGCTAACAACATCAATGATGGCAGTAACAATATAGGTAATAGTAATGGTCATGGTGACTGTAACATCCCTGTTTCCCCTTGTGGGTCAGCTCTCTCGGCTGAGGTCGCGACATGTCGACACGTCGTCTTGTAAAGGAGACGGAGGTGAGCGTCGCGTTTTGGTTAAGAACGCGCCGGCCGCCCCTGTCGTGACTAGGTCCTAACAGCAAATGATCATTTTGTCATTTTAATGTCTGGATGGTGGAGACATGTGTTGGCTTGCATGTGTGAATGCGACATGCTGATCCATTGCGATCAGATGTGAGGGTTGCGCGACAACCAGGTCCATCACTTTCGCAACGCTTGTGTTTAAGATGCTCAGGCCGAGAGCAAAGCCCCATTTTGCCTGTTGCTCTGTGTTTTCTTCCTCCGACGATCTCCCATTTCATGTTGGTGCTCCGTGGGGAGTTTGGAAGGGAGATTGGTGTGTTTGGCTTGGATTGGTAAGTATTGTGTGTGGGTGTTGATGCACTTGTGGTTTGGAAACTTCTCCTTCTCATCTCTGTCCTCTCTGTGTTTTCCCCATGGTGGATCCTCCTTCATTGGTGCATTAAGGAGGTCATTCTTGGCTCGTGGACGACGTGAACGAGGGCTTTGGAGCTCGTAGGAGGAGGGTTGCTAGCCTACGAGAAGGGCCCATTGGGGTGGAACTTCTATTCGAGGTAGGGATTCCATGTTTTCTGCATAGTTCTGGCATGCTAGGGGTCACAACGTATCATCGCGTCGCGTTCTCTCTAAACACGCCCCAGCACTCGTCGCGTTAAGAAACGCGACGGGTACGCGTGCGGCGTTCAGAAGTTCTGGTTCCTTCGGAACGCGACCACCGTCTCCATCGGAATAGGCTTGCGACGGGGTACGTGTCGCGTTCAGAAGACCCGGGGTTGTTGCTGCGCTTTTAGCCGTCGCGTTCTTACCGCAATGGGCTCAATGGTCGCCTCCTGGTTCCTTCTCGCGATAGGCAGGATTGTCGCGTTATGACCGCGACGTATCTCTACGACAACTCTCTGACCGAGAGGGACTAGCGACAGGTTTTGACTTTCTGCTTCTGCTGCGACTCAGTTTTCTTGGCACCTGTGCTGTTCCTAGTGCAGTGCTACTCTAGTATCTTTGCCCGATGCTAGGCACTTGAGGGCTTGTCCACGAGACAGGTTGTTACCGTTACCTGGGACCCCCGGTCCCCGTGCGACTGTTAGAGGGAGGTCTCCGGGCGGCGTGTTTTGCTCAAGTCACGGACTCTAGTAGCAGAGGGAAAATGGTGGGGACAGTAGCGTAGAGTCATTTGTAGAGCTCTCTAGCTGAGTCTGGGATGCCGTGGTAGTTGGTAGCTCGTGCGGCATAGATCAACTAGTCCTTTTCTCACTGCCTCACTCTATGTGGTTCCGGAACCATTTAGAGGGGCCAGGTGTGGGACCGTAGTCCGGCCAGACTACGGTAGTTGTGGTTCTTTAGTTCCGCATCTCACTCCGACGGGAGGTGCTAGAGATGGACCGTTGGTCGAGGGTAAGGCGCATGGCGCACCTGACCGGCTGACTAGTGTAGCGTTCTGTAGCTAGTGTGTTTGTCCAGACATTGTTTAGCTGTCTGTGTTTACAGCCTTGGGGTTTCTTCTGGTGCCGTGTTTTACACGGGTTTTCCGGTCCCGACTTGTAGCCTAGACCGACGACCCGTGTAGTTTCTTTCACACTTCCGCACTTTACTCTGTTTAGTAGAATAGAATTTACTGCTTTATTTTCATACTGCACTTAATTCTATTTATGCTGTTAGAACCAGTGGGAGATTGGTAGTCCCTGCTGGGCTTCTTCGTGAAGCTCATGCCTCTATTACATAGGAGACTTCACAGCAGCTCCCTCCATGACATACTGAGGAGACGGGGCCATAGTAGACGGCGAACCCAGGGAGTAGTGTCCCCAGCTTGTGTACTTCACCCTCAGGGTATCCCCTAAGGGACGTGTTCTTTCCCTTTATTCCAGCACTTGTACTTTATTTACTTTGGGATTGTACTAGACTGTTACTCTGTGTTGGACTCTTTTCTGTCACCTGTCATACATTTTAGAGCGTTCGTTGTTATTTATCTCTATTACATATCTTGTTAGACCGATCCGTTAGCCCTTCCGGGTCTCCGCCCGTGGGTAGCGGTGCCGATGTTCAGATTCTTGGTGGGAGCCGAGTGTCCGGGCGTCGGGGTCCTTACATTGGTATCAGAGAAAGGGTCTATCAGGACTTGTAATAGAAATAAGTATAACGTAAAGTCCCTTAGGAAGTACAAGCCACCGAAGTTTTATCTGTTAACTTATTACTATGGTTGTTGCAGAACATGCCTCCATGCACTCGCAGGCAGGCTCGTGAACTGGCAGAGCACTAGGAGTTCGAGTCGGACGGGTCATTTGCAGTCGAGCATGTGCCGATTGATGCTCAGCCCCAACAGTTTGAGCAGCCTGGAGACCTGTTACCTCAGGGCGTTCTGTTTCTGTCGGGAGGGCCGCAGCAACAATAGTGGTGTCCGCCCCCGCCCCCGCCGGCCGTCATGGAGCAGTGGTGGAGAGCTATGTTCCAGGGTCCTTGGTAGTACCAGTAGTACCCGCAGTACCTACAGTATCAGCCGTACCAACAGATGCCGGCAAGAGGTCAGCAATTCGCAGAGATGGCAACGGAGGAGCAGCCACCACCGACCCCACAGGCAACACTAGTTCAGCCAGAGGTACCATCAGTGGTACAACAGCGACTCCAGTTGCAGCGGCAGCACCTGAGGAACGCATGGCGCTTCTGGAGAGGTTTCTTCATCTTCGGCCTCTGACGTTTTTTAGTGACCATGATCCGGACACAGGGCAGAGAGTTGGGTCATGAGCTCGAGGGCACCTTTGAGACATGGACTGTGCAGAGCTGGATGAGGTCAGGTTTGTTTATATCAGCTGAACGGGTCTACCCATGAGTGGTGGAGGGCAGTGAGGCACACCATTTTTTAGGGCAGGAGGTTGAACCAGATCACTTGGCAGGAGTTCCTAGTGGCCTTTCACGATGAGTTCTTCCCAGACTATGCTTGTCCTGAGAGAGGGACTAGTTCCACGAGTTGGTGCAGGGAGACTTGACTATAGCACAGTACCACGAGGTTTATGAAGCTACTTCGACACGTCCCTCACGTGGCAGTTAGTGAGCAGGCTCATACCGAGCGGTTCATTAGTGGGCTACGCTCAGAGTTGAGGTGGGCCATGGCTGGCCACCTCTGTGACTCCTTGACGATATCAGTCGCGAGAGCCACCACCTTGGAGTAGGAGTGTCAGTTTCAGCCGCAACAGGGGAAGCTTAGGGAGGTCTTCTCCGTACCAGTGCCCCTCGGGCAGTTTAGGGAGTGTTTCCTCTTCTTCTCTTCTTCAAGGACAATCGGTGCTGGCCTGACCTCAAAGTTGATGATGTTGTTCGTTCGTGGAGGCAGGCGTCAGTACAGGCAACCACAGCAGTAGCGATGTTTGCTAGAGCAGCCAGTGGAGCAGTCCGTACAGTAGGGAGTAGAGCAGGACCAGCAAGGACCAGGTTGTTTCCACTACGAGCAGCCGGGTCACTATAGGCGGAGTGTCCATTGTTGAGGCTGGCAGCAGTAGCACCACAGGCGCAGTTTCCTCCACCACAGCCAGCGCAGTGCAGCAGTAGCACTAGGGTCAGTTCCACCAGCCGCAGCAGCCTCAGTGAGGACGTGGACACGGTCGAGTGATGAACATCACCAGAGAGGAGGTGGAGGCCTCTAATCTAGTCGTCGGTATGGTTCCTATCCTTGGTAGGACTGCTATAGTTTTGATTAATCCAAGTGCCACACACTGTTTTGCTTCTAAGGAGTTCTTTGCTACTTTGTCTGAGTTTGCTCAAAGCGGGCCTGTGACCTAGCTATTGAGCTACCGACGGGTGACTTTGTGAGTACTTTGGGCTACGTAGAGGGTGTCACCGTCGAGGTACAGGGCCACCAGCTGCCAGGCAAGACTATTTGCCTTGCAACTCCACGACTTTAATGCCATCTTTGGCAAGGAGTGGTTAGAGTCACACTCTGCACTAGTGGATTGTCAGCTGAAGACCATGCGGTTCGAGATACCTAGAGCACCTGTGCTTTGCTTCCGAGGTACTCGGACTACCCGCCGACCCTTTGTCTCTTTCTGTAGAGCTCGGCATATTATCTGAGACGGTGGTGTTGCTTTCTTGGCTTTTGTGTGTGTCTCAGATTCTGGTGAGATATCTGTTTCAGATGTGCCTGTTGCTTGCGAGTTTGCTAACGTGTTTTCGAAGGATCTACCTGGCTTGCCGCCGTAGCGGGAGGTAGATTTCTCTCCATTGAGTTGCTTCCGGGGATGATGCCTGCATCCAAGCACCGTACCGGATGGCGCCATCGGAGCTGCAAGGGGTTGAAGCACCAACTAGAGGAGTTGCTTGCATTGGGCTTCATTCGTCCTAGCCGTTCACCGTGGGGAGCACCTATATTGTTTGTGAGAAAGAAAAGATGGAAGCCTCAGGATGTGTATGATTATCGACAGCTGAATCAGGTGACCGTGAAGAACAAGTTCCCTTTGCCCAAGATCAATGGCTTGTTCGACCAGTTGAAGTCAGCTTCAGTGTTATCGAAGATTGACTTGAGGTCGGGGTACTACCAGTTGTGGATCCGCGAGTCAGACATTGCCAGATCAGCTTTTTGTACCCGCTACGGCCACTTCGAGTTTGTCGTGATGCCTTTTGGGCTCACGAATGCACCTGCAGCGTTCATGGAGCTGATGCACAGCGTGTTTCGAGAGTACCTAGATAGGTTCATGGTGGTGTTCGTCGACGACATCCTAGTGTACTCAGCGACGGCAGAGGAGCATGAGGTTCACTTGAGGCTGGTGTTGCAGGCTTTGAGGAGTCACCAACTTTACGCCAAATTCAGCAAGTGTGAATTTTGGCTAAAGGAGGTGCATTTCCTCGGCCACGTTGTCTCTGGTGCAGGTGTGGCGGTGGATCCCGCCAAAGTTGAGGTCGTGGTTTCTTGGAGCCAGCCCACTACAGTTGCAGAGGTGCGCAGTTTTCTGGGGCTGGCAGGCTACTACAGGAGGTTCGTGCAGGACTTCGCCAGAGTTGCAGTGCCTATTACCCGGTTGACTAGGTGGGAGACCAGGTTTGTGTGGACAGCAGAGTGCGAGCACAGTCTTAAGGAGCTGAAGAGCCGGCTGACTTCAGCTCCGATCCTTTTTGTACCTTCTGGAAGCAGCGGCTTTGTTGTCTACACAGACGCTTCAGGGTCTGGTCTAGGAGCTGTGATGATGTAGCACAGTAGAGTAGTTGCTTATGCTTCTCGTCAGCTAAAGAAGCATGAGCAGCACTACCTGGACACATGACTTGGAGCTTACAGCAGTCGTGTTCACCTTGAGGTTATGGAGGCACTACTTGTACGGTGAGGTTTTGAGGTTTTCACAGATCACCGGAGCTTACAACGTCTTTACACAGAGAGATCTGAACCTCAGGCAGCGTAGGTGGCTCGAGTACTTGAAGGACTATGACTTTACCCTTTCCTATCATCTGGGAAAGGCTAATGTCATAGCAGCGCTTTGAGTAGGAGAGCCCACTTGAGTTCTTTGTTGTTAGACACTGGAGACTCCTGGAGGATGCCACTCAGGGTGTGTTCATGCCGTCGAGCCTTAGGGAGAGGGCATTGTTGGCCAGCATGACAGTTCGCCCTATGATATATCAGCAGGTGATCGAGGCACAGAGTGCAGACGCAGACTTGGAGACGTGTTGCAGTTGCCCGAAGTGGTGCTGGAGGAGGACAACGAGGTTTGGTTCCGAGACAGACTCTACGTTCCAGAGGACGTCAGGGAGGAGGTACTGGCTGAGGCGAACAAGTCGTGATACTCTATTCATCATGGCTCCACCAAGATGTACCATGATTTAAGGGTGCTCTTTTGGTGGCCTGGGATGAAGAGAGATATCGCTGAGTTTGTTTCGCACTGCCTTACCTGTCAGCAGGTGAAGGTAGAGCACCAGTGTCCTGGTGGTGAGTTGCAGTCGCTTCCCACCCATGTGGAAATGAGAGCACATCACCATGGACTTTGTTTCTGGCTTACCTCGCACATCACAGAGGCACAATAGTGTTTGGGTGATCATCGACCAGCTGACGAAGACAGCTGTCACGCCCCGACGCGGAATATCGGAGCGCGAAGGCAGTTGCAAGAAAGGTATAGAGCGTATACTAGACATCAAACCATTGCACATTGAATATACTAAAGCAAATCAATCTCATTAATAAATTTCAAATGTCTAGTTTTAACACTAATATCAGAGCCATTCTACAGGGCCCAATTACATGCAATAAAAGGAAATAGCTAACTACAACTCTAAGACAACATAATGACTCGATGGTACTCCTGGCTTCACTCTTGGTCATTCCCTTCCTCGTGAGTGTATGTGTCATCCTCGGTCTCACCTGAGAACACAACATCAAATAACGTAGGGTGAGCGATAACACCCAGTAGGACTTAAATCTCTGGCTCAAGCAGGCTTTAAATAATTAATACATTTAATGACAGAGTATATAAAGATAGCAGGTACAAGAGAGTCAAAATATAGCAAGAGATAGCACAACAGGTAACAGATAGCACAATAGCACGAGATCGAGTATAGTTTCCAAAAATAGCACAAGTATCGAGTATAGTACGAATAGCAGGATGGTCATAGCACAACTAGCACAAGTATAATAATAGCACGACGAGTATAGCACTTGTTTGTCATTCTAGACATCGAGAGAGTATAGCACGTTTTGTGTTTTTGATTGTCATAGAGATAGTCGAGATAGATAGCACTTGAGTGTAATGCCAAACACTCTGATCATTTACTCCCATGGGCACTAGCACTTTCGGGCGCACATCCCAGGACCAGATCAGGCCCTTTATATATTGCCAGGCATTAGTTATATTGTTATCTTTAGACAATCAGTCAATGGCCAATATAGAGTACCAAGAAGTAGATGAGAGCACTAGATGAATAGACGAGATAGTAGAGTGAACGTGAATAGACGAGCGAGTAGAGTACATATGAGAGCTAGTGGACATTGCACGTAATGCGACGAGTAAATAGGCGATAGTAACAGTTGCACAACACGTGCACGTCGTATTGGCAGTCAGGTGGAATTCACGATCTTCCGCTGGCCATGTTATGCACAAGTCTAGAGGTCTGACGTGATTCAAGGTAAGAGCGAACTTCTAATAGCCGTTTGGATCATATCGATCCCTAAAGGTGTAATGGGTATTAGGGTACAACTGGCTCGTCAACCATGTGGGAATCCATGATCAGAGGAGACTTACAGAGGCCTTGTGCAAGGTTCATTAGTCCAGCGAAAGGAATATCCGACGGAGAGTTCACCACAAGCCAAGTAAAGTGTGTATATAAAAACAGGTGCTCGACGTTCTAGAGGAATTCTAGAACAGTGGAGTGTCGATATCGGGATATAAACGACGCACGAACGAGTACAAGTCCTTTAAAATAGGGAAATTAATATACTTTATTGCAATCAATTACCCGATACATTATGAGATGTTTTATGTCAAATTTCAGATATATATGGATGGTTCATGTGTGTGCATGTGTAAGAGAAATCATGGATAGAAAAGAAGTCGTGAATATGTGATTTAAAGCATTCAATATGGCTCCATTTTAAAACAGGTGTTTTTACTGCGTGTGTGACTGTTAAAAAGGCTGGGAACGCGACGTACCCCTGTAAGGGTCGCGACAGGGCTGTCTGCTCAGGCGGCCAGAACGCGACGGGGTCTCCTGTCGTGTTCAGAACGTGACAAGAAGAGGCGTCGCGATGGGCTTGAGAACGCGACCTGTCGGGCCGTCACGTCCTCAGGTCCGTGGACTGAGTCTGACAGAGTTCTGCTCTGTCTTGGATTGTGGTCCAGAAATATCAGATTTTGATACAGGGTCGTTTAGAAAATCATAACTAATTGTATACATGATGAAAAATCATGGAACCAGGGGCAAATGAAACTAGACATGCGAGAGTACTTCCAGTAAATAGGAATTAGAGAGAGAGCATGGTTTGAACATGGTTTAAGCATGAACAATAACGAGTAACACCGAACATGATACACAAAGCAAGATTGATTTAATTCGAGCAACATGCTCAACAAAAATTAGGGCTTTCAGGGGCAAAAGATCCCTAACAACATGAAGTGTCTATAGTAAAAATTTCGCAGCATGGGATCAAGTGTACATGGAGATATGATTCAAACATGATGACTCGGGGTTACCATGTTTGCAGAACTTCTAAAATCAAGAACAAAAGATTGGCTCAATGAAAATTATGAAACAAGAGGGCTTTTGTTCTTGGTGATTGGAACTACCTATAGACGGATTTGATTTGGTTTAGCTTGTGAGAATGCCTACCTTTGACTTGATTTATCTTCCAGGGCTTAGAACTCCAATAACGAAGGAAGAAGCTTGATGGATCTTCCTCTCCTCGATTTCTCCTCCTCCTTGGCCTCTTCTCCACGTCCCAGAACCCCTTTGCATGAGCTAGGGCCGGCCATGAGGGTTTAAGAGGTGTATTTACATAAATACAAGTTCTTATTCCTACTACTACTCAAATTCCTCTTAATTACGAGATTTCCTAACTCCAACCTTCCTTTCTTGCTTTCCAACCTCTAATTAGGTTAGGATGGGATCTAAATTCATATTAGACTATATGGGGTAGGTTTAGGAATCCAATTCCAACTCTAATTTCCACTTATATTACTTTAATAACCCCTTTCCAATTAGGAGATAATTAAACTCCGAATTTAGGGTATTTTCTTATTATTCTCCCTTTGTAAATTCATATTTTTGACCCAATAGTTCTAGAGGATCCATTAAGCAAAGCCCATTACTATTTTCTATTTAATGGGTTTTATTTAATACTCTTTTCATTGAATATCCCTTTAGCTGAGTTTTTAATTTATTATTTAAATTTTTATTTTTCTCAAAAATTCAGGTTGCTACATCAGCTCACCTCCTACCAGTCAGAGCAGCATGGTTAGTGGATAGACTTGCTCGTTTGTTTGTGGACAGAGTGGTGCCTTTGCATGGAACCCCAGTCTCTATTGTCTCAGATAGAGATCTGAGGTTCACTTCTCGTTTCTGGCGCTGCTTTCAGCGTGCACTCGGCACCGAGTTGAGGTTGAGTTCCGCCTAACACCCACAGACAGAAGGGCAGTCAGAGAGGACCATATAGAACCTCAAGGACTTCTTGAGAGCTTGTTGCCTAGACTGGGGCAGCACATGGGAGTCGCACCTTCCCATGGTGGAGTTTTCGTATAATAATAGCTTTCACTCCAGCATTGTGATGGCGCCCTACGAGGCCCTGTATGGTCGACCGTGCGGACACCGTTGCATTGGCACGAGGTTGGCGAGAGGCAGTTGCTGGGTCCGGAGTTGATGCAGCAGTGCACAGACATCGTGAGGCTGATCAGATAAAGTTTGCAGACAGCGCAGAGCAGACAGAAGAGCTACGCAGACGTCTGCAGGAGGCCACTTCAGTTCGAGGCCGGTGACTGTGTGTTTCTTCGGATCACACCCACCAAAGGTGTTCTCAGGTTTGGAAGAGGGGCAAGCTCAGCCCAAGGTTTGTTGGCCCCTTTCCCATCCTTGAACGCGTTGGTGAGGTCGCTTACAGGTTGGCTCTTCCGTCTGAGTTGGTAGGTGTACACGACATCTTCCACGTCTCGCAGCTGAGGAAGTACATCCCAGATCTATCGCATGTGCTCGACCATTGGCAGCTAGAGGTTGCTCCGGACCTATCCATGCTAGAGTACTCCATCAGCGTGGTGGACAGCAAGGTGCAGCAACTTCGCAGGAGGCAGATCCCGCTCGTCAAGGTGGTTTGGGAGCACCGTGCCGGTGGCGAGGCCACTTGGGAGCTTGAGGACGAGATGCGGGAGCAGTTCCCTTACTTGTTCAAGTGACAGGTACTTTGTTTACCCTTTTTCCCCCTGGTCTCGCCATTAATTTCGAGGATGAAATTGTTTTTTTTGTTGGTTAGATTGTAACATCCATGTTTCCCCTTTTGGGTCAGCTCTCTCGGCTGAGGTCGCGACATGTCGACACGTCACCTTCTAAAGGCGACGGAGGTGAGCGTCGCGTTTTGGTTAAGAACGCGTCGGCCGCCCCTGTTGTGACTAGGCCCTAATAGCAAATGATCATTTTGTCAATTTACTGTCTGGCTGGTGGAGACATGTGTTGCCTTGCATGCGTGAATGCGACATGCTGATCTGTTGCGATCAGATGTGAGGGTTGCGCGACAACCAGGTCCATCACTTTCGCAACGCTTGTGTTTAAGATGCTCAGGCCGAGAGCAAAGCCCCATTTCACCTGTTGCTCTATGTTTTCTTCTCCTCCGACAATCTCCCTTTTCATGTTGGTGCTCTGTGGGGAGTTTGGAAGGGAGATTTGGTGCGTTTGGCTTGGATTGGTAAGTATTGTGTGTGGGTTGTTGATGCACTTGTGTTTGGCAACTTCTCCTTCTCATCTCTGTCCTCTCTGTGTTATCCCCATGGTGGATCCTCCTTCCTTGGTGCATTAAGGAGGTCATTCTTAGCTCGTGGACGGCGTGAACGAGGGCTTTGGAGCTCGGAGGAGGAGGGCTGCTACCCTATGAGAAGGCCCCATTGGGGTGGAACTTCTATTCGAGGTAGGGATTCCAAGCTTTCTCCATACATCTGGCATGCTAGGGCTCCAACCCCTTCTCCAACCCAATTAGAACCATGTTTAGGATGTGATTTTGTCTCCTAAGGTTCTTGTGTTTGCATGCATGCCTCTGTGATGTGTGATTGGTGCTTGGAATGGGGTGAGCATGATTGAGGGTTCATCATGCATGTGAGGTTATTTGGAGTGTAGACTTCTTCCAGTGCATGCATGGGGTTTTTGAGGGTGGTTTGGTATTAATGGAGTTGTTTTCCATCGTTGCTTGATCCCTTCCCCCTTGTTGTACCTTTTGATGTGGTTTTGGGGTGTTAGTGTTGCCTGGTTTGGGAACTCGGCTATGGTCGCGATGGGTTTCCCAGTCGTGACCTGGTCGCGATGGGTTTCCTAGTTGCGACGTATTGTCGCGTCGCGTTCTCTCTGAATGCACCCCAGCACCCATCGCGTTAAGAAATGCGACGGGTATGCGTGCGGCATTCAAACGTTCTGGGTTCCTTCGGAATGTGACCACCGTCTCCGTCGCAATAGGCATGCGACGGGGTACGTGTCACATTCAGAAGACCCCAGGTTGTTGCGGCGTTTTAGCCATCGCGTTCTTATCGCGACGGGCTCAAGGGTCACCTTTTGGTTCCTTGTCGCGACAGTCAGGATCGTCGCGTTATGACCACGACATATCTCTGCGTCGCCTCTCTGACTGTGTGGGATTGGCGACAGGTTTTGACTTTCCGCTTCTGCTGTGACTCAATTTTCTGGCACTTGTGCTGTTCCTAGTGTAGTGCTACTATAGTCTATTCTCCCGGTGCTAGGCACTTGAGGGCTTGTCCGCGAGATAGGTTGTTACCGTTACATGGGACCCCCGGTCCCCGTGCGCCTATTAGAGGGAGGTCTTCATGCGGCGGGTTTTGCTTGAGTCAGGGACTCTGGTAACAGAGGGGAAAACAGTGGGGACAGTGGTGTAGAGTCGTTTGTAGAGCTCTCTTAGCTGAGTCTGAGACGCCGTGGTAGTTGGTAGCTCGTGCGGTGCAGATCAGCTAATCCTTTTCTCACTGCCTCACTCTATGTGGTTCCGTAACTATTTAGAGGGGCCAGGCGTGGGATCGTAGTCCGACCAGACTACGGCAGTTGTGGTTCTTTATTTCCGCCTCTCACTCCGACGGGAGGTGCTAGACATGAACCGTTGGTCGAGGGTAAGGCGCGTGGCGCACCTAACCGGCTGACTAGTGTAGCATTCTGTAGCTAGTGTGTTGTCCAGGCAATGTTCAGCTGTTTGTGTTTACAGCCTTGGGGTTTCTTCTGGTGCCATGTTTTACATGGGTTTTTCGGTCCCGACGCGTAGCCTAGACCGACGACTGTGTAGTTTCTTTCACGCTTCTGCACATGACTCTGTTTAGTAGAATAGAATTTACTGCTTTATTTATTTACTGCACTTAGTCTTATTTCTGTTGTTAAAACCAGTGGAGATTGGTAGTCCCTACTGGGCTTCTTCGTGAAGCTCATGCTCTCTATTGTAGGTGAGACTTCACAATAGCTCCCTCCGTGACGGACTAAGGAGATGGGGCTGTAGTAGATGGCGTCCCAGTGAGCAGTGTTCCCTAGCTTGTGTACTTCACCCACGGGGTATGCCCCTAAGGGACGTGTTCTTTCCCTTTATTCCAACACTTGTACTTTCTTTACTTTGGGACTATACTAGACTGTTACTCAGTGTTGGACTCTTTTTTGTCACTTATCGTACATTTTGGTGTGTTTGTTGTTATTTATCTCTATTACAAATCATCTTAGACCGATTCGTTAGCCCTTCTGGGTCTCCGGACCCGTGGGCGGCGGTGCCGATGTTCAGATTCTTGGTGGGAGCCAAGGGTCCGGGCGTCGGGGCCGTTACAGTGACGGTAAACAGTAATAGTAGAAATGAAGGTAACAAGAGCGGTAATAGTGACGGTAGTAGAGACAGTAACAGTAATGGTAAGCCAAACATATTCTTTATCATAAATAATGCAAAACAAAATAAAGTCAATAGGAATTAGAGAATAGATTGTGAATCAAAAAGGCCTAATCACTTGCCTCTTGCATGCCCACTAATAACGAATTAAGTTTAAGTCCGCCTTTGATACGATACTCTTCTTCTATTAGATCACTCTAATATGCCTCGACGAATGCCTCCAGAAGCGCAGTTCCTACGAAGAGAACTTCCATCATAGAAGCAAAGCACCTTGCCCTCCTTCTCTATCTCATGGACACACTCTCTCTCTCCCTCCTTTACCATGGAATGGTGAGATGGGAGGAGAGAAGCACCCCCCCTATTTATAGGCTCCAAGGGTAGTTAGGATTGGGTCACCTCGCCACCTTCCAGAAACTTCCAGCAATCATGATGTTGACACTTGTAGCCATCTCTTCCATGCATATCCATAATGCCACCTCACCCCCTTCCAGAAGCTTCCATTAACTAGGACGGTGACACTTGTCATCATCCCCTTCAACCCTATCCTATGTAAGCCACCTAACCCCCCACACTTGTCATCACCTCATTCAACCTTATCCAACCAAGCCAAGTCACCCCTTTCCAAAATCTTCTTTAGATGCCACTCATCATGCGACATTACTGTAGACACGCTATTTGGCAACATGTCCAGTAAATTTATGTTATACGCAATGCCTCAAAGAGTGGCTCTCTTCAATTAGCCTCGTGAGTAATTTTCCTATTTTAGATTTTTCTAGGATTTTAGAAAAAATTTTTCTAAGGGGTCTGTTGAGCTTCAGTAATTCGGGCTTACAAGTGGGATGCCTTTTTGGAAGCTTGATAGCGTGGGCAGGGTAACGTCGATGCGTATCAACATTTCCTTTCTAGTACTTTCCCTATTTGATCGACTTTATCAAGCCGTCGCAATTATAGTTTCCATTCGAATTATGGCAAAAATTCCAAAAAAAAATTTGAAACATTTTGTTGCAAATAGAACCGCGTCCAATTTGTTTGACGCGTTTTATCCTCCGTATATAAGACGATTCCATTCAAAGAATGATTCTGTTTCAAAATACACAGCGGCTTCAGCGACGTGATTCATATATCCATTTTTGAAATTCAAAAGAATCGATGCAAATTGGAGTGTTTAGAAACATGGCAGTCTAGCCAATGCAATTTTTAAAACTGCTAGAATAGATGTGGGAAGGCTTATCGAAGCAAGTTGATCGTGGTATCGTGGTGTTTGTCAGACGCGATTTCAGGAGATAGAAGTCCACGTGTCTTGAGGCAAAGTCGGTATTTTTCCCCTATAAATAGACCCCAAGGCCACTGTTTGAGCATAACCCATGCACTACGGCAAGCCGCCGCACTGGAGACTCAATCAAAGCCAAGGAGAACTTCATTCAAGCTACTCCGAGCCCTAATTTCGTGAGTTGGACATGGAGGGTGTGTCATGCGCCGGAGCGAGGCGAGAGCGCTTCTAGTCTTCCACTTCGCCATTCCACCAGCAGGTTCCATCGCCATTCTCCCCTGCTCCCAACCCTTATTTTATTTGTTCACTTATTGCATTCATTAACTCACGCCATTTTCCACAACAAACTGATGACCAAACTGTCCCCATAATAAATATTTCCATTTATTTATATATTAATTTTGATGATTAACAAAATAACACTAATGGATTACTTGAGCCTTGAGAACAGGAAATAAAAGAAAAATGAAAGTTCAAGACAATCTGGTAAGTCTCATCACACTTCTATCCAAGTCTTTGTATCGACTTCTTTGATAAGCAGAACGATTTCCTCTTTGACCGGGAAAACTCAAAGCAAATCGATATCGTAACGATTTCTTTAGATCTCGTAACGATTTCTTTAGAACTCGCAACGACTCTCTGTCAACGATTTCTTTAGACCTCGTAACGATTTCTTTAGAACTCGCAACGACTCTCTTCATAACGATTTCTTTAGACCTCGTAACGATTTCTTTAGAACTCGCAACGACTCTCTAGCCGTAACGATTTCTTTAGAATTCATAACGATTTATTTAGAGTTCATAACGATTTCTTTTAGAGTTCAACGATTTCTTTAGAATTCATAACGATTTCTTTAGAATTATAACGATTTCTTTATGTTCATAACGCCTGCTTTGTATAACGATTTCGTGTAACGATTTCCTTACAACTTGATAATCATAACGATTTCGTGTAACGATTTCCTTACAACTTGATAATCATAACGATTTCGTGTAACGATTTCCTTACAACTCGATAGTCATAACGATTTCTTGTAACGATTTCTTCAGAACTCGCAACGACTTGCTTGTTGTAACGACTTCATAAGTTATCACAACGATTTCCTTACAGTTCATAACGACTTGCTATAATCATAACGATTTCATAAGTTATGAAGTCAGCAAGATTCTTTTATCGAATTTCTTGATGCATCAGTATAATGCCTTTTTATAGCGTTGAAAAGTCAAAGTCATATCTTGTCCGTTGACTGCTATGCATTTAATGCTCTCTGATCGTATCTCCCATGCATGCAGACAATATCTTCCATTTCTATGCTACTCTGTCTACGTACTTTTTTAGACAGAAAGGAGCCTTGCTATATACTGCAATATCTGTTCCATCTCAACTAACAATAGACAGCAGTCTTAGCTGTCTTCTATTTATTGATGATATGCCTACAGATATCTGACAAGACTCATCTGGACAACGTTGGACACAAGATACAAAGTTCTATGACATCTCTTTGGCGTGTACACAAGGATAAAAGACTGACGATCAGAAGCTTCCTTTGTGACCAGTCTAACGTACACAAGGATAAGAGACAACGGACACTTCAACGTTCGAATTTGAATCAGCAGTTTAAATAGAAGACTCAAGACGGAAAAGAAAATAAAAAAAAGGAAAAACAACGTTTGATTTTAGAAGAAGAAAGAAATCCATCTCTTCGAGTCCTCAGAAGATTGAAACAAGAGCGAAGCTTCCACTCCAACCTTGTTCTTAGCTCTTAGCTCTCTGTGATCAAAAATAGTTTTTATTTGTGAGAGCTTGTGTAGTCCTTGGAGAGAAAAACCTTTGTTAAATCTCTTTCTCTCTCGGGGGCTTAGGAGCTTCAGTGTGTAGCTGGTCAAGCTAGAGTCTGAAGCCTGTTTCCACACCCTTTTCTTATTAGATTGTGTTCCCTTCTGGACGAAGGAAGACCTGGTGGTATCCAGGGTGGTTGTGTTCCCTTCAGGCTGAAGGAAGACCAGTTGAGGCTGGGTGTAAGGATCCTTAAGGGGATTGTACCCTTGGTAGTGAAAATCCTGAGGTATTGCTCAGGGACTGGACGTAGGTCTCCTGTGGAGAGGAGTTCCGAACCAGGATAAAAATCCTTGTGTCTTGTGGATGTGTTTTGTGTGATTGTTGTCTTGTTTGCTCTAACTCTAACCTTGTTATTAAGTTGTGCAATCCTTTCAGTAAACAGGTTTTAATCAGAGATCGAAGTTTTAATAACCCATTCACCCCCCCTCTGGGCTAGCTAGCTGGGCAACAAGTGGTATCAGAGCCCGTCTCTTCGACAAAGAAGAAGATCCAACGATCTGAAGAGCAAAGATCAATGGCAGCCCAAAGCAACTTCGAAGGTCAGTCAGTCAACAGGCCTCCCTTGTTCGATGGAGAAGATTACATACTGGAAGACTAGAATGGAATATTTTCTACAAGGTCATGATTACACAATCTGGTCCATTGTAGAAGAAGGTGATCTTTGGTCACAAACGCTAAGGCTCAGTGGACAGATGATGATAGGAAAAGAATATCCTTAAACTGCAAAGCCAAGAGCATATTATGCTGTGCCCTAAGCAAGAAAGAGTTCAATAGAGTCTCAGCCTGCAAATCCGCAATGGAGATGTGGGAAAAGCTCAGAATTACCTATGAAGGGACAGACAAGGTAAAGGAGACAAGAATAGATATTCTAGTAGCTCAATATGAAAGATTTCAGATGCAGACAGGTGAATCAATAACTCAGATGTTCAGCAGATTCACTGACATCACAAATGGATTAGCTGGTTTGGGAAAGGTTTATGATGTACCAGATATGGTTAGAAAAGTCCTCAGATCTTTACCATCTTCATGGACTCCGAAGGTAACAGCCATTGAAGAAGCCAATGATTTAAAATTAATGTCATTGGAAAAGCTAATAGGATCTCTCATGGCTCACGAGATAAACATGGAGAGATTAGGAGAATCCTCCAGCAGAAGGAAACAATCAAATGCTCTCAAAGCAAGTGAAGATAATTCAGAAGAATCTTTGGATAATAGTGAGAGTAGTAAAGACAGTGATGATGAAGAAGCCATGCTGTCTCGAAGACTTCAAAGGATTCTAGCAAAGAAAAAGAAATATCAGTCAGGAAGAAATTTTTTTAAGAAAAACAAAGACTTAGAAAACCAGAAGTAAAGGATCAAAAGAAAGGAGAAGTGATCTGTTATGAATGCAAGAAGCCTGGACACATCAAGGCAGATTGTCCCATGATCAAAAAGAGTGATCACAAGAAGAAGGACAACTTCAGAAGATTTAAGAAGTACAAAAAGAAAGCAATGGCAGCTGCTTGGGAGAACAGCAGTGACTCAGACAGTGAGTCAAGCTCGAGCAGTGAAGGTGAAGAAGCCAACTTGGCTCTCATGGCCAACACCGAGACAAGGTAACCTCTGACTCTTCTTTTGATTCATGCAATGATTCAGATTCTGATAATTTGGAAAATGCTTTTAATGAACTTTATGAAAAATACAAAGAAGTATGCAAATTACTTAAAACTAGTAAGAAAAATATAATCTGTCTAGAAAATACAAACTCAGACCTAAGAACAGAAAATGAAGAACTTGAAAAACAAATTACTGAACATAAGAAGAAATGAATTATTATGTGAAGATTTAAAGAGAAAAATAAGAAAATAAATCATCTAGAAAAACAAGAAGACTTAGGTGAACTTAAAATAGAAATAGAAAGACTAAATAAAGAAAATGATAATCTATCAAGTACACTAGAAAAATTTACCAATGGTAAAAACTCTTTAATATTAAAAGGTGCTAGGAGATCGGGTAAAAAGAAAAATGGATTAGGATACACCCCCAGACAATGAAGAAACCATAATATACCCTAAAACATATCCAACACCAAAATTTGTACCCGAACAAGATATAGCATACAAAGCTGATTTCAAATATATAGAAAAAGTGACTAAGTTATCCTGCTGCAGTCACTGCAACAAGTTAGGACATATTAAAATTACATGCCCAACAAGACATAAAAAATGGATATTAAAAGGTAAAGTTGATGATACTAACCAATCAGGACCCAAAAGAATTTGGGTACCTAAAGCTTGATGTTCTCATTTCAGGTTAACCCTCGAGCATCCAAATGGTATTTGGATAGTGGGTGCTCAAGGCATATGTCAGGCAACAAGAAGATATTTGTTGATCTCCAAGCTGAAGAAGGTACAGTCACCTATGGAGATAATGGAAAAGGGACTGTGATAGGAAGCGGGTCTGTGAACATCAAAGGAAAATCAGTCATAGAGATGTAATGCTGGTCAAAGGGTTAAAGCACAATCTCATCAGCATCAGCCAGTTGTGTGACAAAGGCCATCAAATTCAGTTTCAAGAATCAAAATGCAGTATCTTAAAGGATGGTGCAGTCATATTTGAAGCCTACAGAGAAAGAAATTTGTATGTTCTATATCTCGATGAACTCAAGGATCAAGATGTGTGTTTGGCAGCTAGTAAAGATCAATCAACTGAGTTGTGGCACAGAAGATTGGGCCACTGCAGCTTGGATGGGTTGAACAAGCTCAGAAAGAGAAAACTAGTTGAAGGACTGCCAAAGGTAAATTTCAGATTGGATAGCATTTGCAGACCTTGTGCAAGAGGAAAGCACACCAAGAGCTCCTTCAAATCAAAGACTGTAGTAACCACCTCAAAGCCCTTAGAACTACTTCACATGGATTTATTTGGGCCAATGAGGACTACCAGTTTGGGAGGAAAGAATTTTGGATTTGTAATAGTTGATGATTATTCAAGATTCACTTGGGTATCCTTTTTAGAGCACAAAGATGACACATTTGAAAATTTTGTCAGCTTCAGTAAGAAAGTTCAGAAAGATCAGAAATTCTCAATTGTCTCTATTCGATCAGATCATGGTGGTGAGTTTCAGAATGAAAAGTTTACGAAGTTCTGTGATGATCAAGGAATTGAGCACAACTTCTCAGCTCCAAGGACACCTCAACAGAATGGAATTGCTGAGAGGAAAAACAGAACTCTTTTGGATATGGCAAGAACCATGTTGTCAGAATATGATCTGCCAAGATATTTCTGGGCCGAAGCTATCAACACTGCATGTTATATCATAAATAGAGTGATGATCAGGCCAATTCTGAAAAAGACTGCTTATGAACTCTACAAAGAAAAGAAGCCAAAGATTAGCCATTTCAGAATATTGGATGTCCTTGCTTCATCCATAACAATGGAAAAAGGGACATTGGTAAGTTGGATGCCAAATCAGATGAAGGCATCTTCATGGGGTACTCTTCTAAACCCAAAGGTTATAGAGTTTTCAATAAACGTTCCTTATTGATTGAACAATCAGTACATGTTATTTTGATGAATCTAACCCTTCCTTGAAAAAGGAAGAAGAAATTAGTGACATTGATGATGCAGATGACTTGTCCGAAAAATTAAAGAATACTTCAATTAAGGACAAAGAGGATCCAACTCTGGAAGAACTGCAGCAAACAGAAATCCAACATGAAGATCTTCCAAAGGAATGGAGATATCAGAAAGATCACCCTCCTGAAAACATCATTGGTGATCCATCTGTAGGGGTAAGAACTAGAGGTAATGTAATTCCATGCGATTATTTAGCATTTGTTTCTCAAATAGAGCCTAAGACAGTCAATGAAGCTTTATCTGATGAATCTTGGATATTAGCCATGCAAGATGAACTAAATCAGTTCAAGAGAAACCAAGTATGGTCACTTGTTCCTAGACCATCCAATCATTCAGTTATTGGCACCAAGTGGGTGTTCAGAAATAAACTGGATGAGTCTGGAATAATCTTAAGGAACAAAGCCAGATTGGTGGCTCAAGGCTACTCCCAAGAGGAAGGCATAGATTTCGATGAAACTTATGCACCTGTAGCTAGACTTGAGGCCATTAGGATTTTACTTGCTTATGCATCTGCACTTGATTTAAAACTTTTTCAAATGGATGTCAAATCAGCCTTTTTAAATGGTTTCATCAAGGAGGAAGTTTATGTTGAACAACCTCCAGGTTTTGATGACACTGAATTTCCAAATCATGTATTTAAACTACATAAGGCTTTATATGGTTTAAAGCAAGCTCCTAGAGCCTGGTATGAAAGGCTCAGTACTTCTTATTAAATCATGGTTTCACTAGAGGTAAAGTAGATAGTACATTATTTATAAAATCTAAGGTTAAACATATACTTCTTGTACAAATCTATGTAGATGATATTATTTTGGATCTACTGATGAATCTCTTTGCAAGTACTTTGAAAAGCTTATGCAGGGAGAATTCGAAATGAGCTTGATGGGGGAGTTAAGCTACTTCCTTGGATTCAAATCAAGCAAGGGAAGGATGGCACTCATATCTGTCAAGCAAAGTACACCAAAGAGCTGTTAAAGAAATTTGGATTTGAAGATGCAAAGCCATTATCAACTCCAATGAGCACATCAACCAGAATGGACAGTGATCAAAAAGGTAAAAAGGTAGATCAAAAGAATTATCGAGGTATGATAGGATCATTACTTTACTTAACTGCCAGTAGACCAGACATTTTGTTCAGTGTATGCATGTGTGCTAGATATCAGGCAGACCCTAGAGAGTCTCACTTAATTTCTGTAAAAAGAATATTTAGATACTAGCTAGAACTCATGACTTAGGTCTCTGGTATCCTAGATCATGTGAAAAAAACTAATAGGATATTCAGATGCTGATTATGCTGGTTGCAAAGTAGATAGAAAGAGCACCAGTGGATGTTGTCAGTTTCTTGCAGGATGCTTAATATCATGGACATCCAAGAAACAAAATTCAGTAGCTCTATCAACAGCTGAGGCGGAATATGTTGCTGCTGGAAGTTGCTGTACACAACTTCTTTGGATAAAGCAACAACTTGAAGATTTCGGCATTCACATCAAATCAATTCCTCTATTGTGTGATAATACAAGTGCCATCAACCTCACCAAAAATCCAGTTCAACACTCAAGGACGAAGCACATTGAGGTAAGATACCTTATTCGAGACCATGTAGCTAGTGGTAATTTAGAAATTTCGTTTATAGATACAAATGGTCAATTGGCAGATATCTTCACAAAAGCCCTACCTGAAGAGAGATTTACATCTCTTAGAAGGGAACTAGGGATGTGCAATTTGTGAAAGAATTTCTGTGATTTTATTGACATATAAATTTTCAGATTAAATGAAAGTTCTCTCTCCGTTAAAGTTAAGCAAAACTCAGTTATCTATATGCTTTGACCGCTTCTGTGTAGAAAGTTGTTTGACTTGTCAAACCTTTTTGTCGCTTTCTATCTTTACCGCCTTTGGCGCTCCTCCTTTCAATAAAGTAATATTATTTTACCAAATCGCTCTGGGATCGACTCGTCTTCTACCTTTACCTTTTTATTCTCTATCTGTTCACCCAAAGCCGATGCCCTAACGATTTTGGGATCGACTCTCTGCAACTTTCGAAGCCTTCTTCTCTTCCCGCGAGAATTCCTTCGAGAACTTCCGTCCCTTCCATCATCCTCCCTTCCAGAATCTTTTCTTCTCTGCACCCATGGCCGCTCCGTTGATCTCCGGAAGTGTTGGGGGCTACAGTGCTGAGTATTTATCCCCAAGGGAGCAAGAAAGATTTACGTTTGTGAAGACGAAGATTTGCGGAAATAAGGCAGTGGATGTTCAGAATCTTGAGAAGAGTGGCATGGCCAGGCTAGTTGATACTCTAAGAAGATTGCAGTGGATGGATGTGGTCACCTTCAGTGAGGTAAGCTACCCGGACTTGGTAAAGCCTTCTACTTGTCTGAAGTCAGAAGCAGATGGGTCCCTTGTTTCCTCTGTCAAGGGCATCCAAATCAGAATAACCCATGAGCTTTTGCGTGATTTGTTTGGAGTGAAGACCTCTGGATTTAGTGGCATTCACTCTGTGAATGATGAAGTCAAAGGTCTCGGGATTATCGGTCCAGGATTTAAGTTGAAGGATGGGAAGCTTGATATTAATCAGATGTCCGCATTCAATAGATTGCTTCACTTTATAGTCTGCCAAATCTTAGTACCTCGTAGTGCTACCTTTTCTTCATGCACTAGGGCAGATTCGGACATAATGTTCTGGGCAATCCAGAACAAAGAATAAACCTGGCCGCAGTGATGATTGAGCGAATGATGTTTGCACATGCTCAGTTATGGGAAACAAAGAGCAAGTTGAATGTTTCCCTTCCGTATGCTCATCTACTGACCAAGATTTTCAAGCACTTTGGAGTAGATTTGTCAGGTGCAGTAGCTGAAAAGATGGGCCAGTCTATAAGGTCCAGAAACTGAAGAAAAGTGGTTTTTCAGTGCAAGAAGGAGTTGGTCAAAATCCTCTGTGGCTGAAGGAGAAGCAGTTATTGCAGATATTCCAGAAGCAGCAGCAGAGCAAGAAGCAGTAGAAGTAGAGCAGCAGAGCAGAGCAAGAAGCAGTAGTAGAGCAAGCAGCAGCAGCAAGCAAGCAGATCCGCAGAGCAAGCAGCAGCAATCAAGCAAGCAAGAACCAGTTGAGTCAGCTGTGGGATGCCAATCCGAAGCTCAATTGGAAGAGGGTGCAGCTGGTGTGGCAGATTCCTTGCCCACCACCTTAGTCGCCTCTATTTTAAGAGAGGTATTGGACTCCATTCCCTCCATCTCAGTCTCTTCTAAGGCAGGTGGACCTGATGAAGAAGTTATGGCAGCAGGCCATACTGAAGTTCAGTCTGAATCGTTGCAGATGTTGAGGTACAAGCAGGTACTCAACAAGATGTGGTCATGGAAGAAGCTCCTAGCCAAGGGGAGCAAAGTAGAGTTGATCCTGAAGTATCTGAATCCGTGGCAGAAGGCCACTGGAGAAAGTTGTCTTGGAAGAAGCTCCTGCTCAGGGGGAGCAAGAAAGTATTGAAGTCCCTGCTCCCATTCAGGGGGAGCAAGCTGAGATTGAGAAGCCTGTGAATGAAAATATTTCCTGAAAATGCACCTACTCAGAAAATCCCAGCTCCCGCCAAGGTTGATGTTAGTGAAGGCCCAAGTGCAGCAAATTAAATCTAGAGGAGCCTGTCTCTCAGCAAGGTAAGCAGAAAGAGTTGTTCACAGGAGGTCAAGGAAGGGCCATAGAAAAGTGAAGTTGAAGCATGTTATGGCCTTGTTAAAAGCCCAAGGAGAGATCTTGGCATCAGTTCAGTCTAGCATACAAGGCATTGTTTCAAATCAAGTTTCAACCTCCTCAGACGTATCCTCAATAAGAAATGCAATGAGGTATTTCAATAAAGAAATGTCTGATATGAAGAATTTGCTGGCTAATCTTTCAAGGTCTAGTGGTGTCCCTCCTGCACCCACTCAGAGCAGTCCAGCTGAAGTTCCAGGCCACCAGGGCCTCCAGCAGAAGTCTCTCGGCCAACAGGGCCACCAGTTCAAGGGCCATCAGGGCCATCAGTCGTGAGGTCACCCGGACCAGTGGCAGCCTCAGGGTCTTCAGGACCCTCTTCAGCAGTCAGAGAGAGTCAGGCCAAAGGGAAAGAGCCAGTGTCAGTTCCAAGGCCCCTGATACTTCATCTCTTGCCACTCCAACCCTCTCCACACCTTCATCTCCTTCTACTGCACCTCCTGCTCCACCAACCATAAAAACACCATGCCTCGCACCCAACCTTCCTCATCCTCTACTTCATCTCAACCCTCTTTCTCCTACTCCAGCTCACATCTCAGCTCCATCCTCATTAACTCCTAAACCTTCACCTATTAAAATTCAAACATCTCCTCTTCAACCAACCTCTTCCTTAATCCTAAACATTTTTCTATCCTCCTACTCCTCCTAATTCTGTTATCTTTCCTCCAGATAAACCTCTGCCTCTTGGTGTCTTTGACACCAATGTTCCAGACAATTTTGAAAGGAACACCCTCCTCACCATTCTTTCCACAGCCTCTCACATTCACAGGACTGACCCTCCCAGTCCTGCCATGAAAAAGAGAAAAACCTCCTCATCTCTAAGCACTCCTTCTGTTCCTCTATACCCTCCTTTATGGTACTCTCTTACCCTTGATCCTAAGAGAAGACCTATCTACAAAGAATACCTCCAGAAATGCATTCTTTCTACCATTTATGGTATTCCTTTTCTCAACCTATCCGACACCTGGACATTGTTCTTCCTTTTACTCAGATATCTCAAGCTTTCAAATCCAAAATCCTTGAGGGCACTGAGTTCAAGACTGAAGATCAGTGGGCAGCTATCAAAGGAAATAAGGCTCAGTATGCAAAATACCTGACTGCAAGGGCCGAATCCCTCTCTCACAGAGCTCACCCACTCACCTTCTCTGAGTGGTTTATCATCCAGCACAAGAACTCTTGGGGATCCTTCATTTTGAAGGAAATTCGCATTGCCAGAGCTTTTCAGCTGTACAGTGACTTCTGTTACTTGAACAAAATTCCAGAAGTTCAGTTTTGCCAGTTCCATTCGCAGATTACTGTGCTGAAATCAGAAACCCCTCTCAACCTTCCTCTTAAAGTAGACTTTGTCTCGTTCAAGGTTGATTTTCCAGTTCTTCTGCCGAAGCTGCACTCTTTAGTGTTTGATTCAGATGCTGGGTCTCATGCTCTAGATATGTTTGCAAGACAGATGGGCAGGATGTCAGCCAAGCAGGGCAGATCTCCTTCCTTTTGCGGTTCATCTTCAGAGAATACCACTCTGGCCGCATGTCTTCTCAGATCTTAGCTCCACTCATTTCTGAGTGTGAAAGACTCACCTCATCAGAATGGGAGCTTCTCTATCAGGCCTCTTATCAGCAATTGGAAGCTATCAATCAAGATCTAGTTAGTCAGAGGAAGCCTGCTCTTTCTGCAGAAGCTTTTATGGATCTAAACTCCATCGCACCCATACCAGAGATCTATGCTGTATGGGCATCTAGATATTCTGCTTTCTATGCCTTAAAGCAGGATCTGTTAAATCAAAAGATCACTATCCCATTTCCTTGGACAGATTTCTCCATAGGGCCAGTTTTGGCAAGAGTACTTACTACAGATTCTTTTTGGACAAAACTCAGTATGGAGAATTCTTAGAGCAGCAAAGGCAACTCTACATTCAGAGGAACATCCCTTCCATGGGACCCTCCTTCTCAGTTGCCTCTGGCGTTTTTCTGCAAATTTTTGAGGATCTTGAGATCAAGGCATGGGCTGTTGTCTCACAGCATGCCTCCTTGTATCTCCTCTGTATTATCTTTCTCCATCTTAATATAAATCTTTCTCTCTTCTTTGTCTCACAGCTCTTTTTGCTTAATGACAAAATGGGGGAGACAACTAACGTAAATCTGAAAAACATATTTCATTTTTTGTATGATGTTTAGTATATTTGTCATCATCAAAAAGGGGAGATTGATGACCAAACTGTCCCCATAATAAATATTTCCATTTATTTATATATTAATTTTGATGATTAACAAAATAACACTAATGGATTCTTGAGCTTGAGAACAGGAAATAAAAGAAAAATGAAAGTTCAAGACAATCTGGTAAGTCTCATCACACTTCTATCCAAGTCTTGTATCGACTTCTTTGATAAGCAGAACGATTTCCTCTTTGACGGGGAAACTCAAAGCAAATCGATGTCATAACGATTTCTTTAGACCTCGTAACGATTTCTTTAGAACTCGCAACGACTCTCTGTAACGATTTCTTTAGACCTCGTAACGATTTCTTTAGAACTCGCAACGACTCTCTGTCGTAACGATTTCTTTAGACCTCGTAACGATTTCTTTAGAACTCGCAACGACTCTCTAGCCGTAACGATTTCTTTAGACCTCGTAACGATTTCTTTAGAGTTCATAACGATTTCTTTAGAGTTCATAACGATTTCTTTAGAATTCATAACGATTTCTTTAGAATTCATAACGATTTCTTTACTGTTCATAACGCCTTGCTTTGTTAACGATTTCGTGTAACGATTTCCTTACAACTTGATAATCATAACGATTCGTGTAACGATTTCCTTACAACTTGAATCATAACGAT
The DNA here is from genome assembly GCA_014218235.1 of Colocasia esculenta. Classification (NCBI taxonomy): domain Eukaryota; kingdom Viridiplantae; phylum Streptophyta; class Magnoliopsida; order Alismatales; family Araceae; genus Colocasia; species Colocasia esculenta. The sequence continues at coordinate 41,278,594 of CM024756.1, forward strand.
TTCGTGTAACGATTTCCTTACAACTGATAGTCATAACGATTTCTTGTAACGATTTCTTCAGAACTCGCAACGACTTGCTTGTTGTAACGACTTCATAAGTTATCACAACGATTTCTTACAGTTCATAACGACTTGCTATAATTCATAACGATTTCATAAGTTATGAAGTCAGCAAGATTCTTTTATCGAATTTCTTGATGCATCAGTATAATGCCTTTTATAGCGTTGAAAAGTCAAAGTCATATCTTGTCCGTTGACTGCTATGCATTTAATGCTCTCTGATCGTATCTCCCATGCATGCAGACAATATCTTCCATTTCTATGCTACTCTGTCTACGTACTTTTTTAGACAGAAAGGAGCCTTGCTATATACTGCAATATCTGTTCCATCTCAACTAACAATAGACAGCAGTCTTAGCTGTCTTCTATTTATTGATGATATGCTTACAGATATCTGACAAGACTCATCTGGACAACGTTGGACACAAGATACAAAGTTCTATGACATCTCTTTGGCGTGTACACAAGGATAAAAGACTGACGATCAGAAGCTTCCTTTGTGACCAGTCTAACGTACACAAGGATAAGAGACAACGGACACTTCAACGTTCGAATTTGAATCAGCAGTTTAAATAGAAGACTCAAGACGGAAAAGAAGAAAAAAAAACGAACATGTTTGTTTTAGAAGAAGAAAGAAATCCATCTCTTCGAGTCCTCAGAAGATTGAAACAAGAGCGAAGCTTCACTCCAACCTTGTTCTTAGCTCTTAGCTCTCTGTGATCAAAAAGTTTTTTATTTGTGAGAGCTTGTGTAGTCCTAGGAGAGAAAAACCTTGTTAAATATCTTTCTCTCTGGGGCTTAGGAGCTTCAGTGTGTAGCTGTTCAAGCTAGAGTCTGAAGCCTGTTTCCACACCTTTTCTTATTAGATTGTGTTCCCTTCTGGACGAAGGAAGACCTGGTGGTATCCAGGGTGGTTGTTGTTCCCTTCAGGCTGAAGGAAGACCAGTTGAGGCTGGTGTAAGGATCCTTAAGGGGGATTGTACCCTGGTAGTGAAATCCTGAGGTATTGCTCAGGGACTGGACGTAGGTCTCCTGTGGAGAGGAGTTCCGAACCAGGATAAAAATCCTTGTGTCTTGTGGATGTGTTTTGTGTGATTGTTGTCTTGTTTACTCTAACTCTAACCTTGTTATTAAGTTGTGCAATCCTTTCAGTAAACAGGTTTCAATCAGAGATCGAAGTTTTAATAACCCATTCACCCCCCCTCTGGGCTAGCTAGCTGGGCAACAACACATACATCATTCTCCCACACACCTAACTTTAGGGGTTTAACACCACCCCACGAGGGTGTGTAACGCCCATGTGTTACATTTCTTTCATTTCATTTGAGTTTTGTACTAATCTCATACCATTAATCCTTTTTCAATTGTTTGTTGTTCACCTTTTTTGCAGGGAACCATTGGAACTAAATCGTTTTTGTCGGCTTGCCAGTGGAAGAAGTAGAAGCAACCGCAATCACAACTCCTGCAACCTTCAGGTGCAGGTAGGTACTCCCGTCTTCATCTTCGCCCGTCCCTCAGTGCCCTCATGTATCTGGCGATCACCTTTCCATATTGTGCACACACGGAGTTTTCTTTTTCCTTCCATCTGTTCCGCTATTTTTTTTTGTTTTTTAAATCATATTATTCTCTTTTTTTAAATCATCTCTTTATGAGGGGTGTTTGTTGAAAAAAAACACGTCTACAAATTGGCGATCACGGTGGGACTTCTTTCTTTTTGTTCCAGTTACCTCCCTCGGCATCCACATGTGCCCTCCTTGACACCCACGTGTGGTCCCTCCTTTCACCCACGGGGTACACCCCCCTCCTTTCGTACCCCCGTGGTATTTTTGAGATTTCCTTCGCCTTAGTTATATGTGTGTGTTTTCATTACATTTTCCATAAAATTTTATTTAAAAAAAAAATACCATCTTGTTCCCCTCTCTGTTTACTTCTCATCTGTATAAAGAATCCCCATCTGATTTGTATTTTCACCATTAGTTGTGTGAAGATCATGCTATGTTGATTATGCTTTGATAACTGTTTCAGGTGCTTTTTATCGCGACGTGTTCAGACGTCGCGATTGTGTGTTCTGCGGAGGCTTAGCCCAACGCGATTCTGTGACAAACTCCGGAGGGAGTCGTCGTGGCTCTTACAGCTTCTGTGAGCTGTCAGATCTGCGACTGGCTGAATGGACACGATTCTACTTGAAGCACGGTGATTGAACTCGCCTCAATTTAGTTTGTCACAGTGAGCAGGGTTTTTCTGCCATCCGGCATTATGCAATGCTTGCAGGGTGTACTTCGGCCGGGGGACCTCCTTCCATCCTTACACTTGGATCCAAACACCCTTCTTGGTAAAGGCGACCTCTCCTTTAGGCATTCCATCTCATTGGACTCGGGGACCTTTGCCAAGACCTCTGTAAGTGTACGTACCCCGTGGATTCCCTCACGGCAGACTGAGTAGGTTGTACCACCCCGAAGACACGAGAGCACCCATTGCGTGAGAGGGAGTTTGCTTAGTGGACCTGAAGTTCTCACCTTACCCACTTAGGCCCATACCCATTTGGAGTGACACATTGCAAATAAAATCCACCTTGAACTTGTAGGATCGAATACGTGGAAGGATATGATCTAGAAGGGGGGGTTGAATAGATCTTACCCAATTAATGCGGAAGCTTGAGTAATTCAAAATTACTTCTAATCAAAGATCTATTCACATAGACAGTTTGTTTATCTGGAGAGTGGTATGTGTGGAAGATGTGTGAAGCAATTCAACATTAGTGTGAGTTTGAAATCCTATGCAAGCATCTAGCAAGACAAGCAGATCAAACCACTGCACAAAGAATTTTAGGTGGTTCGGAGATCACACCAGTGATTCCTACATCCACCCCTCACATAGTGAGGCTCCACTACTCAAAAGAGTACAACTCACAATGGAGCTTGACAACTCCAACACACTTGAGTTCAACAACTCACACACCACTCTAGAGCACAATCGCTCCAGAAACTAAGCACACTTGCTAAAAAAACACAGAGTATTCAACTCAACACAACTGAGCACTATAGCTTACAAACCACAAGCTAGATCAAAATCAACATAAATCAGATCCTCTAGCAACGATCTGATTCAAGACAGATTCATTCACAAAAACTTGTGCAACACTTTATGCACAATTCCCATGGATGAATCAGAAGAACACTTTCAGAATAAGAGAATTAGAAACAAGTATGTTCTTCAATGGAGATCCCTTGCAGAAGATAGAATTGAGGAGATTTTTTGATGCTTTGAGTCACTGGACGATGCTCTGCTTCAATTGCTTCTGAGTCGCCTTCAGATCTCCTCAAGTGCTGGCTTCTGCTGGATCTACTCCTTTGAGAGGTGCTTCAGCTCCTTCTCTGAAGCTCTCCTTCAATCTCTGTGTTGTCAAGGGATGCAGATGGATCACCATAGCAACAACAGGAGCAGGAGCGGGAGATTCTCTTCTTGCCGCCAAAGGCTCTTGCTGGAATATTCTGAGGTCTCTCACAGCTTGGGGGCCGATTGATGGGGTATTTATAGCCCTACATGTCCAATGGTACCCTTAGAGTGTGTGGGCACATGATCCAAGACGGATTCCATTGAACCTTAGGCAGCCACGTCCAGATAAATCATAAGCTGAGATTTCAGCCAGAGTGTGTCGACACACTGTCCTAATTTGCAAAAGAAGGTCTTCTGGAATTGGGTCTAGTGTCGACGCGACCACTCTGTGTCGACACACTGTCCCATTCAGACAAATGAATCTCCTGGAAACTGGGTCTAGTGTCGACACGACCATGGACTGTGTCGACACACTTGACCTGTCTTCATGAAATGCTTCAAGGACTATGACCCAGTGTCAACACCATCAATAGGTGTGTCGACACTACCATGATAAAACCTGTATATCCCTGATGAATTAAAACATAAGACATTAGTACAAGGTATTATCATCAAAGTATGAGGTGTAAGGTATTTGAAACATGCTTTTTGAGCTTGTTATTACATAAATGATGTATGTAACATGTTCCACCCATTAAGCATTAAAATCACAAATGTCATCATCAAAACTATGAGGAGAAATACATCAAAACAACACTCAACCCAACATTCTCCCCCTTTTTTATGATGGCAACATTAAGTCAACATGAAAATTATTTTTCTTAAGGATGTGATTTTAAGCCATTCTTTCACAGAATCCAAGCACATACACTGAATGACAATGAACAATGAATTTCAACAACTTCATTAACTTCATCAAATGCCATTGAAAAAGATTTAACAACATATGACAAATATTACAACCAGAACAAAATGTTACTAACAACCATGTCTTTCCAAAATGAACCATACAAGATATGACATTTACATCCAAAAAGTATTTGCAGACAAGCTTCCTTTCATAATGAACAAACCCTTCTCCCCCTTTGACATCATCAGAACAAGACATCCATCTAGAAGATGGAGGAGGAGGAGGGATAGGAAGTAAAAGAGACTCTATAGACTTCATCCTGGTTTCAATAGCAGATAAGTTTGATCTCAGCTGAGTTTGCATGGTTGCCAAATGAGTATGTAGTAGTTCTTCCATTCGTTGAGAGTTGTCATACATGTTGGCTTGAAAGGAACTGAAATCCGCTGACATAGGTGGGAGGCTGAAGAAGAACTTGCAACAGTGCCATGTCTGTTAAAATTGCAAAGCTCACTTTTGAGAGTTGTCATTTCTTGATCAACATGGGCTAACAGGTTCTTCATACCTTCCATATCATCAACTAGGTGAGCAAATGAGAGTCGAGTCTTTGACACTTGAGAAAAAGTTTCCTGACTATTGAATAGACCTTTCTGAGTATTAGCTAAAATCCCTTGAAGAACTATTTCAAGCTTGTCTTGTAGATCTTTCAGTTGGCCACAACTATCTCCCAAGGTGCCAATGAGCCTGTTGAATCTATGTGTGGCATGTTTGCTAACTCTTTCTTCTGCTTGATGAACTGACCATTGACTGAATTTTCCAACCTTTGAATACGAAGCTCAAAATTGTCTCCATTAGTTGTATAGAAGAAGTGATAGTGCCAAACTTGTCTTCAAGAAATGTGTACAACTCTGGTGGAACAGAAGGTCCACCAGTTGAAGTAGAGGCTGAACCAGTAAATGGAGGAGGAAAGGAGGATGGAGGATCCACATCAGGAAGTAGTGGAGAAGAACCATGTAGTGTGGGTGATTGAGGTATATCCTGAGGATGTGGGACTCCAACATCAGATGGGGACCTCTTGATCAGAGGCGAGGAGACAGAGCAGCAGGTGGAGGATCCTCTCCTTCAGGTGCAGCAGGTGGAAGATCCTCTCCTTCAGGTGCAGCAGGTGCCTCAATAATTGGTCCCCTACTAACTTGATCACCCTCAATCCGAAAACCCATATATTTGCAAGTGTTTCAGACAGTAAATGTTGGATTTTGGAATGGACTGAACTCGCTCATTTTCAAAAGACACACCAAAGTGTTTAAATACAGTAGTCAGATGAGCAACATAGGGCAGTGATCTATGAGGATCCTTCCTAGTTGTTTCTGACAGAATTTGGTACATGATCACATGCAAATTAACTTGATATCCTTTTTCATGTAGTAAATGAGAAACCTCTGAATGTCTGTGAGTCTTTCCCTTCCACCACCCACTATGGGGTGATAATTGTGGTGAGAATGTGATGAATCAACCTAAGAACAGGTGCGAAGGTGTTTGTGTTGAATCGAGTGACATAGGTTTGCCTGGAGTCTGATGCATCATGAGGGAGACCAGTGAGTAATGTATATGATTCATGCAAATCAAACTCAAAGTCATGATAATCTCTCCCTCATCAGGAACTTTAAACAATGTAGAAGCTAGCTCAGTGGATAAGACAAAGGAGACCCCTTTCACTTCAAACTGATAACCCTCTGGTAGAATAGTCAGTTCATATAAAACTCTTGCACCAGTCTAGGATAAAAGGTGGGAATTCAGAGATAAAAGGCAGCCAGCCTTGAAACTTGAAGAAATTAAAGACATCAGGGAATGCACTGGCAAAATTGTCATCATCCAAATCAACAGCCCTGGGCTTGAGAATGGATTTCCCTCCAGTGACTAACTTGGAGGGTGTAGCCTCAGAAGAATTGGAAGACCCAGATGAGGTGGAGGAGGATTCCTCTGAAGTAACAACCAGAATCTTCCTTCGAGGATGATGAGTCACTCTAACAGATTTGCCACGACTAGAAGAAGACAACCTACCTCACTTGGAGGGAGTAGGAGAGGGTGAAGACAGACCCTGTTGCTGAGCTGGATCATGGCAACGCTTACTCCTTCTTTCCGTGGGGGGTTCGTCAATGACAACCCCACAGGTAGTAGCCCTAGACTTGGCGCCTCGACGTGGAGTCTGCTTGGGAGGCATCATGCAAGCAGAGAGGAGAGGAAGAAGATGAGAGAGGGTGGAGAGGAGGAAGAGGATGGCGGGAACAGGAGAAATCACTGGCTATGGGGGTATGAAATGGGGCCTGCATTGACCTATGCAAAAGGGCATATAAAATGTCCTATGAAAGAGATGACGAGGTGAGGTGTTCGTCGGAACATTTTACGCTAAATAGGGGGTAAGGAAGAAAACTGCCTGGAGATGCGTCGACACAGGAGATGACTGTGTCGACCTGACCAGAGATTGTGTCGACACATGAATAGGACTGTGTCGACCTGATTAGTCAAAAACTAACAATAGGTACAGGAAATTTTTGAAGTGAAAAACTTTATAATGACGAAAGATATATATAATCAACTTGTCAAGAATTTTAAAGATGCCAAAGAAGTCATTTGTCATTTTCAACAAAAGTCCATGATTAACCCAAGTGATAAACAACAACCTACAGGATATGTTCATTAATTGAGATGAAATACTAAAATGACAATTTGAATGATATAGGACATTCAATATAGTCAAGGACAAACTTTCATATTCTTCTAACCCAAAGTAATGAAAATTTCTTTTAGATTGAAGTCAGTGGTGATGAAATTAAATAGACTTAAGCAACAAACTGAGGTGGGGCAAGGTTGACTATTTTGGTTGATACTTCTTAGACACCTTTTTTTTTTAATAAAACTATCAAATGTAGTAAATCTTGTTCACACAAGAACTAATGCTTTTTACAGATCATAGCCCCTGGTTACTAGAGATTTGCTCATATTCAGTTTCAAGGGGCAAATGATAACCTTTTGACATGAAAATATACATTTATAGATGCCAATATTTCCAGTTACTCGGTTATCATCAATATTGTCAGAAAATTTGTTTTTATTATTTTTTATTTTGTTTAACCCCTTTGAATAGAGATAGCAAAAACACTTCATGACATACATGGCACTTCATTCTATGTGAAGTTTGTAGTTTCTCAGTATTTGTGTCCTTACTCTGTTGAATGATGGATTTAAGAGAATATTATGAAACTGAGAGCAGCCTTTTCCCACAACAGTTGTAAAAGAGATGTCCAAATTCAATGCACATATGAACTTCAAGTCTTGAAAGAGATTCAAATTACTGTAGGATTGTAGAATATAGTTGAGATTCACTGTAAAGATGTAGTAGATCAGTCAAAAATTCATCCTGGAATTTCTTTGACAAAATTAATGAGCATATCATGAATGGGAGTTGTGATAACTCAGGAATTGATCTTGAATTTATGTAAAAAAAATGAGTTATGAATCTTTAACTCCCGCTCAATTGTTGATCCCAGAAATCCTTCATCAAGATAAGGAGAATCAAAAGTTTTGAAAGAAGACTCCCCCTCAACAATTGCATATATGACTCTTGATACTTGGCGGAGATATATACTCACGCATAGTGAAAGTGTCCAGACAAGCCTAACTTGTCCTTCTTCAAATCACCATTTGATATACCAAGAATTTCAATGCAATGTGAGATAGAAGAATTTATTTGCAAAAGGAAATTAAAGTGTTTTATTTGAAATGCAGATGAATAGAAGAATGTAAAAATAAGGAAATATTTACATCATGAAGCAATGACTCCCCCTCAGAGTGTGCCTGAACAAGGACACACACAACACTCAACCAATGATAGAGAGGTCAGGGAGAATGAGGACATTTGCATAACCAAGCTCTCTCCTTAAGGATGAAAATCTATTTTCTGGAAGAGGTTTAGTGAAGATACCAGCAATTTGTTTTCAGTTTCAACGAAAAGAAGTTCAAAAGATTTCTTAGCCACCTCATCCCTTAAGAGATGATGTCTTATCTCAATGTGTTTGTGCGTGAATGCTGAATGGGTTTTTAGACAAATTGATAGCACTAGTGTTGTCACATAAGATGGGAATGCATCCTAACTCATGATTATAGTCTAGGAGCTGGTGTTTCACCGAAAGGATTTGAGTGCCACAACAACCAACTGCAACATACTCAGCCACTGCAGTGGATAGAGCGACTGAGTCACTACAAACAAATGTGATTTTAGTAGTGATTTTATATGCTGCTATAGCTAAAACAATTGCTACTAAAACTCTTTAACAGCCATCCAAAAGTTGGTTGTTATAAGTCTCATCGCTAAAAGTAAATAGCAGCCATTCACAATCATGGCGACTAAAAGGAATCTTTAATGACACTTATAAATGCTGTTATAAATATGCACAATTGTACTCTATTTGTTGTCTAAGCGTCGCAAAAACTTTTGATAGCCATTTAAATGGCTGCAATAACTAACAATAGAACCATTTAAAATTGCTACTAAATATGTTTAGTATTGGTAGCTAATCTTTGGCTATTATTTTATTTGTTGTAGCAAATATAATTGCTTCCGTTGTATACCATTAGAAGCTAATATAATGGCTATTATTTATTCTTTTAAAATTAGAACATATTTGTCACTATACGCATTAGTAGCATCTCTTATTGCCTTTGAAGATTAGATATGTGCAATTTAGATAGCTATTGAAAGGGAGTAATGGCTGCTAATAGACATTTTAACAACAAACATAATTGCTACTAAAAGTGTAAATAATAATATATACTAGCACATATATTGCTACTAAAAGTTTATAATATTGACATTAAAATTATCACTGTAGTTGATTATATAACACCACCTGTATACAAATATATCAAAATGTACATTCTTCTGTGTATTCAATAAATCGTTCCACAACATATAAAATTAATTGGCAAAAATCCACCACAAAACATCGTACATATTTATTTCATTTCCACAAAAAAAGACATCATATATATCCATTTTCACAAGACATCACACTTTTTAGAAATGATGAATGCAAAAGAGTAAAATATGATTTCCAAACATTGTCTCAATGAACATCCAAAATGTAGGTGGTTCTAATATGGTCATCATAAAATGTCCAAAGGAGAAAAGAAAAAAGAGATGACAAAATGTTCCATTTCAAGCTGCCTTCATATAGATCATTCTTTTGCCTCAGTGACCTACAAGAGAAAAGACATATTTAGCATAGAATTGATAACATTATTAATATTGAAATATGTACAACTGAACAAACATACAAGAGTAAAAAGCCAAGCAATAATTGCCCCAATTGTATCTCCAATATCTTGAATTATTCATATGGCCTTGGAAGAGGTTCATTATAAACAAAAACAATATTTATAGCCACTTCCAGTATTCACATCCTAAGTCAACCTCCAACCTTCTTTAAATGATCTTTACTTTCAATAGTAGCAAGAGTCACATTGAGAAAAAACTTTTTGAAACTCTTTATGTACACCATCACTTTTTCTTATCAGAAAAAAATGAAGAAAAAGAACTTTTGATCATGATATACTAACAAAAAAATAACATTAAGAGTTGTATTTACCTGAACATTCAAATTGTCATCATTTCTTCCTGTTTTCTTTAATCCTCGTTCCACCTGTGGATAACAAGATAATTCATTCAACAAGATCTTTAAAATATGGTTCCAAAACAATAGTGGCATGTCAAATATGTACTTCACTATGTAATTGTGTTGTCCTTTTGAAAACAATTTACGAGGGTCTTGGATGGGAATTTTGACTTAATCCATTAGTTGGATAAAATTAAATATTATTAAAAAAAAGAGAATTCTATCAAGTAATATGCATAAAAATAGACATAATCTCACATTATGATGTTGTACGTCATGACTTGAAGCAGATGAATGAATGGAAGGCGAAGTTTACACTCATATGGCTGATTAAAAAAAAACAAAGCAAAGAAGTTTATTCTTACATCATTAAACAAATTTGCATGCATGATGGTAGAAATTAAAAATTTTACTTGATAATTTTCATTATTTGCTGCATCAATCAAGACAGTATTTCCTACATCATCTCTTTTTTGATGTTGTACATAAAGATAACAAAAAAAATATCAATCAAGACAAGTATATAAAGTCTTAGAAGCATGAGAATATTATATAGTACACAAAACATATGGATACAGGAAGAACCATAAAACAAAAAGGAATAAACCCTGTAAGCCTAAATACATAGATTAGTATGACAATATAGTAAAAACATGCTAGAAGTTGACACAAATGGCCAAAACCTAGAGTGACAACATCACCAGCTAACAGACAAAGGAAACTTAGAATGCACCTTCTCAATTCCACCAAATACTAGTGTCCCACTACCATTCAACACCAAAGCATAGACAAATTCCTTATGACATTTTGCAACAATAGGACAATATCTATGCGATTGGATAGCATGAGCTGAAATGTTGCTGTTGGAATTAATTGATCGTAGACTTGTAATAGGAAGCCCAATATTTCCTGAACTAGTAGTTCATTTGAATTTTCATCCCCCAGTGTATCAACCAATTTGTTCACCAAAAGTGCTTCTTCAGTATCCCATATAAAGACTTCTCCACTTAGACCACCAAAAGCAAAAATATTGTTCTAAAATACAAGACTACAAAACAATCAGAAACTCAAGCAAGTAAAATGAATGAAAACATGTTGATGGTCAATTTCTCTTCACGATGAAAATGAACTATCATCTAAACAACAAACAAATACTTTCATTGATCTACTCAACAATGGAAACCTTCATGTTTTTTTTTTATTTAAGCAAAGACTCTTAAAACCAATATATGGGTAGCACACTAAACTACATGTTATCAAACCTGATAATACATCTAGGTTTCTATACCTCCCAAAGAATAAGCATGGAGGATTAAAGGAAAATAAAATGAAAGGGATTGGTGAGCTTAGAGTCCTGAATCATATTTCTCAGCCAGACAATTATATTGTCTTTATTCCCAATAGCTATGTTAATAAAAATTACATTAATAATAGACCAAAGTGAGGTTGCTATCTCACTCCTCTCTAGAAGATGATCCAAACCTCCCGCTGTGGGGGAGGCACGACATGAACATCTAAAAAGAAAATAAATCCCACAATATGCAATTTAAGAATCCATAAAGATTACAAAGTTTAAAACTCACCAAGCAAATGTATAGAAGCTTTTGGAATAATGTGCAGAGTTTAGCTAGGTAGAATTAAACGGGGATGTCTGATGGCATCAGGGGAGCCCAATGCAAGGGCGCTGGCCGACTGGTCACTGCCATTCACAGGCGGTCGCGGAAGAGGCACCGTGGTGCTGGGTCGCGGGGCCATTCGGCGCCGAGGCAGGCAGCTCTGGCGCTACTACAGAGCGTGGGTGGGCGAGCACAGGTGATGGCGCTGGCGCTGGCGCGGTGTGACGACAGGTGCAGGCGTGGGCGACGGCGATGGTGCCGAGCGCAGGGCGGCCTGGGGCGTGGGTGCGTTCACGATGGCCAGTGCGGATAGGGTTTCGTGGAGGCTGGGCGGCTCGGGGCGCTCACGGGGGCGGTGGCTGGCTAACGTGGCGCTGGCGAGGCCTTGGTGGGGTGGCTGGCGAGGACGTGATGCAAGGGGGATGCGGCAGGGTAGAGGCGCGGCGTGAAGGGGGGTGTCATGTCACGGAGGCAGAGCGCGGGGTGGAAGGGCCGCACGCAGGGGTGGGGCGCTGGTGTATGGAACAAGGAGGTTCCTAGAAAAGTTACAGCGGGAGAGAAGATTTGAATATATTTCACTTCCCTCCAAATTCGTGATTCCAAAAAGAATTTACAACTAAAAAATATGCTAATAAAGGTATTAGTCACCGATTTTGATATTTAGTAGCTAATGTTAAAAATTGCTGTCAATTAGTAGCTAATAATATTACTATTAAATGTAATAGTTACTATATCTCTTGTGGGTTTATTAGTAGCAATTTTTAAAAAGTGCTGTTAATTAGAAGCAAATATAAATTGGCTGCTAGTAAAATGGCCGCTAAAAGTCCAATTTGGCGTAGTGAGTGTTGCTTTTTGGAAGCCCAAGAAATTAGGCATCCGCCTACATATAAACACAAGCCACTTGTACTTTTCTATCAAGCTTACAACCCGCATAATCAGCATCACAATAAGCGATTAAATCTAATTTACAACCAGCAGGATACCAAATGTCAAGTTCACATGTTCCAACAAGATATTTAAGATTCTTTTGACAGCTAACATGTGACTTTCCTTAGGATTAACTTGAAACTTACACACAAGCATACACTGAATTGAATATCAGGTCTAGAAGTAGTAAGATAAAGTAGAGATCCAATCATACATCTGTATGTCTTTGGGTCTACTGACTTACCAAGTGAATCTTCTTCTAGTTTTACATTTACCGCAATTGGTGTGCTTGAGTGCTTGAGGTTCTGAAAGTTAAACCTTTTAAGAAGTTCTTTGACATACTTTGTTTGACTTATGAAGATCCCTTAACTGGTTTGGTTAACCTGTAGTCCCAAAAAGAATTGTAAGTCACACATTAAACTCATTTCAAATTCAGTTGGCATTTGGTCAGCAAATTCAGTGCACAAACTTTATTTGTGGATCCAAAAATTGTCATCAACATAAATTTGGACAACAATTTTTTTGTTATTTACTATTTTGTGAATAGAGTTTGATCAACATTACCTCGTGTGTATCCTTTTCCAATAAGAATGAACTCAAATGCTCATACCAAGCTCTTGGAGCTTGCTTAAGACCATAAAGAGCCTTATGAAGTTTGAAAACATGATCAGGAAATTTTTCATTTTCAAAGCCTAGAGGTTGTTCTACTAAAATATTTTCTTTGATGTATCCATTTAAAAAGGCACTTTTGACGTCCATTTGGTAAACTTTAAATTTCAGAGATGATGCAAAAGCAAGGAATATCCTCACAACTTCTAGCATACCTACAGGGGCATATGACTCTTCAAAATCAATATCAAACTCTTGATTGTACCCCTTGGCAACTAGTCTAGCTTTATTCCTAACAACTTGACCATTTTCATTCAGTTTATTTCTAAATACCCATCTAGTGCCAATAATAGATTGGTCACTAGGTCTCGGTACTAATTCCCACACATGATTTCTATCAAATGATGATGTTCATCATGCATGGCATTGATCGAATCCTCACTCATTAGAGCTTCATCAATTGACTTGGGTTCAATTTGAGAAATTAGTGCTAGTGGGTCTTCATGAATTGCATTCAAAAAGGATGATCTAGTTCTAACTCTATCATGCACATTACCAACTACATTCTCAATTGGATGATCTCTCAAGAATCTATTTTCAGGAATTACCTCTTGAGGTGCATTCAAGTCTGGAACAATATTACCTGATCCACTTGTGGTAGGTGAATGGTTCTCCTGAGTTTAAACAAAGTCTTTATTTTCTTCAACAGTTGGTGAAGGGTCAACAAGTAAATCATCTTCTTCTTTGTTTTGAGGAATCCTGCAAGATGTAAAATCATCAGTTGAGAAGGAGTTTTCATTAAAAACTACATGTGGAGATTCTTCCACAATTTTATTTTTTAGAATGTAGACTCTAAAAGCTCTAGAAATTTCTGAATAGCCAAGAAAAAATGGCTTCATGACTTTTGACATCAAATTTATCAAGCTTTTCTTTATTGTTGTTATGTACAAAGCATTTGCAACCAAAGACTTTAAAGTAAGACAAAGTTGGCTTTTGTTTTTCAACAGTTCATAGGGGTTTTTCTGATTTTTGGTCTGACCAATGCTCTATTTAGAATGTGATTTGGTGTGTTTACAGCTTCAGCCCAGAAGGATTTCGGCAGTTTACTTTCCAAGAGCATAGATCTAGCCATTTCCATAAGTGTTCTATTTTTCTTTCCAGAACTCCATTTTGTTCTAGAGTTCTTGGAGAAGAGAATAGGTGGAAAATGTTTAGTTCAGCACGCAAATCAGAAAAGGTTTTATTTTCAATTTCTCCCCATGATCAGTCAAAATGGATTTTATTTTATGTGAAAAACCTGTTAAGGCAGAGGTGCAGAAGTTCCTAAATTAGACAAGCATCACTCTTGTGGATAGGAAAATAACTCATGTGTATCTAGTAAAATCATGAATGATGACAAGTCATATCTTTTGCCACTAAGACTAAGAATCCTTGTTGGTCTAAAAAGGTCCATATGAAGTAATTCTAGTGGTTTAGATGTGAGTACATCATTGAAGGTTTTAAAAGATTTTCTGGTTTGTTTCTTTGAGCACATATCCCACAAAGTTGATTTTCAATGTTTGGAAAAGATTCAGGAAGTCCTTTAACCAGATTTAGCCTTAAAAGTTTGTTTATGTATTGAAACTTGCATGACCAAGTCTTTTATGCCATGTCCATGCAATTTCATCTTTATTTACAAATAAACATATGTTTTCAGAAAAATTTTTATCAAGATTGATCATGTAGACATTATTTTCTCTCTTCCCAAAAAAATTTATTTTTTCAGTTGAGGAATCAATTATTTTGCAAAAATCAGATTCAAACACAACCTGTGACCTTTGTCATACAGTTGGCTAATACTCAACAGATTATAGTTCAAGCCATCAACTAACAAACATTTTCAATTGAGTTTGAGGAGGATTTACCAACTTTCCAGATCCAAGGATTTTCCCTTTATTTTATGCGATGACCCTCATTATACCGGTACGGTTATACCAACCCACGTCGGTATAGGGAGCGTCATCACAGTGGGACATTTACCCAACAATGACATTCAGCTGAGATACACGTGAATATAAGAACAGAGTAGCGGAAGTAAAAGAACCACTGTCTTCATTTCATCATCCACATTTAACATACATGTTTCGATAACATTTAAAGAGCTAAAGGTCCACATAATTTAAATTGCCGAAAATCAAAATACATAGATGTCCATACTTATACATTCTTCCATGATATTCTAGTACAATGTTCAATTTACATACTATGAAAATCATAAAATGTCACAAGTACTCCAACACTCTAATCTCCACGCTCGGAGTCGGTCTCCAACGTCTCCTCCACAAGTGTCTCGTCACCAACTACACCTGTACGCCGAAGCAAGTAGTGAGTCTAAAAGACTCCGCAAGTAATTCTACACATACCGTACATGCACATATCATAGTAGGTTCTACATACACATTCACAAGACACAACATGTAGCATGCTTGACATTAAATTTTACAACCTATCATGGTGAATCTACAATTTAAACACATGAACTATGCTTTCAGATTTCCTAAAATAGAATCACCTATCACATGCTTTCTATTCATTCCTCACATAAAAATCTACCTTCAACCAACTAAGACATGAAAGCCATTAACATGAATTCCCGAGCATGCATGAAAGGAAACATACCTAACATGGAATCTACACATTCCTACGCATATACGTAACCATTTCACATGCTTTAAGCTTGCTGGTTTTACATGCTTTACCAACCATAATCTAACACATGAGAGCTACAACAACGATTAAATCACAACATGTGAACAACCAAGTATGGAAGTTGTTTATATATGCTTAACAATTATCCCTAGCATGGATTCTAGGCATTTTGCATACATAAACATGATCATAACATAGTAAAGCTACTGTTTAAGCATGATTTCAGATTGTCATAACATGGATTACAAACTCACATCCTCACATTTTGGTTTCACATTTTTACACAATTTTAAATTCGCATATTTCACACTTTACACATGCACTTTTACACATTGTTCACATTCACAATTTTCACATGAACACATACACATTTACACATTCACATTTAGTGCCGTGACACATAGTCCAAACCACCAAAGAAGGACACAACACATCACATCACATCACATAGACGCCATCTAGGCAATACAATGGCGACTCTTGGACTGCGCAGACGGGAGAACAAGTCTCCACCCTAACCAGTGGTACTTGTCCACCTCCAGGATTTCCCCTAATGCCCTTAGGGTCACAACACATTGAACCTTATCAGGGGGACTTTTCCCTGATACGGTTCCACTGCCCTCTGTGGAAACAGTGTCACACTTGGCACAATTTACACATTACACGTTTAACGATTTAAGCACTTAGTTTAGCACATGACACTCACATCTCACTCATTCACACATATGGGGCTCTGTTTTCCTGACATGACACTACAATTACAAAAATTTTACACTCAGGGAATTTCACCCTTCAGCTTGAAATAAACAGAATTAAATCATTTTTGCAACGGAATGCATAAATTTCGTATTTCTACATAGAAAATTCATATTGCGTCATACACTTGTCCAAATGACCTGAAAGTTTAATCACTAGCTGATTTCGGGTTTAGTCCCACAGGAAAATTTTCAGATTTTTCTAACCTAAAACGTAATTACAGAAAATCTAACATCAAATTCACATACTATCCACAATTCAAGTTAGCATGGAGTTGAACACCAATCACAAATTTAAAACAACCACTGTCTGAACCCTAGCAATAGAAGATTTATCGTGACCTACGCATGATTTCTATTTCCCAAAACATAAAATTCAATAAATCATACAAGCATGGAAAATTCCAGAAATTCAGAGCACAGACAGGGTTGTACATACATGGTCTAACAAAACTAGGGCAACATGATTTTACCATGGATTATCAGGATAATGGTGAGAACATACACATGAACATTCTTCCACATGCTTTTAAATATGTAAATAAGCTCTACCATC
Source organism: Colocasia esculenta (assembly GCA_014218235.1). NCBI lineage: Eukaryota > Viridiplantae > Streptophyta > Magnoliopsida > Alismatales > Araceae > Colocasia > Colocasia esculenta. The sequence continues at coordinate 41,295,660 of CM024756.1, forward strand.
CACAAAATAAGTGTACATTCACATTCCCATCCATCACATTAGCCAGTATACATAGCACATAAGAGATTACATTATATCAAAATTAATCATATAGAAGGGCAGAACAGCTTACTGTTCTGCTTGATGAACTTAACGGCAAGCTATGGCCGCTAATTAATGTTAACGGCACAATCGCTGGATGTTAAGCATGATCTTAACGACAACAGATGTTGCCATTAAGTTCAGGTCTGTGCAAAACACAGACCCGAGCTCCAAAGATAGGGTGAATTGGGGGATCTAGGACACGAGGGAAAATGCACAAAAATCATAAAACCAACCTAGACAGATACAGGGACGTTATGGGTAGGGTACTTGCCTCTAGAAAATACACAAATGGAATTAGGGATCGGTGAAGCTCTCCTTGGGCTGTCCCAAGAAGCTCCTAGAAATGCTTCACTCCGGGTTCTAGGATGAAGATGGCTCCAAGATAAGGTCGGGGAAGCCTCCTCCTCCACTCCAGCAAGCTCCTTGCTGCAGTACATGGTCGGTGCAAGCTTCAGGTAGCCGGATTTAGTGTTGCAATGGTGAGCTCTTCACACAGATTTTAGGGTTTTCTCTTTTTTTCTCTTCTTCCTCTCTTGCAAAGGGGCAAAGAGAAGGGTGTGAGTTGCAAAAATGGCTTTGTATATAGCCACAGACCTCTCACCCACGCAGGAGATGATGTGATACCCCTTTCAGACCGTTGGGGACAGCTCCCCAATGGTTGGGGTAGCTTGCTCACGGAATTTTGGGTCTGCAACGTATGCAGGTCAGAGAAATTGGCGTCCACATCGCTGGACACTGGACTTAGTGTTGGCGTCCATAGGGTTGACGCCGACACAACATCGACATCTACTGATATTGACGCCAATCTGGCCTTCGGCCAGAACTCTAAAACATGTAGAAACCCATGCACATCATGTATATATACATGTAATATCTATATGGTATGTGCACACACTACCATCAAGCAATACATACATTATTATACCTAAATTATACACATACACACATAAGTATACTAATTAATAATACGTAGATACATACATACATACACAAGCACAATATTCACACACACGACACAAAAAAATTGCGACGGAAATTCGAGGGCCTTACACCCCCCCTTAAGAGAAACTTCGTCCTCGAAGATAGAACGACGCTACTCAAACAAAAGGGGATACTTCTTCTTCATCGCATCCTGAAGCTTCCATGTAGCCTCCTCTCGCGAGAAGTTCCGCCATAGAACTTTCACCGACGTAATACTCTTGTTCCGGAGATGCTGAACCTTCGGTCAAGAATAGCTACTGGTTGCTCGACATACGACAGATCTGGCAGAATCTCCACTGGCTCATGACTAATCACATGAGACGGATCTCGGACATACTTCCTGAGCATCGAAACGTGGAAACGGGATGGACACTAGCCAACTGGGGGTAAGGCTAGCTCGTATGCCACGCTGCCCAAACGTCTGAGAATCTCATATGGCCAATGAACCTAGGGCTCAACTTACTATGCCTGCCAAATCTGACAACACCTCGAGTAGGCGATATCTTCAAGAAGACATGATCGCCAACCTCGAACTCAAGATCCTTCCTCCTGTTGTCGGCATAGCTCTTCTGCCTATCCTGTGCCGCAACAAGCCTCTTCCTGATAAGCTGGACCTTATCCGAAGTCTCCTGAACTAACTCCGGACCGATCAACTGCCTATCACCAGTCTCCTCCCAACATAAGGAGATCTGTAGGGCCTACCATACAACGCCTCGAATGGAGCCATACCAATACTCGCATGAAAGCTGTTGTTGTATGCGAACTCCACTAGAGGTAGATGACGCTCCCAATCATCCTTCCAATCCAAAACACACGCTCTCTGAACATATCCTCGAGCGTCTGGATCCTCTCGGACTGTCCATAGTCGTGGATGAAACGCCGAACTGAGCTTCAGCTCCGAACCTAAAGCATCCTGAAGACCCTTCCACAACCTCGAAGTAAACCTTGGATCTCGATCCGAAATGATCGACTTCGGCACACCATGCAATCTAATAATACCACTAACATACAATCTAGCTAAACTCTCTACTGACTGCTTCTTCTTCATAGGCAAGAAATGAGCAGTCTTCGAGAATCTATCTACAACTACCCAAATCGAGTCATTGCCCCTTCTAGATCGAGGCAAACCGAAACAAGTCCATAGTGACAGCTTCCCACTTCCACACTCGGATGTCCATCTTTGCATAAGGCCGATGGTCGCTGTCGCTCGGCCTTCACTTGCTGGCATACTAAACACCGGATACATAATCCGCTACATCCCTCTTCATACCGGACCACCAAAATGATCTCTTCAGATCTTGATACATCTTAGTGTTACCCGGATGAATAGAGAATCGCGATCTATGAGCCTCCGCTAAAATGCTCACAACATCTACTAAATCGGGGACACAAACACGGTGCTGAAATCTAATCACACCGTCCTCATCACGAGCAATGCCTGCCTTGCCCACTAACTCTAAGAGTCTAGGGTCGGCTCCCTGTTGCTCAATCACTTCATCCAAAACCGAGACCTAAGAGATAACTGAGCTACAAAAGCCTGGCATAGCGATGGCTCTAACTCAGTCAACGCGCAAGCCGCATCCTCCAACATCTTCCAGTCCTGCTGGAGAGATGGCCTCTTTCTACTCAGAGCATCCGCTACAACATTCGCTTTTCCAGGGTGATACTGAAGGTCGAAGTCATAGTCCTTCAAGAACTCAATCCATCTTCTCTGCCTCAGTTTAATCTTTTTGGGAGAAAAGATACTTTAAGCTCTTGTGGTCGGTAAACCCTCAAATCTGACACCATAAAGATAGTTCCTCTAGATCTTTAGTGCATGAACCCTGCTGCAAGCTCCAAGTCATGAGTCGGATAGTTCTTCTCATGCTCCTTCAACTGACGAGAAGCATAAGCCACTACCCTTTCCTACTGCATGAGCACACAGCCTAAACCAATCCGAGACGCATCCGTGTAGATAGCAAAACCCTCTACACCGCTCGGTAAGACTAACACCGGGGCTATCGTGAGCTTAGTCTTTAATAATTGAAAACTACTCTCACACTTCTCGGACCAAACAAACTTCACTCCCTTTCTAATAAGCTGAGTCAAAGGGCGGCGATGGATGAAAATCCCTCAATAAATCGCCGATAGTAACCAGCTAAATTAATAAAACTACGAATCTCCGAAGGGGTCTTGGGAATCTCCCAATCCATAACTGCCGGGACCTTTGCTGGATCCACTGCAACACCAGCACCGGAGATAACATGCCCTAGGAAATGAACCTCGCGCAACCAAAATCGCACTTTCTGAACTTAGCATACAGCTTGTGCTCACGAAGAACCTCTAACACTAACCTCAGATGCTGACGGTGTGTGGCCTCATCCGGAGAGTAAACAACCACATCATCAATAACACAACAAAAGCTATCTAAATAAGGCCTAAACACCCTGTTCATGAGATCCATGAACGCTGCAGGGGCATTGGTCAATCCGAAAGGAAGGACCAAAAACTCATAATGTCCATAACGGGTTCTAAACGCCGTCTTGGACACACGTCCTCACTCCGAATCCTCAACTGATGATAACCAGATCGCAAGTCAATCTTAGAAAACACTAATGCATCTCGCAACTGTCAAACAGTCATCAATACGAGGTAAGGGATACCTGTTCTTCACAGTCACTTGGTTCAGCTTCCTGTAGTCATGCATAACCCAAGTGACCCGTCTTTCTTCTTGACGAATAATACAGGTGCGCCCCAAGGGGAAACTAGGCGAATAAATCCCTTATCTAGCAACTCTTGCAACTGCCTCCTCAACTCGGCTAACTCCGCAGGTGCCATCCGATATGGAGCCTTCGAGATAGGAGATGTGCCCGGAAGCAACTCTATGGTAAACTCTATCTCCTCTACCGTGGCAAACCCGAAAAATCATCAGGGAAGATGTCTGGAAAATCCTGCACTACCTCAATCTCTGCAAGAGTAGGTGACTCATCAGCCTCTGGCACTAGTACGACGCTGGAAAGAAAAGCGTCCCAACCCTTGCTTACCATGTGCATCGCCTTCATGGCAGAGATGACCAACTTTCCCGCCAAGTTCCTTGGCAAGGGATGAGAGAACTCGTCCTCACCATGAATGCGGAAAACAATCCTCTTCCGGCGACAATCCACTAATGCATAGTGCTCCTCTAGCCAATCCAGACCAAGAATAGCATCATAGTCCTTCATCTTTAGCAAGAAGAAACACCCATCTAGGATTCTATCCTCAATGCTCACGACAGCCCCGGTGTTAGTCTTACCGATCGGTGTAGAGGGTTTTGATATCTACACGGATGCATCTCGATTGGTTTAGGCTGTGTGCTCATGCAGCAAGAAAGGGTAGTGGCTTATGCTTCTCGTCAGTTGAAGGAGCATGAGAAGAACTATCCGACTCATGACTTGGAGCTCACAGCAGTGGTTCATGCACTAAAGATCTGGAGGCACTATCTTTATGGTGTCAGATTTGAGATGTTTACCGACCACAAGAGCTTAAAGTATCTTTCTCCTAAAGAATTAAACCTGAGGCAAGAAGATGATTGAGTTCTTGAAGGACTAGACTTCGACCTTCAGTATCACCCTGGAAAGGCGAATGTTGTAGCAGATGCTCTGAGTAGAAAGAGGCCACCTCTCAAGAGGATTGGAAGATGTTGGATGATGCGGCTTGCACGTTGACTGAGTTAGAGCCATCGCTATGCTAGGCTGTTGTAGCTCAGTTATCTCTAGGTCCTCGGTTTTGGATGAAGTGATTGAGCCGCAGGGAGCCGACCCTAGACTCTTAGAGTTAGTGGGCAAGGCAGGCATTGCTCGTGATGAGGACGGTGTGATTAGATTTCAGCACCATGTTTGTGTCCCCGATTTAGTAGATGTCCGTGAGCATGTGTTAGCGGAGGCTCATAGATCGCGATTTTCTATTCATCCGGGTAACACTAAGATGTATCAGGATCTAAAGAGATCATTTTGGTGGTTCGGTATGAAGAGGGATGTAGCGGATTATGTATCCCGATGTTTAGTATGCCAGCAAGTGAAGGCCGAGCGACAGCGACCATCCGGCATTATGCAAAGGATGGACATCCCAGTGTGGAAGTGGGAAGATGTCACTATGGACTTTGTTTCGGGTTTGCCTTGATCTAGAAGGGGCAATGACTCGATTTGGGTGGTTGTAGATAGATTCTTGAAGACTGCTCATTTCTTGCCTATGAAGAAGAAGCAGTCAGTAGAGAGTTTAGCTAGATTGTATGTTAGTGGTATCATTAGATTGCATGGTGTGCCGAAGTCGATCATTTCGGATCGAGATCCGAGGTTTACTTCGAGGTTGTGGAAGGGTCTTCAGGATGCTTTAGGTTCGGAGCTGAAGCTCAGTTCTGCGTTTCATCCCCAGACTGATGGATAGTCCTCCAGAAAATCTTGCCTCATATTCCAACACAGTCATGGAGCCTTGAGCCAAGAGAGGAACTCCTGCTCCATCTGATCTTGCACATGCTCGGGGATGAACTTGGCCCGAAAGAGCCTCACGAACTCGTCCTAAGCAACATCGTTAGCTCCGTCCTCAAACCGGGTACGTAGCAATGAAGCCTACCATACATCAGCTCTTTCCTACAGTACACCGCTCATAAGCACCATCTGAATAAATCTAACTTAACAAACATACAAGCATATAAACTAAAACATACCTGTAGCATGTATGTGGCTAATGTAACCTGATCCTCATCTGCACACCTGATGGCTCGGAAGATCTTTTCTATCTCCCTCATCCAGCTTTCAGCCAACAACGGATCGCTCTCCCCCTTAAAAGAGGGTGGCAACATCGTCTTGAATCTTTCCATGGTAGAAGGTCCACCATGGTCCTGAGTTGGTACTTGAGCCTACTACATCACAGCAAACAATACACAATCAACACAATATCACATAATTAAATAAAACATAATATTAATCATTTTAATAGTCTAACCTGAGCCTCCAACTGAGCCTGGAGTGCTGCCTGGGTAGGAGCCTGCGTCTGCATGGCTTGCACTAGACCTTGCATGAATACTCCATAATCCACAGGCGGCGGTGGGGGAAGTACAGGACCTTCTGGTGCCGGGGTCTGCTGCTCCGCCCGCTCGTCACGTCTCGGCTCGTCTTCACGGGCCGGCACTCCGCCACGTCTACCTCTCGAAGCCATGGCTGTAATAAATTTCAGCCACCATTAGAGCTAGGTTACTAGTTTTCTAACCATTTCTTATCTACTTTTCATTCATTATTAATCATTTTACACATGTGGACATTCCTATGTAGACTTAACACGTAATGGGGATGATGACTTAGGTATATTCATGTGCAATCTCAACCGGTTGCTCTGATACCAATCTCTGCGACGACCCTCATTATACCGGTATGTTATACCAACCCACGTCGGTATAGTGAGCGTCATCACAGTGGGACATTTACCCAACAATGACATTTAGCTGAGATACACGTGAATATAAGAACAGAGTAGCGGAAGTAAAAGAACCACTGTCTTCATTTCATTCATCATCCACATTTAACATACATGTTTCGATAACATTTAAAGAGCTAAAGGTCCACATAATTAAATTGCTGAAAATCAAATACATAGACGTCCATACTTATACATTCTTCCATGATAATGCTAGTACAATGTTCAATTTACATACTATGAAAATCGCAAAATGTCACAAGTACTCCAACACTCTAATCTCCACGCTCGGAGTCGGTCTTCAACGTCTCCTCCACAAGTGTCTCGTCACCAACTACACCTGTACGCCGAAGCAAGTAGTGAGTCTAAAAGACTCCGCAAGTAATTCTACACATACCGTACATGCACATATCATAGTAGGTTCTACATACGCATTCACAAGACACAACATGTAGCATGCTTGACATTAAATTTTACAACTATCATGGTGAATCTACAATTTAAACACATGGACTATGCTTTCAGATTTCCTAAAATAGAATCACCTATCACATGCTTTCTATTCATTCCTCACATAAAAATCTACCTTCAACCAACTAAGACATGAAAGCCATTAACATGAAATCCGAGCATGCATGGAAGGAAACATACCTAACATGGAATCTACACATTCCTACGCATATACGTAACCATTTCACATGCTTTAAGCTTGCTGGTTTTACATGCTTTAGCAACCATAATCTAACACATGAGAGCTACAACAATGATTAAATCACAACATGTGAACAACCAAGTATGGAAGTGTATATATGCTTAACAATTATCCCTAGCATGGATTCTAGGCATTTTGCATACATAAACATGATCATAACATAGTAAAGCTATTGTTTAAGCATGATTTCAGATTTTCATAACATGGATTACAAACTACATCCTCACATTTTGGTTTCACATTTTTACACAATTTTAAATTCGCATATTTCACACTTTACACATGCACTTTTACACATTGTTCACATTCACAATTTTCACATGAACACATACACATTTACATATTCACATTTAGTGCCGTGACACAAAGTCCAACCACCAAAGAAGGACACAACACACCACATCACATCACATAGACGCCATCTAGGCAATACAATGGCGACTCTTGGACTGCGCAGACTGGGAGAACAAGTCTCCACCCTAACCAGTGGTACTTGTCCGCCTCCAGGATTTCTCTCTAATGCCCTTAGGGTCACAACACATTGAACCTTATCAGGGGGACTTTTCCTTGATACGGTTCCATTGTCCTCTGTGGAAGCAGTGTCACACTTGGCACAATTTACACATTACACGTTTTCCGATTTAAGCACTTACTTTAGCACATGACACTCACATCTCACTCATTCACTCATTCACACACATGGGGCTCTGTTTTCCTAACATGACACTACAATATAGAAATTTTACACTCAGGGAATTTCACCTATCAGGTTGAAATAAACAGAATTAAATCATTTTTGCAACAACATGCATAATTTTGCATTTCTACATAGAAAATTCATATTGCATCATATACTTGTCCAAATGACCATAAATTTTAACCACTACCTGATTTAGGGTATAGGATCCCACATGCAAAGTTTCAGATTTTTCTAACCTAAAAAGTAATTACAGAAAGTCTAACATCGAATTCACATACTATCCACAATTCAAGTTAGCATGGAGTTGAACACCAATCACAAATTTAACAACTTACTGTCTGAACCCTAGCATGCATAGAGCCACATGATTTATTCCCGAATTTATTGGGCAATACACAATTTACAGAAGATTTATCGTGACCTACGCATGATTTCTATTTCCCAAAACAGAAAATTCAATAAATCATACAAGCATGGAAAATTCCAGAAATTTAGAGCACAGATAGGGTTGTACATACATGGTCTAACAAAATTAGGGCAACATTATTTTACCATGGATTATCAGGATAATGGTGAGAACATACACATGAACATTCTTCCACATGCTTTTAAATATGTAAATAAGCTCTACCATCCACAAAATAAGTGTACATTCACATTCCCATCCATCACATTAGCTAGTATACATAGCATATTAGAGATTACATTATATCCTCATCGTGAAACATATCAAAATTAATCATATAGAAGGGCAGAATAGCTTACTATTCTGCTCAGATGTACTTAATGGCAAGCTATGGCCGCTAATTAATGTTAACGGCACAATCGCTGGACGCTAAGCATGATCTTAACGACAACAAATGTTGCCGTTAAGTTCAGGTCTGTGCAAAACACAGACCCGAGCTCCAAAGATAGGTGAATTGGGGGATCTAGGACACGAGGGAAAATGCACAAAAATGATAAAACCAACATAGACACATACAGGGACGTTATGGGTAGGGTGCTTGCCTCTAGAAAATACACCAAACAGATCTAGGGCTCAATGAAGCTCTCCTTGGGCTATCCCAAGAAGCTCCTAGAAAAGCTTCACTCCGGGTTCTAGGATGAAGATGGCTCCAAGATAAGGTCGGGGAAGCCTCCTCCTCCACTCCAGCTAGCTCCTTGCTATAGTAGATGGCCGGTGCAAGCTTCAGGTAGCCGGATTTAGGGTTGCAAAGGTGAGCTCTTCACACAGATTTTAGGGTTTTCTCTTTTTTTTCTCTTCTTCCTCTCATGCAAAGGGCAAAGAGAAGGGTGTGAGTTGCAAAAATGGCGTTGTATATAGCCAAAGACCTCTCACCCATGGAGGAGATGATGTGAACCCCTTTCAGACCGTTGGGGACAGCTCCCCAATGGTTGGGGTAGCTTGCTCCCAGAATTTCGGGTCTGCAACGCATACAGGTCAGAGAAATTGGCGTCCACATCGCTGGATGCTGGACTTAGTGTTGGCGTCCATAGGGTTGACGCCGATACAACATCGACATCTACTGATATTGACGCCAATCTGGCCTTCGGCCAGAACTCTAAAACATGCAAAAACCCATGCACATCATGTATATATACATGTAATATCTATATGGTATTGTGCACACACTAACATCAAGCAATACATATATTATTTATACCTAAATTATACACATACACACATAAGTATACTAATTAATACATACGTAGATACATACATACATACACAAGCACAATATTCGCACACACGACACAAAAAAAAATGCGATGGAAATTCGAGGGCCTTACATTTTACCTCCAAATGTGACAGATCCTCCCTCTTTTTCAATCAGAAATGAGAACTTTGTTCTGTCTCTAGTCATGTGTCGTGAACACCCACTATCAAGAAACCAAGTGTTGAAGTTGGGTGCACGACCTTCCTGCAAAAATCAGATCAGAGAAGAAAATATTTTGGTACCCAGACATTGTTGGGATCATCAGTTTGTTTGAGTAAAGGCAATAGATCATTTCTAATCCATATTTGATTTGTTTTTAACATTTCCTTGATTTCAGAAGTGATTTTTCTTTTTGTCAATCTAACATTTCTTTTTGGAATGAAAACATCGGTATTCTTTCTTTCATGAGCATGGAGATTATGAAATGGGCATGATCATTCATGTATGGAAATTCAAACCAAGGATTCTGTTGGTATCTTAGAAATTTTGGATAAAAGAATTGTGAATGGTACCAATAAGGATTGTCATACAATGATTCCAAGAGTTGATCCAATCAGATTGATGTGTTGTCTTGGATGTCCAAGAATTATCATGAAAGTTCCCTTTTGTGTGTTTTATTATTTTTCAAGCTTTTGTTTGATTTTTTGTTTTGCTGATTGTTGATTTTCAGAGTTGGACAGGTCGACCTGTTTTGGACTGGTGTCGACTCAACAACAGCTTTCATCTTGTGGTTGATTAGTATCGACCTGTTTTTGCTTCTTTTGGTTATAACATTCTTTTTGTTCTATTTTTGAGAGTTTTAAATGTATTAATTGACACTTGTTCATTGTTGTTTTCTGGACTGACACTTTTAACAAATTTTATCAAGGGAGTTTTTCAAGATTTTTCTTCCTTTTCCCTAGATTTATTTTTCAAGGATTTTTGTGTGGTGAAACCAAGTCCATGTTCTAAGATCTTATTCTTGCTCCGAACAAAGCATCGAGATTGTCTTTTCCTTTTGTAAAGTTTTCAATTACCTGTTCCTTTTCTTCCAACAAATTCTTAAGCTTCTAGATTTCATCAATTTCTTGTTGCTTTTCCTTTTGATTCACTGCTATTTTTTCAGAGAGTTTTTCAAGTTATTATTGGCCTTTTGAGATGCAATTTTCAGTTCATCAATTTGGTTCAAAAGTTCTTCCTTTTCTTCATTGAGTTCATATACCTCATTCTCATGTTCAGTGATTCTTCTACTCAGTGAAGTATCATGCATGGCATTTTCAAATTTCCTTTTCAAATACTTATTTTCCTTTCTTATTTCAGAAAACTTTTCAACCAATTCGGCATATGCATCTTGCCAATCATCAATAGAGTATTGTTCAAAGGAAGTGCTTACCTTTCCATCACTATTGTTAGCCATGAAGCATGGCTCCTCATTCCCTGAACTTGAGGACTTTTCTTCTTCATCATCACTTTGGTCATCATTTGACCAAGTTGCTACCATAGCTTTAGGCTTCTTCATTTTGTTGCTCTTTTTGTACTTGTCCTTCTTGTTCTCAGGACATTCTCCTTTCATATGTCCTGCTTTGTAGCACCTGTAGCAAATAATAATCTCATTAGTTTTTTGATTTCTATTAGAATTAGCATTTGAAAAAGAAATGTTCCTTTTGCCAGAAGAAAATTTCTTGTTTCCAATGAATCTTCCTTTTCTTGATTTTAGAAATTTTCTGAATTGCCTAGTCATAAGGGCAAGTTCATCCTCATTGGACTCAGACTCTTCAGAACTTGATTTCTCTTTGTTACTTGATGAGGCTTTAAGTGCTACTGGTTTGGTCTATGTATATGCTCTTCATTTCTTTTCAAATTATTTCATATGTCATTAATGATCCTATGAGTTCATCCAAAGAGATTTTTGACAAATCCTTAGAATCTTCAATCATACTAGCCTTAGTATACCAAATAGATGAGAGAGTGCGTAAAATCTTTCTTACCAAATCAGCATCAGTGTATTCTTTACCTAGTGCCTTCAGTCCATTGACAATTGTCATAAACCTAGCAAATATTTCAGAAATTGATTCATCAGATTTCATCATGAACAATTCACATTCAGAAACAAGTATGTTTGCTTTACTTCCCTAACTTGAGATGTTCCCTCATACATTAATTCAAGTTTATCACACATCTCTTTAGCAGATTTGCACATGGATATTCTTGAATATTCTTTAGGATGGACTACACAATGAAGCATGTTCATAACACTATAGTTAAGAGTGGCTCTCCTAATCTGTTCTCTAGTCCATGTTCCTCATCTCCTTGATTTTCATAAGGGCCCACTTCATCTATCCTCCAGATTTCATAATTCTGAGCCCTAAGAAAGACTTGCATGCGATTTTTCCAGTGAGAGTAATCAGACCCATTGACAAATGGTGGTCTATTAATGGAATGGCCTTCAGCAAGAAATCCTCGAGAATCCATTAAGCAAGATGAAATACAGTGATTGAAACATCCAAACAATTCAAGCAAGTGAGACACAAAAATCAGACAAAAACACTCAAATCAGATCAGACACAGATATGAACCCTCTTGATACCAATTGTAGGATCAAATATGCGGAAGGATAAGATCTAGAAGGGGGGTGGTTGAATAGATCTTACCCAATTAATGCGGAAGCTTGAGTAATTCAAAATTACTTCTAATCAGAGATCTATTCACATAGACATTTATTTATCTGAAGAGTGAGTGTATGTGGAAGATGTGTGAAGCAATTCAACAATTAGTGTGAGTTTGAAATCCCATGCAAGCATCCAGCGAGACAAGCAGATCAAACCACTGCACAAAGGATTTTTAGGTGGTTCGGAGATCACACCAGTGATTCCTACATCCACCCCTCACACAGTGAGACTCCACTACTCAAAACAGTACAACTCACACTAGAGCTTGACAACTCCAACACACTTGAGTTCAACAACTCACACACCAACTCTAGAGCACAACCGCTCTAGAAACTGAGCACACTTGCTAAAAAACACACAGAGTATTTAACTCAACACAACTGAGCACTATAGATCACAAACTACAAGCTAGAGCAAGATCAACATAAATCAGATCCTCTAGCAATGATCTGATTCAAGACAGATTCATTCACAGAACTTGTGCAACACTTTATGCACAATTCCCATGGATGAATCAGAATAACACTTTCAAAGTTAAGAGAATTAGATACAGAGTATGTTCTTCAATGGAGATCCCTTGCAGAAGATTGAATTGAGGAGATTTGTTGATGATTTGAGTCACTGGGCGATGCTCTGCTTCAATCCTTCTGAGTCGCCATCAAATTCTCCTCAAGTGCTGGCTTCTGCTGGATCTGCTCCTTTGAGAGGTACTTCAGCTCCTTCTCTGAATCTCTCCTTTAATTTCTTGTGCTGTCAAGGGATGTAGATGGATCACCACAGCAACAACAGGAGCAGGAGCGGGAGATTCGCTTCTTGCCGCCAAAGGCTCTTGCTGGAATATTCTGGAGGTCTCTCACAACTTGGGGGCCGATTGATGGGGTATTTATAGCCCTACATGTCCAATGGTACCCTTGGAGTGCATGAGCACATGATCCAAGAGGATTCCATTGAACCCTAGGCAGCCACGTGTCCAGATAAATCATAAGCTGAGATTTCAGCCGAAGTGTGTCGACACTCCCACTGAGTGTGTCGACACACTGTCCCAATTACGCAAAGAATGTCTTCTGGATGCTGGGTCTAGTGTCGACACGACCACTGACTGTGTCGACACACTGTCCCATTCAGACAAATGAATCTCCTGGAAGCTGGGTCTAGTGTCGACACGACTATGGACTGTGTCCACACACTTGACCCTGTCTTCATGAAAATCCTTCAGGGACTATGACCCAGTGTCGACACCATCAATGGGTGTGTCGACACTACCATGATAAAACTTGTATATCCCTGAGAATTTAACACATAAGACATTAGTACAAGGTATTATCATCAAAGTATGAGGTGTAAGGTATTTGAAACATGCTTTTTGAGCATTGTTATTACATAAATGATGTATGTAACATGTTCCACCCATTAAGCATTAAAATCACAACATGTCATCATCAAAACTATGAGGAGAAATACATCAAAATCACACTCAACCTAACAGAACTTTATGGAACAATTAATTGGACGTAAGCATCTCTAAGTGTGTGGTTAAAAGCCATTAACCTTTTCTCTCAAACTTGTTTGAGTAGTTGTTTGGTAAATTGCTTGTTAATCAACTTACTTGTTGAAGTTTTATGCAGCTTCGTTTAGGCCGATCTCTTGGAATGGCCTAATACGAAGACATGGTTTATCACAAGGATGCATATGAGTAGGTGTATGACTCCAGTCAGCAACTTGCACAACTCCACAACCAACCCCACATTGATCCTTCCACTTCGCATGTTCATGCAGTGGATTCACAACCCCCTCACCTTTCCCTGAGGCATACCACTGCAAATGCCTCTACCTCCATTGATCTATCCCAACTCGTGGACATTCTCCAAAGCCTCCAAGCCTCCCAACTTGTCACGTCCTGAGTATTACACAGCGAATATTAGTTCGAAGAATTCGAGTCGATAATTCGAGACGTGAACAGTCGGCAAATAAGCCTCTAGCTAGCACGCACTAAATGTATAATAACATATATTATCATAGGGCCCAAATATTGAACTCAACTAATCTTTTATTCAAATCTCAACTCATTGTATTCCAAATGGATACTATTATAGGACTAAGGCTCAATAGAAAGGAAAAGTATATTTATTCCTCACTTCCTACTACATGAATCTAACACACAAAACAACTACTATATCTAGACCCATAGTTGGAACGCTCATCACTCGGACGCATTCCCATCCTCGACTTGCTCTTCCTCTTGAACTTCATAGTCACCTAGATTGGGTAAAAGTAGGGGATGAGAAAACTAGCCCAGTAGGATTTATATCTCAATGTACGGGCAATGATATAAGTTATTAACATTTTAGAAACTAGGTAAGCACAATGAATGTCATGATATGCATGTGCGAATAAAACTCAATAAAACATGATACATGAAACAAGCTAGAGAGAGTGATTATGGTAGGACCAGAGTTGTGAACAAGATGACAAGATAGAACTAGCAATAGATCACTTTGTACAAGCACGCGAGATTTCACTTGATGTCAAGAACGCAAGATATCACTAATTGCATTAAATGCAGGATGGCCATATCACGCAAGCATGCACAAGCACGATCATGTAACACTAATCAGGCACGTAGACACTAATGTACACCAAGAAAAGATCCATCAAGAATGTACACCATGACCCATGTATGTGGTTATTGTATCTATCATTCAAGAAGCAAGCAAGACTCCCAGCGCAGATGCAACGCCAGTAATCATTATAGCCCATGGTTAATAGTATATTTATGACTCTGCATCATTGGGGCTAGACTGGAGCCCTTGCACACTCGTCGTGCCCAGTCAGCATCTCATGTAAAATTTTAAATGTAGATACCCACAGTCATTAATAATGGCCAATGAGAGTTTCAATAAGTAAGCATGTGTAATGTCATGTTCATGATGATGATGGGAACAAGTAATAAGTAATTGAACATGATTTCATGATAACAATGGTCAAGAGATAAATTCAACAGCATAACGGTACGATATATACTTTACTTAATCTTTACATTAATGGCTTTAGTCTAGATTGTAAATCACACTCACGAGAACAAGAAGAGAAAGGAAGTGCATGCTATCTCCAGGGAACTTGAATGGTATAACCAACTCGTCGGCCATGTGGGAATCCATGGTCAGAGGAGATTTACCGAGGCCTTGGAGAAAAGGTAGCTAGTCTATCGATTCGAATGACCGGTAGAGAGTTTCCAATTTCCCAAGAAAGGGCTGCATAGATGTGCAAGTATGTAGTGATGCATGCGTCTCAATTCACGGTCTCAAACTCGCGGAAAACACTTAACATGATGGCATGCAATGGACAATGCATTTAACTACACATGGTTTACAAGATTTTAAGATAATAATTATCATTTAAATCAAGCTAGAACGGTAAGAAGAGTAAATCACAAGTTTCATGAATTATCATATCATTAAGAAAGCAATTAGAATAATATTCATGTAATTAAGGCTTTTTAAATGGGTTAATCACTTTTAGGCCATTAATAAACCTCATGTAATGATCAGACCCAAAACATGTGAATTACACACTAAATATTATGTTAACCAGACCTCGGGTATAGCGTTAAATTTGCAAGAAAATAAGTGTGCATTTAATGCAAAATCCTGAGATCGCGACGGGTGCATATGAAGAAGGCGACTGGGCGGTCAGACCCGAAGGTCAGGTCACGACGGTCCCCAGTAAGGGTCGCGACAGGTCGGGAAAAGAACGCGACAATGGGATGTGAAGAACGGGATGGGGCAGTCAGATCAGGCAGCGAGATAGCAACGGTGTGCTCGTCGCGTTCAGAACGCGGACGGATGTGCTGTCGCGACAAGACTCAGAACGCGGCCTATCGGGCCGTCGCATTCACAGGGGTCTGCGCCTAAATCCAATAGAGAAAGGATAGTGCTTTGGATGCGGACCAGACTTCCCTACTCGACACAGGGTTGTTCTAAAATTAAGAACAAATTGTATAGCATGAAAAATAACGAAACTAGTTTTTAAACCAACCTAGACCTGCAAGGGTGCTTCAGTAAATCAGAATAGAAAACAAGGATGGTTTCGACAGACTTTAATCAGTCAACACAAACTAAAACCAAGTGCAACCTGAAAACGTAGTTTTATGCAGAAACCTCTTACCATGCTTATAACTCTCTAAATATTGACATTTAGACACAATATTCCACCAATACATGACGAGGACAACTAGTAGAAAACTTTCATGTTGTGGGTTTTCTCTAATTCGGTCTGAAATCATATGCAACATATAAAGAACGAGGAAAAGCCCTAACAGTGCGCGACTTCGGAAAAAACGCTTATAATTCAAAATCTATCATTGAAATCGATGAAACCAGTGGGAAATGAAATTTAACTTGATGCTCTACACATTCGTATAGGATATGTTAAGGTTTGGCTGAGAAAACCTACTTCTGGGTTGAAGAAGTCTCATTTTCCAGAAAACCTGTGTTCAGACCACTTGAAGGAGAAACGTTAATGCTCGTGTATATACATGGAATTTGGGCATTCCACTTGGGTTAGAACGTAGACTTGACCCTCTTTCCAGGCTTGCAGGGTTTGGTTTAGGTTGACCTACCTTGGTCGACTTCAAGATGAGTAGTGTGCAGGTCGCAGCAGACGCAACGGGGGAGAAGATAAGCTTCTTGTGGTCGTTCCACAGTCCTCAGCACCAAGAGCTCCTCACGACCCCAGCAAGTTCTAAACTCGTCCTAGGGTTTGGGTGAAGAGTATTAAGCAACCAAGTGTTTGGG
The DNA here is from genome assembly GCA_014218235.1 of Colocasia esculenta. NCBI lineage: Eukaryota > Viridiplantae > Streptophyta > Magnoliopsida > Alismatales > Araceae > Colocasia > Colocasia esculenta. Next base: position 41,312,723 of record CM024756.1, read on the forward strand.
AGTCCTATTGTGATTAGGAAAGCTAGGTTGCGGTTTTGACATATTAGTTTCCTTTTGAGGATTCCTTCCTCCATTAGAGTGTGTGAGGCTTTAGGAAACATCCCACCATAGGTAAGCATGAATTGGTTACAAGAATGCAAGATCTCTTCCCAATTCAACTATAATTACTTCTTTCTAATTTCAGCCTATTTAGAGTACGAATTTCCATGCATTTTCTAGATTTATTTGATTTTGGGCCAATGTGTCCATTGGCCAATTATGATAATGGGTCATATCAATATATAATGGAAGTCTCCCAATATTTTTATTTAATTAGGTGCGTCGTATTTTCGTGTTAACGGTTTTCCGACTTGTTTTTCTAATTTGGATAATCGGTCACAATAATCTAAACTAGTCCAAATGATTTTGATGACCCATTTTTAATGGGTCATTAGAGGATATATATTGAAGTCCATATATGATTTTATAATTTCTGACTCATCCAGTACGTTTGATAACATTTTACGACTTATTTATGAATTACGATTAATAAGTTGCAAAACACTTTAAACTTGGCTAATCCAATGTATTTGGCACAAATTTCTTTGTGGAACATTAGTAATATGTTTAGGGTTGATTTAATTTTTACGGAATTTGTCGATGTGTTTTGGCACATACGAATAATGATACGATGTTAAATACTCTGGTATATGGAAATATTTATTTCTATTTATTCGAATTATTATTAATTAAAAATTTTGGGGTGTTACAAGTGCCAATGCACTGCTCACTAACGATTAATAGGATAGTCACATGCGTAACCATGCACAAATAGGGCCTCTCGGGCCAAGTCGCGACAGCCCATTGGGTCGCCTTCAGAAGGCGTCGCCACGAACATGTCGCCTTTAGGTCCAGAACGTGACCAACTTACTTGTCGCCTCTTGATCCTTAACGCGACACATCGCTGTGTCGCATTCAGACCGACATAGGGACCACGTCGCCTTACCAGGCGGGAACCTAATCCGGGATCTCTCATGACAGCCCATTCCCACAATACAAACCACCCTTAATTTTCATTTTCATGCTTTTGTGAATACCTAAGCATGCTATCTATTGTTAGAAACGCATTAAACTGATTGGAACCCAATCTATGTGATTTATACCCTGAAAATAGGAAGAGTTCACCTACCTTCGCGAAGAAACACACTATGCAGCGATCTCCTGGCATTTCCCTGCTTCTCCGGACTCCCTGCAGCGGGACACGCCGAAGACGCCAAATCCCAGCTGAAATCGCCACAGCACCTCCCCTGGCCGAGCAGAAACCTATGCATTCTGCTTGGCTGGGGTTATTTAAAAAACCTACTGCGGTTCGGAAGGCGACGCATGTGGCGTCGCGACAGGTCGCGATGGACTGAGTGTCGCTTCCCCATGCCAGCTGCCCTGAGCGCTACACGGGCGCACATGCAGACGCTCAACGCACCAAGGCGGCACATGAATGCGACGGCCACCTCTGTCGCGTTTAAGAACGCGACAGCCCTCCTGTCGCGATGAAAGGCTGAGAGATCTAGGGTACTGCAGGCCCAAAAGTTGGCCCAGTAAGCCCCAGAACCCACAACACACGGCACACAAGCCACATTGGCCTCGCATTGGCCACCACAAATGCTAAACACACGATCACGAGGATCTGAAAAATGCACGACGTACACTATACGGTCAAATGTTCTGTCCTCCCAATGGACGCCAGATCCCTCATGGATTTTGAGAACCGTGTCCAAATAGGGCCACAGAATCACTTTTTCATGCAGTTTTGAACACTAAGGGTTAGGTAATCAATACATGGCCATCTTTGAGCTCAGAATGGTGTCCATATGTGTTGAATGTTCTATCCTCCTAATTGGGCACTCAGATCCCTCGTGGAGTTTGAGAACCGTGTCCAAATAGGGTCGCAGAACCACTTTTTAATGTAGCTTTGAACACAAATAGTTGGATAACCAATGTCTAGGCCGGTTCAAGCTTATAAATGGTGTCCGTACATGTTGCAGGTTCTGCATCCGGACTGGCAGTTCTAATTCCTCACGGATTTTGAGAACTATGCACAAATAGGGTGCAGAATCACTTAGGCCTGAAGAGCTGTGCTGCCGATTCGGCAGGATACCCTGCAGAATGAGTTACCCAAGAGCCAAGTGATCTACAGGGTCCCTTGCCGAATCACTTGAACAGAACCTTGCCGAATGCTTGGGTAGAGTATCAGCCTTGCAGAAACGCCCATAAATGAGAAATCTATAAGACCTCGGGTTAGATAATGTGATATCTAGGCACAGTTAAATGGGCTCTAACATTGCTTTGTCGCTCCTTGTGTTCCCTTTGGTCTCGGTACTAACCAGTTTCCGTTGGGCATGCCTTGGGAACCGGTACCGTGTGCCATCCGGGTGATGTCATCTTTGACATACACGTCGATTTTGGTGCCATCTCCATTATGGTGGACGTTACCATGTTCTTCCCCCATCATCTGGTATGGGGGGAAATGCTGCCAGATTTTCATTTAAGTATTCGAAATCGGTTAGCTCTCCCTCTTCCCTTTGGTTGAGCGAATTGCAGCCCCTCAATAGTACCCCTACAGAATCAGTCTGGCTGTCGATTCACCCCTGCAGAATCAGTCTGCCCTGCAGAATGGGTCTGGCTGCCGATTCACCCTGCAGGAATCAGTCTGCCTGCAGAATGGGTCTGGCTGTCGATTCACCCCTACAGAATCAGTACGGCTGCCGATTTCCCCCTGCAGAATCAGTATGGCTGCGATTCACCCCGCAGAATCAGCCTGCCCTGCAGAATGAGTCCAGCTGCCGATTCACCCCCGCCGAATCGTTTTGGCTGCCGAATCGATTTGTTTGCCGAATCGAATGAAGTGTGTATGTCCTGCAGAATGAGTTATCTACCCTGCAGAATGGGCTGTGCTTGTTGTTATTTGAGCATGTAATGACTAAATGGCACTGAATCATGAAAAGAACCATGACAATTAAAAGCATGTTAAAAGATCTTGCATAATTGAACAGAAAAATGTGTAATAGATAAAAGAACAAATGGATAAATACGTAAATTGACCCTAAAAGATAAAGAGCATACGTCCACTTAAATCTCTTGAAAATTTAATTCAATCTTGGGTTTCCATTATGGTTTTATTGGATGTCCATTTTAGGCCATAAGATTTTAATTCTGGCGATTAATCAAGGGTTTTCTCTTTCTAAAGAGATGTAATTAACGTCGTTGCGCTTAGGCAATGGCGGGATCTTGGTCCCGACCGACACTCACTTTCGTTTGATGAAGTCAAACAGTGCTCACAATAGACTTGAAGTCCTCGACTTTCGGAGGCAGAACACTTGTTGTCACTTCAGTGACTAGCACGCCTGCGCTATGCCATTGTCGATTCATCTTTTGGATCATTGCTCGAACAGCACTCAACAGGACTTGAATTGCAATACGCATCCATGAGAACATGAGAAACATGATAAAAAGAACAACAGATTTTAATTTATTTTAAAAAAATCCATTTCCATAGCGTGGCACGTCCGGTGGGACCAAACTTCCTTCATCTCTTCGCCAGAATAGAAAGCCCTATGGCCTTAATACTCATACTACTGTCATTTTGAAACTGACTGGCAGGGTACTAACAAACCAAGGGCTGGAGTACGCTTCGGACCCTGGTCATCCAGGACATGCACGGTACGGCTATCTTACCGTGCCAACTCGTTTCGGAAGCTTTCCTCAGTTTTGTAATTCCCCAACTTCTTGGGGGTGCGTTTGTCGACATCCTGCATCAGGAGCTAAAACTGAAGTTGAAACTGAAGCTGAACATGAAGCTGAAGTCAAAAAGATCACTAAGAAGCTGAGCTGCCACATTCATCACGTGGAGCATGGCAACCACAACAAGAACAAGGGAAAGGAACCAACAAATATTTTCAACAAGCAAGAGAGAATGAGAAACATGTCACTCGTCCTGCGTGAGTATCCAATTCAGGGAAGAGTGTGGGGTCGGTGACCTGAGAATTCATCTGCAGGCCAAAAGAGTTGAAGCTGTACCAGAACGGGTTACACCGTCAGTACCCGTAAAGAACTCATTTCAAGTTTGTTAGGAAAAAGGGAAATGTTTAAAACCTTCAGGGCAAGCTACCACCAAAACCAATCAAGTTCAAGCAGGTGTGGAGACCCAAAAGGGTGCAGACACCTAGGCAAGAGGAACCTGTTCCACAGGAAACAAAATCAAGAGAAGCAATTGATGTGAAGGTCTCGAGCTACCAGAGACCCCCACGTGGCTTAAAGCCAAAGTTCAACAGGGAGGGGCATGTGCTTATGCCAGTTTCACAACAAGCAAGCAGAGCTGCGACGATCTGCTCATGTGCCATTGTCCAGGAAACCCATCGACACCTGTTGTCGTGGCCACGTGCCACACCAATTAAAGACAGAAGGCCATGTGACCATATCCTTGGCCTTGCAACCTCTCCTCTGCAGCGAACAAGATCGCTGGGAGCCATGGAAGACTCACAAGCTGAAGCTGAGAGCAGTTCAGCAGAAAAGGATGTGCCTTGTGAACACGTTTACACTTGGCCCAAAAAGATTAAGCTGAGAATATCTATTTTCAAGAGATTGACCTTTCGCATGAAGCATCGCAGAGGGTCGAAAGGGGCTGCAATGGCTCATGGCAAATCTTTGCATGCCACATGGTTGGTATAGGGAGCCGTTATGGAGCTCTGCCAATTGATGAAGAGGAGCTGGCGGAACTGGCTGAAAGGCCTGGTGCCATTACAAGAAGAAGAGTAGCTGTGGCAGCTCTAACAGCTGCATATGGAGGTGCTAATGCCTCTACAAACATATGATGGCAGCTACTACCAATGTGATTACTGCTCAGAGCAGCAGGGGCAACAATGAAACTCCTCCACCGCCGCCGCCAGAAATGACACTTGGGGGCACAGCACAAGAGATCCCTCTCACTGCACCCCTAGATTCGGCCGTCTTGGAGCTGCTACAGCAGTATCAAGCCAAAATTGAAGCACTTAAGCGGCAAAATAAAGAAAGGGTAAAAAGACTGAGGGACATGCATCCCGGGAAGTCGAGGGCTCAGGAGAAACTCCTCAAGGGACCCAGGGTCAGTCGAAGCCTCGGCCCAGCGCACTATCGTGCAACCAGTCAATGAACAACCTCAACAGTCTCCTGTAGTTACCGTTCAGCAGCAACGTCCACAAGCTCAATACCAACTCTTGCAGCCGCAGTTCTTCCAATAGCAGTAGCAGCCATATCAACCACCACAAGACTATTTCATGCAACAACAGTCATGCCTACTCGTGCTCCTGAGCAGCAACTTGAACGCCAAGAGCCACCCCCGGTGCCACCGGTGGCTATTATCAACACTCCAAGCAATCAGCCGGCCACTTCTATCCTCAACAAGTGGACCCTGCCACCATCAACAAGTTAATGGTGGAGCAAATGATCGAAATGAAGCTCGTGGCGGGGCGACGGAGAGCACATTGCTTTGATGTGTATAAGGTACCTACCCTGCACACCATGATGTAAAGAGGCTGCCCCCGGGCATTTCTAAACCCCCAAAGTTCGACAAGTTCAACGGGCGAGGATCCTCAAAAGAAACACATCGCATATTACATCAATGTGATGGGGGACTTAGCAGCGATGAATCGTACATGTTGAAATTCTCGGCTCCTCTCTAACAGGCTTGGCATTTGAATGGTACACCAGTCTGCCAGTCGGGTCCATATCTGATTGGACCAACATGCAAAAGAAATTTAGAGAAAGATTCTACATTACCGAAAGGGAGGTGACAGTTGTTAAACTCTACGCAACTAGACAAAAGAACGATGAGTCAGCACTGGATTACATCCAGCGGTGGAGGAACCTCAGCATGAGGTGTAAGTGTCCTCCTCACCAAGAAGATGCAGTACAGATCTGCAAGCAAAATCTGAAAAGAGAGCTGTTGGAAAGGATGATCAGAATGGAGATCCGATCATTCGACAGGCTGAACAAAGTAGTGGCAGAGATCGAGGCCTTCCTGGCCAGATACTTCACCAACTCACCCACCGTACTAAAGAGCAAACCGACTGATAAGAAGTCTGCCGAAAAAGAGGTGCACGTGGTGGACCTCAAAACTTTTGAAAAATAAAGAGACGGGGGCAAAGCAGTGGCCGAATCCTCTGATAACAAAACTGAACCGTAGAGAAAGGCTATCTCTTTCCAAGATAAAATGAGGAAGCCATACTCCTTCCCCAAAGAAAAGACTAAGACACTATTGATTGGGGTATCAGATACAACAAGAACACCCTCTCAACACCTAAGAGACCCGACTAGGCTGTAAAGAAGGATGATCCCGGTATTGTCATACCATCAGATCCTGGGGATCCTTTGGAAGACTGCTATGTTTTCAAAGACATCATGGAGTCTTTGATCAAGAAAGGGGAATTACAAATTGGGGATTACAAGGTTGATCCACCCCATCCGCATGAGTTACCCGCTTGGCAAGTTGCGATCAATATGATCTCTCTATATCAGTAATTGCCAGAAGAGATCTTTGAGGCATGCACGGAGAAAACATATGAGAGTCATATACTCACCCCGATCAAGGAACAAGAGGAGTGGCAAAAGGTGCCTGGAAAGGCAAAGAAGAAAACAAATGAAAAGCAAACCCCAAAAGTGCATATTCGGGTGTGACACCTCAGCCACCCGCGCCAATTATCACCCCGATATGGCACCCAATAGAACCCAGGGTTGTCATCCAAAGAAACCCTGGCAATAGAAGGCGTCGAACGCCTCTACCATTATACAGAGGGGGCAACCCTTCGCTTGAGTGCTTGCAGGCGCTGATCGATGAGCTGGACGAATATGAGCAGCCTGAAAGGCATCCTGTCCAGTTACAAGAGTATGTCTCATGGGAGGAGCTCGGGAAGCTAACCCTTGAGGCACTTGCCGAACAAAAGACACTTCAACCCCAAGAGGACTTATTCTGGGGGCAGGAGTCGACGAAATAGAAGAAAAAGAAAAGAAGATCCAAGAAAAAGAAGGCAGCTGCAGTCTTCGCATGTAACACCATCTCCTCTTTGTTGGGTTTGGTGGAGCACCATGAAGAAGAGGAATTCTATCCTCCTCCTAATGATGTTAATCAAGTTGGGGCCTCAGGGGCTGAATTCATAACAAGATCAGGAAGGAAATGGGGACGTCGTCCTCCAGCTAATCAAAATATCATTTTCAAGGGGGAGCCCTCCTATCAAATTCCAGAACCCGAAGTGCGAGGGGTGCAAGTTCCACCTTCTCTGGGGCTCTATGCTAATGAAGAGGCTGGGGGCATGGTCCCATCCTTTTCTGAGTTTCTGGCAGTAGAAGAAGAACAAACCAAGACACTGCCTAAACCTCCAACAGCACAAGAAAAAGCCAGCAATGAGCAAAGCAGTCCAATCATTAGACTCCAGGCCAAGAACGACATAAATGATAAAGGAAAATTGAAGCTAGATGATGTCGGAGCAGAAGACAGAATCATCAAGCTGCTGAAGAAAATCCCTACACGGTTCAGTGTTTGAGAAATTCTATCATTAAGTGAAGAGACCAGCAAAATGCTGATCACGGCCTTACAAACTCCGGTACAATATGAGACTGCCTAGCAGAAATGCAGGTAGAGGTTGTCGTCGCCAATGCGGAGTCCATCACATTCACCTTGGAGGACATGCTCTCCCCATGACCACTTACAATAGACCCTAACATGAGGGGGCAGTTGAATGGGCTTCCTGAATAGAATTCTGATAGATCTTGGAGCGGCGGTCAACATCCTACCGTGTAAGATCTACCAGAAATATCATTTCAATGTGCACCTCACCTCCATACACGATGTGAGGATAGCAGGCTTCAACCAAAAGTTTGAGGTTCCCCTAGGAGTTGTAGAGTTTGACTTGATCCGGGGGACTTCAAGACAAAAGTCCAATTTCATGTGATCATGCAGGCACATTCTACAAAGCTTGTTGGGCTGCCGTGGCTCCATCAAAACGGGGTGGTCCCATCGACATGCACCAGTGCTAAATACATAACAGAAGGGGAGGAGCAAAGGGCTTTTGCTGATGCACATCCATTGAAGTGTATGAGTGTCATCTCCTTGATGCTGATCTGTATCTGAAGCACTCGGAAAGCCAAGTCCTCAGAAGGGCAAAGGAAAAAAGATCATCGTCACTGATGAGTGGTTTCCACCACCACCGCCAGGGATCGCCGCTGCAGAGCCAACACCAAAAACAAAGATGGATGTGCAGTCATGTGATGCCTCAGCTTGCAAACATGGTTCAGCTGTGCAAATAGAAGATGAAGAACCAAAAAACATTATAGTTTCAGAAGGCCTCATAAAGCCGGCCACTGAAATTGACTGTCAACTGTAAGGGCATTTAAAACTATGGTGATATCTCACCCGGGTGGCCGCTTCATGGTCTTCTATGCAACTGAGGAGCAACCAATAGGAAGGGATGATGACTGTAAAATCCCCGAAGAAACTGGAGATCCCTTGGTGGGTTCTCCGACATGTCCAGCATAGTCACCAGACTGGCTGAAAAACAACAAATTCCTTTCTGCCAACGTCTCAGTCAGAGGGAGATGTCAGAAATTATGGTACCCTCCAAATATGGACAGGAAATTGTTAAAAATCACACAACACCCAGGACTTGGCTTGTCATTGGGAGGAGGCTATACCGTTGGCATGATCAGCTTTGCCAGCCAAACAGAGAAGAGTTCATCAGGGGCGGTTTATGATGACTACCCTGAAGAAAGAGACACATCTACAATAGCCACAAACACAAATGATGAGCCTCCCCAAGGGGCAAGAGTTTCTCCCACATGTACTCCCGTGGAGTTCCCTGCTACCCAGGTACTCCTGACAGCTGAAGAAAACAGAAATGATGAGACTCTCCAGCTGGTCTCTATCAGCTCAGAAGAGATAAGAGACCAAGAAGTGGCAACATGCATCTAACCAAATCCGAGCCAAGAGGCCAAGCAAACAGAAGAGACTGAAGAGAGTATATCAGTTGAAAACCAGCAAAGAGAATATATGGAGGTGCTAGAGGTAGGAGCTGATGAAGAAGGTTTTATGGACCTTCAGCCAGTAACAGAAGAGTTCAAAGACGGTGGCCAAGCCACAGTTGATGAGTTGGTAGAAGTGAACCTCGGCACGGAGGAAGATTACAGACCAACCTTCTTAAGTGCCCTCATCCCAAAAGAAGAGAAACAACAATATGTTCAGCTGCTACAAGAATTCTGAGATTGTTTTGCCTAGAACTACAAGGAAATGCCGGGACTCAGCCCTCACGTGGCACAACACATCTTGGCAATTGACCAAAAATTGAACCGGTCAATCTCCTAGAAGAATGAGGCCGGAATTGATAACAAAGTTTGTGCTGAAGTGGACAAATTGATTGATGCGACTTTGTTGAAGAGAACCAATACACTACTTGGTTAGCAAACATTGTCCCCATCAAAAAGAAGAACGGACAGATCAGGATCTGTGGATTTTCGAGATCTGAACAAGGCTTGCCCAAAAGACGATATTTTCGGTGCCAATCACCGAAGTAATGATAGATGCAACCACCGGACATGAGGCCTTGTCATTTATGGATGGATCATCCGGGTATAACCAAATTTGGATAGCGAAGCAAGACAGGGTGCACACTGCTTTCAGGTCACCTAAAGGGATCTTCCACTACAAAAGGATGCCCTTTGGCCTCAGAAATGCGGGGCTACCTACCAAAGAGCAATGACGAAGATATTTGATGAGCTGCTTTACAAGAAGGTGGAGTGCTACATTGATGATCTGGTAGTCAAAACCAAAAAAAGAAAAGACCACTTGGCTGACCTCAGGGTCGTATTTGAAAGGCTGGGGCGGTATGAGCTGAAAATGAACCTGATGAAGTGTGCATTCGGGGTATCTAGTGGCAAGTTTCTGGGCTTCATCGTTGATACAAGGGAATAGAAATGACCTGTTAAGATTAAAGCCATCCAAGAATTGCCGCCACCAAAGAATCTGACTGAGCTCATGTCACTACAAGGGTGACTGGCTTACATCCGTAGGCTTGTCTCAAATTATCTGGGGTGATGTCACCCTTTCACAGTTAATGGGGAAAGATGTCCCTTTTCAATGGAACAAGAGTGTCAAAATGCTGGATCAACTAAAGACATACTTGAACTCCACCAGTGCTGGGTGCTCCGATAAAAGGCACCCCCTCTCATCTTATACATAGCAACTATAGAACACTCTCTGGGAGCTATGTTGGCACAGGAGAATGAGGAAGGAAAAGAATAGGCTCTCTACTACCTCAGTCGAAGGTTAGTGGTGCAGAAGAGAGGTATTCCAATTGAAGGGTCTGTCTAGCCTGGGTTTTCGCAGCCAAGAAGATGAGACACTACATGCTATCGCATGAGATAGGCTGATCTCCAGGGCCGACCCCATCAAATACATACTCTCCAACCAGTGTTGAGGGGAAGAATAGGCAAATGGGCTGTCATACTGATGGAGTTTGACATCAAGTACATCCCGCAAAAGGCAATCAAGGGGCAGGCAGTGGCTGATTTCTTTGCAGCTCATCCTATGCCAAAAAATTCTCCGCTCATCACAGAGCTACAGAAGATGAGACCCTCAAAGTGAACCAGTTGCAAACAGCAACCTGGCAGCTATACTTTGATGGGGCATCAAGAATAGAAGCAACTGCATATGGCAGCGCAAGAGTTTGAGTAAGGGTAGGCATCGTCCTGAAATCGCCAGAAGGAGAAGTCATGCACACCTCCTGCTCAATAACAAGCCATGCACAAACAATGAGGCTGAATATGAGGCCTTTAAATTGGCTTGCAAGTGGCCCTTTTCATGAATATCAGGGTGCTGCAAGTTTTTGGTGACTCAATGTTGATTGTCAAACAAGTGCAAGGCGAGTTTGACGTCAAAAAGCTGGAGTTACTGCCATATCACCGAAGGTCAAAAGACTGCTACCTAGATTCTATCAAATAGAAATAGAGCACATTGGCAGGAACAAGAATGCACAGGCAGATGCTCTAGAAAAATTGGCTAGCTCTTTGGCGTGCCACAAATGAGAAGCTAGAAGTTGTCGTCATGAATCGACGACAAGTTCCTGATGAACAGTCCATCCCCATATACCTTTAAATTAATTACATGCTTATTTTGGTGATAAACAAAACCTGTCAAAAGTTTTCTAACCTTGTTTTATTTAGCCTTAAGCACAAAGAAAGTCAAGCATTTGTGGCAAATAGTTACATACATCATTTCTCAGAAGAGCCATAACGATTCCTTCATTAGCTATAACGATTTCCTCTCAAGTTCAACGATTACTTGAAAGATTGAATAACCTTGCTGTGTCAAACAAGTCCATATTATAACAACTCTGTAAGTTATCGTAACGACTTCTTCAGAAGTTATAACGACTTGCTCATTATAACAACTCTGTAAGTTATCGTAATGACTTCTTCAGAAGTTATAACGACTTGCTCATTATAACGACTCTGTAAGTTATCGTAACGACTCCTTCAGAAGTTATAACGACTTGCTCGTCATAACGATTCTGTAAGTCATCGTAACGATTTCTTTAGAGAGTTATAACGACTTGCTCGTTATAACAACTCTGTAAGTTATCGTAACGACTTCTTCAGAAGTTATAACGACTTGCTCATTATAACAACTCTGTAAGTTATCGTAACGACTTCTTCAGAAGTTATAACGACTTGCTCATTATAACGACTCTGTAAGTTATCGTAACGACTCCTTCAGAAGTTATAACGACTTGCTCGTCATAACGATTCTGTAAGTCATCGTAACGATTTCTTTAGAGAGTTATAACGACTTGCTCGTCATAACAATTCTGTAAGTCATCGTAACGATTTCTTTAGAGAGTTATAACGACTTGCTCGTCATAACGATCTGTAAGTCATCGTAACGATTTCTTTAGAGAGTTATAACAACTTGCTCGTCATAACGATTCTGTAAGTCATCGTAACGATTTCTTTAGAGAGTTATAACGACTTGCTCGTCACAACAATTCTGTAAGACATCGTAACGATTTCTTTAGAAAGCTACAACGACTTGCATCTCATAACGATTTGATAAGTGTTTCATATCGATTTGTTCAGAATCAGAACGACTTGCCATGTTCATAACGATTCTTATATCATCGGTATAGAATGACTTGGTTGTGGTAACGATTTCATAAGTTATCATAACGACTTCTTATGAGTCTACAGCAACTGATCATAACGATTCTATCAGACTTTCATAACGACTGCATAAGTCATGTTTCCATTAATTAAATGTTTTCCTTGATTTAAGCTACGTTGAATAGTCAAAGTCGCATTACGTCTGTTTGACTGCCATGCATTTAATAAAGACTGAACATATCTCTGCACGGATACAGAACATATCTTCCATTCTCGTGTATCCTCTGCATGCATCTTCTAGAACGATAAACTGTCACTACCATATTTGTGTCTATCTGCTCTAACGTTGATTGACATCTGGAGATAGTATAGCTGTCTACCATTAAAGCTCAACCTTGCAGAACCTTAAGGATATATTATCCTACAACATCTGACACAGAAAGAACTTCAAGCCAGCTAAGAAGATCTCATCACTTTGCGTGCTCCAAAGAACAAAAGACTGTCGACAGGAAGTTTCTACAGATCCTTCAGTCTAACGTACACCAAAGCTGTGAGACAACGTTCATCTCTTCATCCTCATTCAAATTGGAGATATAAATACAAGACGAAGTTTCGAAGACAGTAAATAAATCTATGAAGGAAGCATTATTGACATTCAAGAGAGTCTAGAACTCTGCACTTTCAAGTCTTCAGAAGATCACTAGAGCCAGAAATTCTCTCCTTTCGATCTTGGCTCCTAGCTCCTCGTGCTGTGAGAAGAAAAATCAAGGAAGAGCTAGATTAGTTCTGAGAGAGTCCACATTGTGTAGATCTTTGACTCTCAGTGCTGTAGCTTCAGATTGAGTTTTGTAAAAGCTTGATCTAGGGGCTAGTCATTCCTTCAAGATTTTCTTGTGTTCTTCCCTTCGTGTGTGAAGGAAGACCTGGTGGTGTCCAGGGTGGTGTTTTTCCCTTCGGAAGTGAAGGAAGACCTGGTGGTACCAGGGTGTTGTGTTCCCTTCAGGAGTGAAGAAAGACCAGCTGAGTGGATGGTTGTTTTTGTCCATAGGGGGACTGTACCCTAGTTAGTGAAATCCTGAGGGTTGCTCAGGGACTGGACGTAGGACTCCTAAGGAGAGGAGATCCGAACCAGGATAAATCTGTGTGTGTGAGATTGTCTTTATCGTGTGATTGTTGCTTTTACTAACCATTACTAATCCCTTCCAAGAACTCTTTATGTTTGTTTGAGTTCAGGTTTTATCAGATAAATTTTATGTAAAGACCCATTCACCCCCCCCCCCCCTCTGGGTTAGCCAACCGGGCAACAGTTCCCAGCATGATAGAAGATGAGTCTGAAAATGAAGAGAACGACCAAGAGGAAGTGTCCGTGGCTGAAGAGATCAGGCAAGAAGATTGGAGAGAGACCTTGCTACAGTGGTTCGAGCACCAACAATTGCCGCCAAAAAGAGAAGAAAGGATCAAATTGGTCAGAACAAAAGACTCATACGAGTTAAGAGGCAGAGTTCTGTTCCAAATCATGGCAGACTCCAAGAAAAAGATTTTGCTGAGGTGCCTATCACCTGAAGAGGCCTGGAGGGTCATGAAGGAGGTGTACGCCAGAACTTCCGGTGCCCACCAGGCCGGGCCAAAGATGAAAATAGAAATTAAAAAGCTCAATTATTATTGGCTGACCATGTTCGACGACTGCAACAACTTTGCCAAAACATGTCAAAAGTGTCAAGAACATGCGGTCATATGAAGAAGACCTCCCATACACTTGCATCCGACCATTCCAAGTTGGCCGTTTGCACAATGGGGCACAGATGTTGTGGGCCCTCTGCCACCTTCTTCATCGGGGTGTAAATACATCCTGGCTATCACCGACTATTTTTCAAGGTAGGTCGAGGCCGTGGCATTAAGAGAAGTAACAGGGGAGTTGGTGGCGCGCTTTATCCAGCGAAACATCATCTTCAAATTCGAAAGTCCAGACTGGATCATATCAGACAATGTAACACACTTCAAAAATCAGAAGGTTTCCAAAATGGCTGCTAAATACAAAATAGACTGGAGGACTTCCACTCCCTACAATCCGCAAGCCAATGGTCTAGCAGAAGCTTTTAACAAGACATTGTGCACCATGCTGGCCAAGACAGTCAGTGCCAACAAAAGAGATTGGGAGGACTGGATGTATGAGGCCTTTTGGGCTTACTGGACCATCTACAAAACACCAACGGGTCCTCACCTTTCTCCCTAGTGTACAGTTCAGAAGCCGTGGTCCCGGTGGAACTGGAAGTGCCATCTCTCCGGGTGGCCATTCAGCATGGGCTAGCTCCTGAGAACTAGACCAATATTGAAAGAAGACTCGAAGAACTCTCCGAGTTGGAGGGAAAGAGACTGCGAGCTCGACAGAACATCCAAGTGTACCAGGCTCGCATAGCGCATGCCTTAGACAAGCTGGTCAAGGGTCGTGAATTCAAGAAAGGGGACCTGGTAATGGTCAAGAAAAGAGAAGTCACAGTCGGCAACCCAAAAGGGAAGCTGAATGTGAATTGGACTGGGCCATACGTGGTGCAAAGAGTCTACGAGGGCGGTGCCTATGTCCTAGTCAACCATCGGGGTGAAGTACAATTTTCACCCCTCAACGGAAGACACTTGAAGCTGTACCATGCGTGTCACCCCCACTTCGTCAGCCAACATCATGAGCAGCAAGAGAATGAACAAGAACCAGACCCGAGCGACTTGTTCGACGAATGAAGAGCTCGACTATAAAAGAACCGTTGTAGTTGCAACAACAGGGAGTTTCTGCACTCAAGCTCCCCCTTTTAAAAAATAAAAAAGGAATAGACAAAAACACAAAAAAACTAAATTCTTAAACCCCCGGGACGTCAGTCATCGATGATAAAGAGCCAAAAAGAAAAAAAAATGAAAGTACAGAAAGAAGCATGCAAAGCATGACAAAAAAAAAAGAAAAGAAGAGGCAGCCATACCGCTAGCCGGACTATGGCTCTGAGGCAACGAACGTCCCAACAAAATTCATGAGATTTCCGTGATTTCCACTGATTTCAAGGGAAGGGCAATGAAAGGAGTTCCCTCGTTTTAGTAGGCATATCACTTCCTTGTGGAACATGTGGAGATCGTTCGAGTTTTCCGTACCTCTCCCCACATAAAAAGAAATCGTTTAAAAGACAAGAGCTTCGTGTTTTCTTTAAACACAAAATAAAGAGACTTAAATGAGAGTTTTGTACCTGATGTACAAGATGGGTTGTTATCTAATTAATCTAACCCTTACCATCTTTTGTGGGCAGGGATCTATCAAGCTGGTGTCAACAAGTCCGAGTGACCGACATCATCATCAACATGCCAAAATCGCGATGAAAGCTGACAATGGTGACAAGCCTAAGAGACCAACGTCATCCAACAGTGAAGTCCCGCCGGTAGCTATGCCAACGCAACATGAGGCCACACCAGCAGTATGGTCGTGGGACAAAGAGGCGTCAACAAGCTCAAGCAGCCGACGCTGATCAGGACATCGGCAAAGCGTGCCAATGCCCTCACACCTTTTAAAAAAAAAAGAAACAAAGAAAGAGGCTAAAATAGAGATGTCTCGTCAGACTTTTCCATTGGACAAGGGCAAAAAGGACCAAAACCCGGCCATGGTGAAAACCCGCAAAGGGCGCCATGGGTAAAATCGGGTACCCCGCTACACGAAAACTCGAAAGGGCATGTAGGCAAAAGTAAGAGGGGGTCGGATTGAGTGAAAACCCAAAAGGGCGCCCAATTGATAATGAGAAAACAAAAAGAAGAAGCAGCAAAGAAAAAGAAATGAAGACAAATGTCAAATTCCAACAGACACGAAAATCAAGCAACGACATGATCATTAATAGGCAGCAATTGACCCCATCACCCTGACGGTCAACAGAGAATAGAAGCTTCGTTATCTTGACAGCAAAGGTTCCTGTCATAATTGATGGTCATCAGAGAATAGAAGCTCCGTTAGCTTGATAGCAAAAGTCCCTGTCATATTGACGATAGAAGGCCCGTTATCTTAACAATAAAAGTACCTGTCATACTAACGGTTAACAAACGGCAAAGGTCCTGTCACCCCAACAGTCAACAGACGGCAAAGGATCCCGTCACCCTGACAGTCAACAGACGACAAAGGATCCCATCACCCTAACAGTCAACAGATGGCAAAAGGTCCCGTCACCCTGACAGTCAACAGACAGCAAAAGATCCCATCGCCCTGACAGTCAATAGACAATAGAAGGCCGTATCTTGACAGCAAAAGTCTATGTCATACCAACGGTGAACAGACAACCGAAGCCCCGTCATCTTGACATCAAAAGTCTCTGTCATACCGACGGTGAACAGACAATAGAAGGCCGTTATCTTGACAGCAAAAGTCCCTGTCATACCAACGGTGAACAGACAACAGAAGATCGTTATCTTGACAGCAAAAGTCACTGCCATATCAACGGTGAATAGACAACAGAAGGCCGTTATCTTGACAGCAAAAGTCCCTATCATCCCAACGGTGAACAGACAACAAAAAGACCGTTATCTTGACAGCAAAAGTCCCTGTCATACCAACGGTGAGCAGACAACAGAAGGCCGTTATCTTGACAACAAAAGTCCCTATCATACCGACGGTTAACAGACAACAGAAGCCCCGTCATCCTGACAGTAAAAGTCCATGTCATACCGACGGTGAACAAGCAACAGAAGCCCCGTCATCATGACAGCAAAAGTCCCTGTCATACCTGTAACACCCTCTCCGGCTTCACACACACATACATATACCACACATATAACCTTTGATCGGAAGAGGGGTTACGCTGACAAATTTCGTTATGGGCAGACAAATCCGCAAAATGCACAAAACTGACAAACCATTCCACAAAGGCATCTTTGAACATATTATAAGATGCAAGGTGACAAAGTACTAATACTCATTATTTACAAGAGCTAAGTTTCTCTCTCTAACTTAATACATCATCAACTAAAAGAAACTACTAAAACTACGCTATTCTTCTTCATCTCTTCATCGTTCGCAGCGAAATTGAGATTCATGTGTAACTGAGATTATACACACCTTCAATCTGAAAGGGTTGGAGGAAACAAAGGCATGAGTCAGAAGGACTCAGTAGGTGAAAGTAAGCATATATGGATCGAAAAACACATTTGCTCATGAATTTCATACTTAACAGAAACATATAGCTCAAATTGAATTCATAATGAGCCCAAACAAATCACAGAATAAGAGTCATATTTGTCTTTCAGAATTCAGACTATAACTTGTTTTGGAAACAAATTGACAGGCATCACTGCTCTCAAGAGGTTACTAAATAAACGTAAATATATCCTCAGTGCCTAGGCGATTCCAGCACCTTAGATCTTGTTCATCGCGCAAGAACGGGGTTTATTACCTACCATCATCAGTCCATTGACTTGGATTTACCTATAAACTGTCACCCTCAGTTGATCACAAGTGGCTGGTGCTACCACAAGCGATCCTAAACCCTCTTTGAAGAGAGCACTGTCTTCATACCATAAATTTCTTTTCACGAGCATAACAGAAATTGGAAATCCAAAGGTAGTTTTGATTGAGAATTAATACAGATATCTTAGTGACAAAGTTGCTCGAAGTTTAAAATATAAGAAAGACAATTGGTTGAGATAGGGTTATGACTCAAAGCCAATAACTTCGGAAGATTGAAATCACATAAGAACCAAGAAGATGAAGATCCACAATTGTCATCACAAGTATTCACATCTCATAAGGTGTTCAAGCATATGAACTCTCAGGTGATCAGGTTTTATAGACTCAGTTACCGAAACAGGGAGAATAGACTCAATCGGAGTACTACTCGTAATTGACAATGTTAAGAATAATTCAAGGGAGGTTAAGGTACATAATGTGGGTAAACTTTGCTGTAATATGACAGTAAATACCAATGTAAATAAGTGGGTAACTTGCTAGGCTTTTAGAATGAACTTTTAGCAAGGATTCATACATGAAAGAGTGCTGAAATTCGGATCAGGACTGTAGCTGTCGACAGCCAGGAAGGGGCTGTCGATAGATAGCAGCAGATAGAGCTCCGTTTTGCTGGTTCTGTGTCTATCTGTCGATAGCTATAAGATGGCTGTCGACAGCTAGCCACAGTCCTAGTTATTTTGAAGTTCAGGAAGACGGGCCTATCGACAGCTATGAGCTGCCTGTCGACAACCGCCAGTTCCTCACTCATAAGTGACTTTGAATTCACTCTAAACACTTTAACCATGGAACCTATGAATCAAGGCATGATTTATATCAAATGGAAGAATCTAATTGTAATTCTCACAGTGGTTTACAAGCTAAACAAGCGAGATGGAACAAGAGTTTTGCAATTCAAACTTGTCTAGCTAGAAACCAACATAGTGTAATACTGGAAGCATGGTCTTGATAGTGATAGCAATGGTTTATTGGAAGATTCCTACAAGATAAACATTAAAACTCAAAGTGTTTCATGGATCTAAATCAAGGCTTGAAGTATCAACCATCTAAATCGAAATCCTCACACTGTTCTAATGATATTTAGACTTCTACCAAAACTCTATAACATAACATGGATCAAGAGTAGAGGAAGAAGATAGGAGTC
This sequence comes from Colocasia esculenta, assembly GCA_014218235.1. NCBI lineage: Eukaryota > Viridiplantae > Streptophyta > Magnoliopsida > Alismatales > Araceae > Colocasia > Colocasia esculenta. The sequence continues at coordinate 41,331,496 of CM024756.1, forward strand.
AATTTCTAAAATAGAACAAGGTTTTTCCTTTCCCAACAAGAATAATCTTATCATGTCTGGAAGAAAATGGAAGAACCACAGGTATAACAATTATCGGTTCATCAAGAATTTTTATCATGTGTGGAGGACAGAACCAAATCAGTGGGAGATGGATCCTACCTTACTGATTAGAGTAAGTTTCTCGTTGATGTAAAGCTTCACAGAAACAAGAAGAAGGAATGAGAAGCTTGCACGGTTGACCACTTTGACAGATGCAACCTGAGAGATGTAATCCTTAGCAACAAAGCTGTAAGAACACAGCAACCAGCTCCAATTGCAAGCTATCCACGCAAGGATGCAGAGATAACTTCAGCAAGGCCACTCCAGCAGCAAGAAACAGAAGAAAATGGAAGCATGGGCTGTGGCGTGCAAGGGTGATCAGGTACAAAGGGTGGAAAGGGAGCGTACGAAGGGTGAGGAGAGGTTTTTATAGCCCATAGACCATCACATGCATGGTGCCACCTCCCGTATCCAGGTGTAACAGTAAAAACCATTTGGTTTTTACTGTGACACATGTCTCATGCACCCATCTAACACTTACACCTATGTAACTAACATGTAAGAGGTTTAACTCATGTTTTATTCTTATCCTAATATGTGCTGGCCTCCTCAAGGCCTCACACATAAGCACCCAAATAAACCCAGAATTTGGTCACCGTAATTGACCATAATTCAATTGGCCCCTTAGTCTTGATGTAAACATGTCCAAACAAAGTCCATTTGCGTTGAAATTTCAACCATAGATTAATATGAAAGTTTTACAAATTATGGTGATTTAGTTTAATTTTTAGATTTATTTTCCACTGGATGAAAAATCGTCCGGAAAATAGTTACGTCGACTTAATCTCAAAATATGGTCGTCAAAAATTCCGATAATATATATTTGATATCACCAAATTTTCTAAGAATTATGGTGTTCTCAAATTTCATTTTTGTTACAGTTTTTCGGTGTCGCCATGTCGGGGTGCGCGCCGACCGAAAGTGATACCTGGGTATGATAAAGGTCTTAAACACACTTTAAATCCTAAATATCTCAATTTAAGTCTAATTGGTTTGCATAAACATGAATTATAAGTAAATCACGATATTCGAAATTCGAGGGTATTACAATACCGACGGTGAACAGACAACAGAAGCCCCATCATCCTGACAGCAAAAGTCCCTATCATACCGATAGTGAACGAACAGCAGAAGCCCGTCATCATGACAGCAAAAGTCCCTGTCATACTGACGGTGAATAGACAATAGAAGCCCTGTCATCCTGACAGTAAAAGTCCTTGTCTTACCGATAATAACAGACAACAGAAGCCTCGTCATCTTGACAGTAAAAGTCCATGTCATACTGACGGTGAACAGACGACAGAAGTCTGTTATCTTGACATCAAAAGTTCCTATCATACCGACGGTTAACAGACAACAGAAGCCCCCGTCATCCTGACGGCCAACATACAACTACGAAAAGACAAGACCTACAAAAAAAGAAAAGAAAAGAAAAAGAGGCTAAAAATGGAGATGCCTCGTCGGACTTACTCGGACTACCCCACCGAGTAAGGGTAAAAAGGACCAAAACCTGGCCATGGTAAAAACCTGCAAAGGGCACCATGGGCAAAATCGGGTATCCCGCTACACGAAAACCCGAAAGGGCGTGTAGGCAAAAGCAAGAGGGGGTCGGATTGAGTGAAAACCCGAAAGGGCGCTCAACCCGATAATGAGAACTATATATATATATATATATATATATATTATATATATATAATATATATAGCATAAATAACGTGCACCCACAAAGTGCATGAGGAAAACACCAATAAATAAAGGGAAGTTCTTTTCATTGATAAAAGTCAAGTTACACATCATCGAGGCACCACCTCAGGGGTACCATGCAAAAAGGAGATAAAAGACATGAGGAAATCTACTCTAAATCCCTAAAGAGATCTTCTATGGGAAAAATGCCCAAATGGAGTGAGGAGGCCCTCTCCTTCAAGCGGCTCTTCTGAGCCTGAATTTCTTTCACCTTCTCCTCAGCTAAGGCAGCTTGGCTTCACTCAGCAAAAGGGCTTCTTCTTCTGCTCTCGGGCAAGTGCTACCCACCCAATTCAGCCTTGGCTGTGGCTAGTTCGATTTGCAGTCTGGAATCTTGGCTCTTAAGTCTTCCGAGGGGCTGGTCAAGCTTCGCAATTGCAGATCGGTGATGTTCATTGCTGGCCTGAAGAGGCTCTGACACTACCTCATATTTAGATTGCTGCATCTCCAAAGCTGTCAACTGGTTCGACATTTCGTGACGAACGTAATGCCGCCGCTTCACGAGTTAAGTAGCATGATGACTCTTTCAGCCCAGCCAGTTAAGGGGCATCCCATGAAAGCCAAAACTTCGGTGAGCTTGTCTGCCACATGTTCATAGCCTCATAGCTTATATCGGGGTTTGGCTCGCCATCAAGCGCAATGTGGACATTTGTTGCTTGACTATGGCGTCAAAGGAAGATACAACCCCGGAAGAGACAATAGGCGGCACCTCAAAGTGCACCTGGGCATCTATATCGGACCACAGGCTCACGTCTACTTCATATGACGAAGAGGGAAGTGCCGCTGCGATAGCTGTGTCGCCCGTTGGAAGAATAGGTTGTACTTCAGCAGTGGCAGTGGAGGTCGTCATTACCTCCAAAGAGACTGCACCACTACCAATAGATGCAAGCGCCGCCTGAGGAACTGGTGCATGTAAATAAGCATGAGGATTGTTATCAGAAGAGGCTTCAGTCAAAGGATCGTTGCCCTCAAGGACAGGCTCAGCTGGGGCGCTCGGTGCCTCCACCAAAGGCGGCTTGTATGGCATCATTGCCATCGCAGGTAAAGGCTCAATGCTGGCCGCCGACTGCAATTTGGAGGCGGGGATGTCTGGATCAGATCCCTACGTAGAATAGACAAACTTGTTAAAAAAGGAAGCCACACGAAAAGAATGTCAGTGCGAAAGCAAAGCAGCCGTACTTACAAGAACAGACTCAGCAGGCGTCAAAACATCCTGCTCCGCACTGACGGCCAAGGAAGCAGCCACACTGCTGCTAGAGTCATCTTCAATGCCTTCCAAGGCTGCTATCTTTTCCTTTGTTGTCTCCTTGTGTTCTTCTCCGACTCAGAGGTCGGTGTCTGAAGAGCAGAAAGTATGCGAACCCAAAGAGCTACCCGAAGAAATAGTTACCAGATTCTCAGGGCCTTCAGGTGAGGGTTCCCGGCCACTTCTACGAATATTCATGAGGGCCACCTGGTGGGATGCACGGGAACTCACACGAATAGTTCGTAAAGGCCGTTTGGCCCGAACTACAGCCTTCACGGCTATGCGTTTGCTTGTGGTAGAGGGGTTCAAAAGGACATCACCGACAGAAAGAAGTAAAAGGTCAATGACAAAGAGATAAAGGGTCATCCTTGAGATAATAGGAAGCCTATCCTCACCACGTTGAGGACTAGCTACTCGAGGAAGAGGTCCTCCGGCCAAATTTGAAAATTCTACCGGCTGAGAGGGGACAGATACGTCTCCAGACGCTGCTGTTTCTTGGATAGGAGAAGGCACTGGCACCGTCACTGGCGCCGTCTCAACTATGGGAGACACCTGGGGTTCAGGTTCCAAACTAAAAGAAGCAACCGCCTGAGCATCGTCATTTGGCTCTGTCCAAAAAATTGTTAAAGTAAATGAACGGTCAAAAGAATAGAAAGCAAGAGATGAGATAATAGCCACCTGGGCTGCACTGTCAGCCTGCCGACTGACAAACTCTTCAAATGATGAGATCACCAAGACGACGACGGGTCAGATACGTTCTGCATTAATGAGACTAGTCTGTATCCGGCTGCAATGTCAAACGTCCATCAAGTTGCACCCACAGGCACTGCTTGCCTCCTCTTGCACCACCTGCGAGTGGGGGGCATTTGTGGGAACCCAAAATCCATGGGGCCTTGCATCATCCAACCTGTCTCTTTTAAGGGAAAAGGAACCCCTCAAAAGCCCATTAAAAGACCACCTAAAGACCCATTGCCACAGGCCCAAAACACCCCCATGCTGGGAGGTGACTTTAAGGGAACTCCACACCTCCCCACTACAAAAAAAAGCTGATGTTGCAGCAGAGGGGGAGGGGGCTGGAACCTTCTCTTGGCTGGCTGCGTAAGAGGCTTGGGAGGGCTGTGGGGAAGTCTTCCTTCTTCCTCCCATCTTGTTGGCTACATAGAAGAGGTGGAGGGGGCTTCTTTTCTTCCTTGGGGGCTGGTGGCTAGCAGAAGAAGAGGGCTGATGTTGGCTTGGTTAGTGAGAAGAGAGAGCTGAAGAGAAGAAGAAAAGGAGGAAGAAAAGCTCCTCCCACCTGGGTCTCACTTGCGCCATCCAAAAAGAAAAGAAGAGAACAAGAGAGAAGAGAGAGGAAGGGTGAGAAGAGAGAAGGAGGGTGAGGGGACTGCTACGGCAGTCCCCTGTGCTTTGTTCTTTTTGCTCTTTTCCTTTATTTCCTTTCCTTTCCCTCATCATGTAACCCCCTTTTCCAATAGTAAAAAGATCCCTTCCTTCCATTCCCCTTTTGCATGGCGTTGGGTGTGGTAAACATGGGTGAATAGCAAGTGTTTAAGTGCTTTTGTTGTCCCCATTTAAGAGTATGTACGCGATGTGTTTTATTCCCCTTTTGTTTTTTTTATTTCTTTCATTAGACTTGATCGTCCTGCTCTATCTGGGTATTGAGGAAGGCAATCTGATGCTTCACCTCATTCCCAAGGGAGCCATGGTGTGAAGCTATTGGACACCTCTTGGCCCATGAAGGGGCACCCCATGAGAGGTTCGTCCTTAGCCATTCCCACATCTGAAACTAATGGAACCGGGTGAAGGTGTGTGAGGGGGCTTGCTGCTGTACATGTCTCTCTCTCTCTCTCCTCATTTCAGCCTTAAAAGGGCAAATTCCCCCTCCGTCATTGCTCTTTCCTCACTGTATTGAGCTCTGCAAAATCATTTTTCTCATGGAGTTGGAGAGAATGGGAAGGGCAATTCAATGCCCGAGTCCCATCTCCAATTCTGGTGCACTCTACTCATCATATGAGACCTCTAAAAGGCATTTCCCCCCATTCCCTGTGACCAGATCTCGCTGGAAACATCCCATTTTGGACTGTGTTTCAGGTTGCAGAATCACTTTTTCATGAGACTTTGAACATCAAGGGTTAGGTAATCAATACCTGGGCCCTGTTCGAGTTCATGGATGGTGTCTATACGTGTCAAATGTTCTGTCCTCCCAATTGGACGCTCAGATCCCTCATGGATTTTGAGAATCGTGTTCAAATAGGGCTGCAGAATCACTTTTCATGCAGTTTTGAACACCAAGGGTTAGGTAATCAATACCTGGGCCCTGTTTGAGCTCATGAATGGTGTCCATATGTGTTGAATATTCTGTCCTCCCAATTGGGCGCTCAGATCCCTCATGGATTTTGAGAACCGTGTCCAAATAGGGCCGCATAATCACTTTTTCATGTAGCTTTGAACACAAAGGGTTGGATAACCAATGTCTAGGCCCGGTTCAAGCTTATAAATGGTGTCCGTACATGTTGCAGGTTCTGCATCTCGACTGGCAGTTCTAATTCCTCACAGATTTTGAGAATTGTGCACAAATAAGGCTACAGAATCACTTAGGCCTGAAGAGCTATGCTGCCGATTCGGCAGGATACCCTGCAGAATGAGTACCCAAGAGCCAAGTGATTCTGT
>CM024756.1:41337353-41459770 GCA_014218235.1 Colocasia esculenta
AGGTGTCTTTTTCTAAGATGCCTTACCATTGCACGATTTATAATACAACATGAAGTGTGTGACATCTCGAGAATTTTCTAGCAGATATTGATAATAATTCAGAAATAATTCGAGACGATAACCCGAGACGTAAACAGTCGGCAAATAAGCCTCTAGCTAGCACGCACTAAATGTATAACAACATACATCATCATCGGGCCCAAATATTGACCTCAACTAATCTTTTATTCAAATCTCAACTCATTATATTCCAAATGGAAACTATCACAGGACTAAGACTCAATAAAAGAAAAAGTACATAATACCACACTTCCTACTACATTGTTCTACCACTCAAAATAAACTAACTATAGATAGGCTCATAATTGGAACGCTCTTCACTCAGATGCATTCCCATCCTCGACTTGCTCTTCCTCTTGAACTTCATAGTCACTAGATTGGGTAAAAGTAGGGGATAAGCAAACTAGCCTAGTAGGGTTAATATCTCAATGTGCGGGCAATGATATAAGTGATTAACATTTTGGAACTAGGTAAGCACGATGAAGTCATGATATGCATGTGCGAATAAAACTCATTAAAGCATGATACATGAACAAGCTAGATAGAGTGATCACGATAGAATAAGATTTTTTGAACAAGATGACAAGATAGAACTAGCAGTAGATCACTTTATACAAGCACGCAAGATTTCACATGAGGTCAAGAACACAAGATATCACTAATTGCGTTAAATGCAGGATGGCCATATCACGCAAGCAGCAAACACGCACGAGCACGATCATGTAACACTAATCAGGCACGTAGACACTAATGTACACCAGTAAAAGATCCATCAAGAATGTACGCAAGGACACGTGTATGTGGTTTCAGTATCTATCATTGAACACGCATGCACGACTCCCAGCGCAGATGCAACGCCAGTAATCATTATACCAATGGTTAACAGTATATTATGACTCTCCGTCATTGGGGCTAGACTGGAGCCCTTAGACACTCGCCGTGCCCGGTCAGCATCCACTTAAATTTTAAATGTAGATACCCACAGTCATTTATAATAGCCAATGAGAGTTTCAAGATGTAAGCATGTGTGATATCATGTTCATGATAATGATGAGAACCAATAATAAGTAAATGAACATGATTTCATGATAGTAATGGTCAAGAGATAAATTTGGCAGCATAACGTTATGATTCATACTTTGGTTCAATCTTTACATTAATGGCTTTAGTCTATATTGTAAATCACACTCACGAGAACAAGATGAGAGAGGAAGTGCATGCTATCTCCAAGGAACTTCAATGGTACAACCAACTCGTCGGCCATGTAGGAATCCATGGTCAGAGGAGATTTACGGAGGCCTTAGAGAAAATGTCACTAGTCTACCGATTCGGAATGACCGGTAGAGAGTTTCCAAATCCCCAAGAAAGGGCTGCCTAGATGTGCAAGTGTGTAGTGACATACACGTCTCAATTCTCAATCCATCATGCACAAACTCGTGGAAAACATTTAACAAGATGACATGCGAATGACAATGATTTAACTATGTATGGTTTGCAAGATTTAAAGATAATAATCATCATTTAATCAAGCTAGAATGGTAACAAGAGTCAATCACAAGTTTCATGAATGTTCATATCATTAAGAAAGAATTTAGAATAATATTCATGTATTTAAGGCTTTTAAATGTGTTAAACACTTTTAAGCCATTAAATAGACATCATGCAATGATCAGACCCATGACGTATAATTTACTCATTAAAATCATATTAAACGGACCTTGGGTATAACGGTAAAGTTTACAAACAAAATAGTTGGGGCTTCATGCGAAATACTGAGGTCGCGTCGGATCCTGGTAAGGGTCGCGACGGGTCGGAACAGAACGCGATAGTGCCTTGTACAGGTCGCGACAGGCATAACAGAACAAGCAGGCAGATCGCGACAAGGGTATGAAGGGAACGCTACAGGTTCTGGCAGACAGGGCAGTAGATCGCGACGACATGTCCTGTCGCGATCCGATCATGACAGTGCGCTCTGTCACGACGGCCTTGTGAACATGGCCTATCGGGCCGTCGCGTTCACAGGGTCCGTGCTAGAGTACAACCGGGAAAGGACAGGGCAAGGATTGCGGTCCAAAACTGCCTTATATTGACACAGGGTGCTTCAAAAATAGAGAACAAATTGAACAATGCATGAAAAATAATGAAACCAATTTTAAACCAACCTAGACATGTAAGGGTGCTTCAGTAAATCGTAATTAGAAAATAATGATGGTTTCGACAGGCTTTTATCAAGTCAAACTTGAACGTAAAAGCCAAGTGCTACCTGAAAAAAAAGTTTCAAATAGCAACCATCTTGCCATACTTATACCTCTCTAACTAATGACATTTAGACAAAACATTCAACACAAGACATGACGAGGACAACAGTAGAAAAACTTTCATGTTGGGGGTTTGCTCTAATTCAGTCTCAAATCACATGCAACAAATAAAGAATGGGAAAAATCCGGACAGTGCGCGACTTGGAAAACGCTTATAGTTCAAAATCTACTCAATGAAATTTGATGAAACCAGTGGGAAATGAAAGCAACTTGAACCTCTACACATTGGTAGGTTATGATAAGGTTTTGCCCAAGAACACCTACTTTCTGGGTTGAAGAAGTCCTGTTTTTCCAGAAAACCTGTGTTCAGACCAATGTTTGAAGAACGCTTAATACTCTGCGTATACTGCATGGAATTTGGGCATTTCACTTGGGTTAGAACGTAGACTGAGCCTCTTTCAGGTGCATAAGCCTTGCAAGGTTTGGTTTGGTTTGGCCTACCTTTGGTTGACTTCAAGTGGACGGTTTGTGCAGGTCGTAGCAGAAGAACGAGGGAAGAAGATTAGCTTCTTGTGGATGATCCACAGCTCCCCAGCCACCAAGAGCTCCTCCACATGACCCCAGCAAGTTCTAAACTCGTACCTAGGGTTTGGGTGAAGAGTAATTAAGCATCTATGGGTTTTAGGAGTCCTAATGCAACAAGGAAAGAAGGGTTGCGGGATTGGCTTGTGTCTTTCCATAATTTGAAGTTCTCTCCCTCCATTAGATCATCTTGGCCATCAAGCAACCTCCATGGGTGAGTAGGCATGAATTTGGGTTGCCAAGAATGCATGATTGCATTCCAATTAAACCCTAATTACCACTTTCTATTTTCAACTTATTTATGGTTACGAATTTCCATGCATTTTCTTGCTTCATTTGATTTTTTGGTCATATGAGGTCCAATGACCCAATTATGATAATGGGTCATCAATATATAATGTTGGAAGTCTCTCCAACTTTTTATTGAATTTATAGTTGTGTCGTGTTTCGTGTTAACGATTTTCCGACTTGTTTCCTAATTTGGATAATTGGTCACAATAATTCATAAACCTAGCCCAAACGATTTTTCTTGGCACCATTTCTTTGTGGAACACTTAGTAATAATGTTGGGTTGATTTATAATTTTATGAAATTTTCTGATGTGTTTTAGCACATACGATAATGATACGTATGTTAAATACTTGGTATTATGGAAAGTATTTATTCCATTTATTTCGATTTTTTTTTTTGTAATTAAAATTTCGGGGTGCTACACCCTCCCCTACTTATGAGAATTTGGTCCCCAAATTCATGTATAGAAAGTTATTGTACAAGTGAGGTGTACTTACTTGTGAATAGCTCCGGGTATCTTTTGCGCATTGCTTCCTCGGTTCCCACGTGTCGTCTCATCCATGCGTTGATTCCATCTAACTTACTAGTGGGATGACCTTGTTCCTTAGTTGGCGCAGTTCCTGGTCCACGATCTTAATTGGCTTCTCTTGATATGTTCCGTCTTTGTGAATTCCAGGAGCTCATATTCTATGACATGCCACAGGTCTCTTAATACTTTTTCAACATGGATATGTGAAACACATTGTGTATTCCTCCATTTGTGGTGGTAAAGCGAGATGGTAAGCCACCTCGCCAACTCTTTGAAGAATTTCGAAAGGCCCGACGAACCTTGGTGACAACTTTCCTTTAATACCAAACGCTGATCCCACGGCCCGGGGACACTTTCAAGAATACATGTTCACCAACCTGAAACTCGGTCTCTTCTTCTATTATCCGCATATGATTTTTGTCTTTGCTGCACCACTGCCATTCTTTCTTTAATAAGCTTTACCTTTTCTATGGTTTCCCTTATCATTTCTAGTCCTAGCATTTGTTTTTCGCCAACTTCATACCAACATATTGGAGATCGGAAACTCCTACCATAGAGTGCTTCAAATGGTGCCATTTGAATGCTAGCTTGATAGCTTTTATTGTAGGCGAACTCCACAAGAGGTAAGTGTTCGTGCCAGCTACCTCCAAATCTAGGACACATGCTCTAAGCATATCTTCAATCACCTGGTTGGTTCTCTCCGTTGACCATCTGTCTGTGGATGGAAAGCTGTGCTAAAGTTTAGTTTAGATGCCAAGGAGTAGTGCAGCCCTTTCAAAAGTGGGATGTAGACCTAGGGTCTCTATCAGACACGATAGACACCGGTACTCCATGTAATCATACTACTTCCTTCACATACAATGCAGCTAGAACATCTACTGACCATTTATTCTTTACTGGCTAGAAGTGAGCCGACTTAGTTAAGCGGTCGACATAAAGCCAGATACCATCGAATCCACCTCTAGATCTGGTAGTCCGAAAATAAAGTCCATCCCTATCCCTTCCCATTTCCATGCCAGGATTTCTAGGGGTTTGAGTTTACCTGCGGGTCGCAAGTGTTCCGCCTTGACTTTTTGACATGTTAAGCATCGAGCGACATATTCTGCCACCTCTCTCTTCATATTAGGCCACCAAAAGCTTCTTTTCAAATCTTGATACATTTTGGTAGATCCAGGATGAATGGTATACCTGGTCTTGTGAGCCTCATCCATAATCATTTTCTTTGTCTCCGCATGGTTGGGTACACAGACACAATCCCAGAATAATAGTCTTCCATCTTCAGTTAATGAGAATCCGGCCTCTGGTCTAGATTAGCCTAATCTCCACAAGTACAGGGTCATTGTCTCGGAGTGTTGTGATGTCCTCCAATAGTGTAGGTTGTGCTCTAACACTAGCAACAAGGCATCCCTTCTCTTTGGTGTCAGCATCAATATTTAACTTGGCGAAGTCTTTAATAACTTCCATTCGTCCACCATTAAACTGATAATGTGATCATTGGCTTCCTAGTTAGAGCATCTGTCACAACATTTGCTTTTCCTGGATGATATTGAATCGTGAAGTCGAAGTCTTTGAGATACTCCAACCACCTCCATTGTCTCATATTAAGTCCTACTGAGAAAACAGATACTTCAAGCTTTATGGTTAGAAAACACAATGATTTCTCACCATATAGATAATGATGCCATATCTTCAAGGCGAAGACTACAACAGCTAGCTCTAGATCTTGTAGAGGATAATTATCCTCGTGCTTCTTCAATTGTCTGGACGCGTAGCATATAACTTCCCATTTTGCATCAGCACACAGCCAAGGCCGATCCCGGATGCATCGGTGTATACTTCAAAACTACCCCCAGCAACTGGCAGTGTTAGTACAGGTGCCGAGGTAAGGTGTCCTTTCAATGCCCATCAGTCCACACAAATGGATTCTCCTTCCTGGTAAGCCTGGTTAATGGTACAGCTATCTGTGAGAAATCTTTGATGAAGCGACGATAATAACTAGCTAAACCCAAAAAATCCTAATCTCCAACACAGTTGTCGGCCTTTCCCAGTTCTTTACCGCCTCCACCTTGGATGGGTCCACAGAGATTCCCTCCTTGGATATAATGTGACCAAGGAAAGACATTCCTCCATCCAGAATTCAAACTTACTAAGTTTAGCATAGAGTTGATTATCTCTGAGCACTGCAGAGCAACCTTCAAGTGTTCCTCATGTTCTTCTTTGGATTTGGAGTAAATAAGAATGTCATCAATGAACACCACTATAAACTGGTCCAAGTATGGCCTATAAATTGTTCATAAGTTGCATGAATGCCGCTGGAGCATTTGTTAAACCAAACGGCATGACCACGAACTCATACTTACCATATCTACTCCGGAATGCAGAGTTGTGAATATCTTCTTCCTTTATTCTCAATTGATGGTAGCCTGATCTTAGATCTATCTTGGAGAAGTATTGTGCACCAGAGATCTGGTCAAATAGCTCATCGATGCGGAGCATTGGATACTTATTCTTTATTGTCAACTGGTTTAACTGACGGTAATCAATGCATAGCCTCATTGTCCCGTCCTTATTCATGACAAATAGCAATGGCGCTCCCCACGGGGATGTGCTAGGCCTGATAAAACCCTGATCTAGCAATTCTTGGATTTGTCTCTTCAACTACTGAATTCCACAGGGGACATGCGATACGGAGCTCTTGAAACAGGGGCTGCCCCAGGGAGTAACTCAATGGTGAAGTTTACCTCCCGCTCAGGTGTATACCAGGTAATTCCTCTGGAAATACATCAGGATAGTCGTGGCTATTGGAATGTCTTTAGGGATGGTTTCTTCTTTTCAGTTGCCAAGACTGAAACTAGGAAAAGCATCACAACCCTGGTTGATCAGCTTAGAAGCCCTTAAGGAGGATATCAAGATAGGGTGTTTGTGATAACGGGTGCCAAGTAGTGATGGAGTTGGGAGGTTTGGTCTTTTGAAAGTGACCATCCAATGGCAACAGTTTACATCAGCATCATATTGATTAGCCAATCGACACCAAAAATGGCATCATAACCTTCATGTCTAAACAGATAAGGTCTGCAGGGAGATTGTGTCCTCCAATTATAGTTTCATGTTTTGGAAAGTAGTGGGTAAGTTTAGATTCTGAGCCAAGTGGAGAAGCTATAATGATCTTGGATTTAAGGTACAGGTTGGACAGGTAGAGTCGCAGCAAATGTGGTGGAAATAAATGAATATGCCGCTCCAGTATCAATAAGCACGAATGCATGTTGCGAGTGTATGAAAATGGTACCTTCCACCATACCCCCTTCCACGGGTAGGTCAGCTTCTAAAACAACATTAAGGCATCCCTAATGCCGTGGTACATTTGAGCTCTACCTGGCTGATCCTTCAGCATAGGAAAATCAGGAATACGGTGGTCACGACCTCCGCATTTCAAGCATGCCCCGAGCTTCTTCTAGCATTCTTCAGCTCGGTGCCCCGGTTTATCACAGAATTTGTAGTTTTCAGCCAACTGCCTACCTTCCACTTTGACTCTCTGTCTCCGGCAACATCTCTTCCGGTATTCGGCCTCTTGTGTTGTTGACGTTGTTGTTACGAAAAGTTGGAGCAATATGGGTGCTTCCTTCTTGACGAAGACTGGCTTGGAGTTGTCCTTGCCCCTCATGCCCTCTACTTCGGCCATGGTGTCTTCTACCAGCTGAGCTCTTTGGACCATCTCAGTGTAAGTTTGAATGTTGTGTGGTCCAAGCCTTTCAATGAACATGGGACTGAGCCATCCATGAACCGATTTGCCTTAAGTCTTTCAGTTCCCACCAAGTGGGGCATACACAGCAAGACGCGCGACTAAGCCTCATACTTAGCCACGAACATCCCTTTTTGTTTTAGTGCGGCAAACTCCGCTGCCTTATTCTTTGACTCTCTCAGAGAAATACTTTCCCCGAAATATCTCCAGGAATCAGGCCCCCACTAGTTCGCCAACATTAGGCAGGTGGGCCGATGTGGCTTCCACCATGCTCGAGCATCCTTAGTGAATTGGAAAGTGGCCAGTACCACATTCTCCCTATTAGTGCATTGCATGACTTGGAAGATCCTTTCTATCTCCTCTTGGCAGTTCTCTGCTTCATCTGGATCAGGGGATCCAGAGAAACGAGGAGGGTTCAAACTCCTAAAATTGTGGTGCAAATCATAGCATTTCTAACTGCAGCAGCCTGATTTCCAACCTAGACACATTTTGCAGGGCCTGAGTCAATCCAGCTACTGTTTCTTGCATAGCTTGGCATTGGTTGCGAGCCATTGCAGTTGAGTGCAAGAGTTATGAGGGTTCCTGAGAAAAGAATGGAAACTAATTAATGTCCCTAGATACATTATCAGAGTCAATAGGTAGGAGTGTTTAATTCTTGCTAACATATTCCCAGTCTCGACCCCCTCTCACCAGGTACTGTATTTAATTTCCATGACCTAGGTTCCATAGGTATCTCCTATTCCTGAGACATACATCCTATTTGGTGTTCCTAGCTTTGATACCACTAAACTGTCACGTCCCGAGAATTTTGTAGCGGATATTGATAATAATTCAGAAATAATTTGAGACGATAACCCGAGACGTGAACAGTCAGCAAATAAGCCTCTAGCTAGCACGCTCTAAATGTATAACAACATACATCATCATAGGGCCCAAATATTGAACTCAACTAATCTTTTATTCAAATCTAAACTCATTATATTCCAAGTGGAAACTATTACAGGACTAAGACTCAATCAAAAAAAAAAGTACATAATACCTCACTTCCTACTACATTGTTCTACCACTCAAAATAAACTAACTATAGATAGACTCATAATTGGAAAGCTCTTCACTCGGACGCATTCCCATCCTAGACTTGCTTTTTCTCTTGAACTTCATAGTCACCTAGATTGGGTAAAAGTAGGGATGAGTAAACTAGCCCAGTAGGGTTTATATCTCAATGTGCGGGCAATGATATAAGTGATTAACATTTTGAAACTAGGTAAGCACGATGAATGTCATGATATGCATGTGCGAATAAAACTCATTAAAACATGATATGGGATAAGCTAGATAGAGTGATCATGATAGAACAAGATTTTTTGAACAAGATGACAAGATAGAACTAGCAGTAGATCACTTTGTACAAGCACGCAAGAATTCACTTGAGGTCAAGAACGCAAGATATCACTAATTGTATTAAATGCAGGATGGCCATATCACACACGCAAGCAAACACACGAGCACGATCATGTAACACTCAGACACGTAGACACTAATGTACACCAAGAAAAGATCCATCAAGAATATACACCAGGACATGTGTATGTGGTTTCGGTATCTATCATTCACATGCACACACGACTCCTAGTCAGATGCAACGCCAGTAATCATTATACCCCATGGTTAACAGTATATTTATGACTCTCCGTCATTGGGGCTAGACTGGAGCCCTTGGATACTCGCCGTGCCCGTCAGCATCTCACTTAAATTTTAAATGTAGATACCCACAGTCATTTATAATGGCCAATGAGAGTTTCAAGATGTAAGCATTGTGATATCATATTCATGATAATGATGAGAACCAACAATAAGTAAATTGAACATGATTTCATGATAGTAATGGTCAATAGATAAATTTGGCAGCATAACGGTACGATTCATACTTTGGTTCAATCTTTACATTAATGGCTTTAGTCTATATTGTGAATCACAATCACGAGAACAAGATGAGAGAGGAGTGCACGCTATCTCCAAGGAACTTCAATGGTACAACCAACTCGTCGGCCATGTGGGAATCCATGGTCAGAGGAGATTTACGGAGGCCTTAGAGAAAAGGTCACTATCTAGTACCGATTCGGATGACCGATAGAGAGTTTCCAAATCCCCAAGAAAGGGATGCCTAGATGTGCAAGTGTGTCGTGACATACACGTCTCAATTCTCAATCCATCAGTCTCAAACTCGTGGAAAACATTTAACATGATGACATGCGAATGATAATGTATTTAACTATGCATGGGTTTGGATGATTTAAAGATAATAATCATCATTTAATCAAGCTAGAATGGTAACAAGTGTCAATCACAAGTTTCATGAATGATCATATCATTAAGAAAGAATTTAGAATAATATTCATGTATTTAATGCTTTTTAAATGGTTAAACAGTTTTAAGCCGTTAAATAGACATCATGCAATGATCAGACCCATGACGTATAATTTACACATTAAAATCATATTAAACAGACCTTGGGTATAACGGTAAAGTTTACAAACAAAATAGTTGGGGCTTCATGCGAAATATGAGGTCGCGTCGGATCCTGGTAAGGGTCGTGAGGGTCGGGAAAGAACGCGACAGTGCCTTGCACAGGTCGCAACAGGCATGACAGAACAAGCAGGCAGATCACGACAAGGGTATGATGGGAACCTGACAGGTTCTGGCAGACCGAGCAGCAGATCGCGACGACATGTCCTGTCGTGATCCGATCACGATAGTTCGATCTATCACGACGACTTGGGTCCGTGCCAGAGTTACAACAGGGAAAGGGCAGGGCATTAGATTGCGGTCTAGAACTGCCTTATATTGACAAAGGGTGCTTCAAAAATAGAGAACAAATTGCACAATGCATGAAAAATAACGAAACAATTTTAAACCAACCTACATGTAAGGGTCTTCCAGTAAATCGTAATATAAAACAATGATGGTTTTGATAGGCTTTAATCAAGTCAAACTCGAACGTAAAAGCCAAGTGCTACCTGAAAATGAAGTTTCAAATAGCAACCCTCCATGCTTATAACTCTCTAACTAATGACATTTAGACAAAACATTCAACACAGACATGACGAGGACAACTAGTAGGAAAACTTTCATGTTGGGGTTTGCTCTAATTCAGTCTCAAATCACATGCAACAAATAAAAATGGGAAAAGCCCTAACAGTGCGCGACTTTGGGAAAATGCTTATAGTTCAAAATCTACTCAATGAAATTCTGGAACTAGTGGTAAAGGAAAGTTAACTTGATGCTCTACACATTGGTATAGGATATGTTAAGGTTTGGCCCGATAAAACCTACTTTGGGTTGAAGAAGTCCCATTTTTCCAGAAAACCCGTGTTCAAACCACTGTTTGAAGAACGCTTAATACTCCGCGTATACTGCATGGATTTGGGCATTTCACTTGGGTTAGAACGTAGACTTGACCCTATTTCCAGGGGTATAAGCCTTGCAAGGTTTGGTTTAGGTTTGGCTTACCTTTGGGCGACTTCAAGTGGACGGTTTGTACAGGTCGTAGCAGAAGAACGAGGGAAGAAGATTAGCTTCTTGTGGATGATCCATAGCTCCCCAGCCACCAAGAGCTCCTCCACACGACCCCAGCAAGTTCTAAACTCATCCCTAGGGTTTGAGTGAAGAGTATTTAAGCATCTATGGGTTTTAGGAGTCCTAATGCAACAAGGAAAGATGGGTTGCGGGATTGGCTTATATCTTTCCATAATTTGAAGATCTCTCCCTCCATTAGAGAGTCTTGGCCATCAAGCAACCTCCATGGGTGGGTAGACACGAATTTGGTTTGCAAGAATGCATGATTGCATCCCAATTAAACACTAATTACCACTTTCTAATTTCAACTTTTTTATGGTTACATTTCCATGCATTTTCTGGCTTCATTTGATTTTTGGGTCATATGAGATCCAATGGCCCAATTATGGTAATGGTTCATCAATATATAATGTTGGAAGTTTCCCCAACTTTTTTATTGAATTATAGTTGCGTCGTGTTTTGTGTGTTAACGATTTTCCGACTTGATTCCTAATTTGGATAATTGGTCACATATTCTTAAACCTAGCCCAAACGATTTTTTCTTGGCACCAATTTCTTGTGGAACACTTAGTAACATGGTTGGGGTTGATTTATAATTCATACGGATTTGTCTGATGTGTTTTAGCACATACGATAATGATACGTATGTTTAAATACTTTGGTATTATGGAATTATTTATTTCCATTTATTCGATTTTTTTTTGTAATTAAAATTTTCGGGGTGCTATAAAGTGTTTACTGCCTCTGCCCCGAATTTTCTTGGCAGTCACTCTTATCAGCATGGTCCTTGCCATTTCAACGAGTGTTCGGTTCCTTCTCTCTACAACTCCGTTCTGTTCAGGAGTCCTTGGTGATGAAAATCTATGGGAAATTCCTTCTTCACTGCAAATTTTTTCAAAGTCAGCATTTTCAAACTCACCTCCATGATCAGACATGATAGAAATTATTTTAAACTTACCTTCCTGAAGAATTTTCTTGTAAAAATAATGAAATTCCATGAAGGCATCACTCTTGTGAGCAAGGAAGAAAATCCAAGTAAATCTAGAAAAGTCATCAACAAGAACATACCCAAACCTTTTTCCATTTAGACTGTTTGTTCTTGTGGGTCTAAATAGATCCATATGAATAAGTTCAAAAGGTTTGGAAGATTGACATTCAGATCTACTTTTAAAATATTTTTTGTTTTGCTTACCCTGTGTGCATGATTCACAGATTTTCAAGTTTTGTTTTAAGGAAATTTCAGGTAAGCCTTTCACCATGTTGAATTTAACGAACTTATATAACATGTTGTAGCTAGCATGACCTAGTCTACGATGCCATAAACATGCAATATCATTTTTATTTGGTGTTTTCAGGTTCATCCAGGTCAACCATGTAGACAGTGTTAATTCTTTTTCCAAAAAACTTCAGACAATTTGATTCGGTTAAAAAATTGTACAACTAAATGAATAAAAGATTATCTTGTGACCCTTGTCACACAGTTGGCTTACTCAGACGGTTGTACTCTAATCCTTCCACCAAGAGTACATCATCAATAGAATTAGAAGGATTTTTACCTACTGTACCTGAAACGACAATCTTACATTTGTTATTTCTACCAAAAGTAACATGACCAGCTGACTTTTCAGAAAAAAGAGATAGAATTTGTCTTTGTCGCCAGTCTATGTCTTGAACAGCTACTATCATGGTACCATTTATTGTTCTTGGCTGTAAATAAGACATCCGTAAACCAATCAAAGAAAACTCTTTCGAACCCAAGTACATTTGGGTCCCCTCACATCACCTAGATCAAGCACATAAGAAAACAAATTTTCAGAATCTAGGCTTGCCTCTTCATTGTGGGTTTGATTATGTTCTTGATTTCATGTTGTTTTTTTATTTTTTCTGTTATTTTTAGGAGTTTTTGAAACATTATTTTTCTTCATCTTCATGAATTTTCTTTTATACCTCTCACCAGCATTTCTTGGATGAAATCAAAAATTATTCTGACTACTAAACTATTTTGGATATCCATATTGATAAGATTTAGCATAACCATAGAAATGTGTCGACACTCTATAGGGATAGTGTCGACCTGCATGACTCCATCTAGACATGTTTTGTGATTCTGTGTAAGTAGGTGTTGACCTACCTTGTGTCCATCTATTCTGTGACCAGACATGTGAAGGTGTTGGCCTATCAAGAGTCCACCAGACTATATTCTGTGGTCTAGTGTGTGTGTGTCGACCTATCATAAGCATAGCGTCGACCTACCCAATCAGGTGACTTCCAATTTTTGTTCTCCTGTGGCATAGGTTTGATTCCAGCACCTATTTTATTCTTTTTATTTGACTTTCCAATTTTAGAATTTTTTATTGTTTCTCTTTTCTCAATTTTTGAATGTTCTTCCCATTAACTTGTTTTCTTAGCATGGAAGTTCTGATTTGTTGAAGAAATAAATGTGATGGTTTTCAACCTTATTTCTTTCTTCTTTGAAGGATTAAAGCCTAACCCTTCTTTGTTAAAGTTAACTTTGGTTCCAAGAAAAGCTTCAAGAGTATTCTTACCACTCACAAATTTCTCCAATGCTTCCTGTCTTCTAGTCACCTCTTTTTGAAGAATTTCAAGTTCTTTTCATTTCAGTATTCACACTGTTTAGTGCATCATTCTCTTCAGCAGCAAGAGCTATATCTTTCACTTTTTTAGTATTTAATATTTTTCAATTCACTAACAGTTTCTTTTAGAACATTAATTTTCTGAATCAGCTCTTTTTCTTTCTTTTCCACTAAAGTATCATGAGCAAAAGGATTTATTTTTTCCTTTTAAGTGTTTTATTTTCCTTTTCAAGCTCATCATATTGGTCTAGCAATTCAAAGTATACATGCTCCCAATCATTGAAGGAAAAATCTTTGAAAGGAGAATTTACCTCTTCTTCATCTCCTTCTTCTCCTCTGGCCATTAGACAACTGTTTGTTTGTGATTCCTCAGATTCTAAGCTCTCTGCATTCATCATCTTCTTCCTCGCTCCATATCCCAACCATAGCTTTTTGTTTGTTTTTCTTCCATTTGGGTTGTGCTTTCTTGAGAGATTCAGGACACTCAGATTTCACATACCTCAGTTTCCAGCAATTGTAGCAAACCATTCTGTCAGATTTCTTATTCATATTCTGTTTGAGCTTTGAGAAACTATTTACCTGTGATTTCTTTTTCATAAAACCCTTACCTTCTTTCCTCAATAATTTTCTAATTTTCTCCTAATTAGAGCAAACTCACCTGAATCATCTTCAGAAGTAGATGACTCGCTTTCTTCAGTAGCCTCCTTAGTACTGGGACATGCCTTGAGAGCAAGTGGCTTCTTCTTCTTGACATCTTCTTCACTTCTTTTCAATCCCAACTCATAGGTCATTAATGAACTGATTAACTCATCAACAGTAGTTGTAGACAAATTTCTAGGTTCTTAAATTAACTGTGCTTTGGTGTGCCAAATTGGAGTTAAAGATATAAGGATTTTCCTAACAAGTTGCTTTTCAGTATGTGTTCCCTAGATTCTTTAAGCCATTTGTTAATAGAGTTAATCTTCCATACATTTTAGAAATTGTTTCATCATGCTTCATTTTAAATGCTTCATATTTCGAAACTAGCATTTTGCTTTTGTTTCTTTTACCCCTGACGTACCTTCACAGATCACCATGAGGCGATTCCAGATTTCTTTAGCACTTGAGCATGATGATACCCTTGAAAACTCTATTGGATGGAGTGAGCACTACATGATTTCATCGCACTCCAATTAGCATTTGACTTTTTAATCTCCTCTGGAGTCCATTTCCCTTCATCTTTAGACAACGTGTAAGGCCATTGCTTACCACTCTCCATATTTGATGATCTTGTGCTCGCAAAAACACCTGCATACGAGTTTTCCAATATGCATAGTTAGTACCATCAAAGTAAGTGGGTCTATTCAAAAAATGACCTTCACAATATAGCCTCTAGACTCCATAACACACAGATTTGTCCTGGTTGCAAAACCAGATGAATTGGAGAGTCTAGCTCTAATACCATGTGTTGTGTGTAGGAGGAATATCTAGAGGGAGTGGGGGGTTAATAGATATTGACCAATTAAAACCGTTTAACATTAAAACCTTGAAAATTAAGATCAGATCTGATGAAGCAATCTAAGCAATGAATACCAAACCACACAAGTGTACATGATATTTTTAAGGTGGTTCGGCTCCAGTGTGGAGACCTACATCCACCCCTCACTAAACAGTGACCTTCACTATCAAATCAAATGTGTGAGACTCTCACACAGCCGTTGATTCATAGCTTCTACAAAATGCTGATACACAGCTTTAACAACCCTCTGATTCATAGCTTTAAGATTTGTCCCAAATCTCACAATCCTAACACATCAAGTGTAGGATCAAATCCGTCTACTCCAATCGAAGTAGACACTCAATCAGAGTGATGTATTGAAGAAATTGAGAAAAACAAACTAAATAGAAGTCTGAAGAAGTGCAGAAATACAAACGCTCTACTCTGAAGTTATATCTGGTCAGAAGACTCCTTAAGCTCCAATTTCAGCTTCTTCATGCATGAGTTCATTGAATTCATCGTCTGGTTGCAGCTCATGGATCAATTGCCTCTAAATCTGAGATGATTTTGATCCTCTATTCCAGTGATCAGCAGTAGGTCTTCATACGGAAGAAGGGATGATTCAGCATCTCTTCTCACGATCAATTGACTACACAGAAGTCTACTACTTTCTTTGACCTCAAGCTCTTTTGCTCTCTCTCTTCTTTTCTTCTTGTGCTCTCTAATCACTGTACTTTTTCTTCTGTGCGCGATACCCAACTGTAGAGGATGACTCACCTCTTTTGATATGATTCATGAATCTTTTCAGTGGGTCCCTCACCAGAATCCCAAAAACATGGGATATCCTTTTGCCGCCAAAAGGTTTATCTTCCATAACCATATGAACGTGTAATCTCGAAGTCCCAATCGTTGGACCTTGGGTCACGTGCCCATCACTTATGCGTTGGCAGATCCTTTAAATCTTTGTAGAATAAGTGTCATAGAGTCTACGCATATCCATGAGACTTAACTTGGATTAGTTTTATGCCCTTCAGAGTCGACCTCATGCACGTGACTGTGTCTCTGACTGTTTGTATGTGATGTAATGTTGACCTTACAGCAGCATAGTGTAGACCTTATCTGATGATAGAGTCGACCTAACCTTCCTTTAGAGTCGACCTGGTAGTTTGGTAGAGTCACCTCATCCTCAAATGGAGTCGGCCTCAGCCAGCACTTCTCTTCAAAAGCTCACAGGAAATTTTGACTAGTGTCGACTTGATCCAATCTAGTGTTGACCTTATCTGATTCTTCCCCTTTAGCGATAGTCAGAAAAGCAACTAGAGTGGACCTGTTTTTGAGTAGTGTCGACCTCATATGAAACTCAGAATATCTGTGTAATGAAAAGCTTATTGAGTGTCGACTTAACCTCTGTGTAGATTCGACCTTATGAACATCACTGAACTTTAGTAACTCTTCCATTGATGCAAATGAGTTGGACTTTATCTTTATGAATGATCCTGTGATACAAATAACTTGTGTTAGACATTTATGACATTTTACTTGATTTATGACATCATCAAAACCAGGGATACACACCTCCGTTTGCTTATGCTTTTGCGACAGTCCGAATCTGCATGGCCATGTTTGTGATAGAAGGTGCAAACCGCCAGAATTCTATAATGATTAATCATCTGCCAAAATCCATCAGAGCCACAACCAATCCATATTCTATCCAGCCTGGGTTTTATAATATCCAATTCAACACATACAAAAGCTTCATGAGTTTGCGTTAAATCCTTTGTTGGCTCATATGTCCTGAGGACATAACTCAGATTCCCTACCATGGACTTCAAGAAATCATCATAATATTAATTAACAGGAAGCATAGGAAAACCAATCCATATGGGAATGATTGTAGGATCGACATTAAAGTCGAACTGAGCATCCCACTTTAAGAAGTGATATAGAAGGTGTGACGACCCTCGTTGTTCAGACCCGTTAACCCAATAACGTGCCTAACACGAGTCCGCGCCTCCCACGACAGGGCCGAAGCCTCGCAAGGGATATCAAACTATTGGTCTGTAGGAATATAAAGGAACCAGCTCAAATATATATAAGATTTGCCAATCTCACAAATATTTATTAGAAATGTACATAGCCATAGCACAACTGCAACCAAACTATAACAACAACCTAGGGCATACCCCGAGGTGTACAACAGAAAAGTAAATTACACTGCCGGTGGTGCAGACCCTCCGTTACAGTGCGGCTCAGAACTAGACGATGGGTGTTAGGTCTCCTGCTCTCCCTCACCTGAAGAGTAGGTGGGTGAGCCTCTCGAGTCACTGGCTCAGTAGGAAACTCCCTAGAAACCGAGCAAACCAACACAAATAGTAAAGCAGGAGATTACACTAACAATTCCTAGTACTACACAGCAGGATATAAAACTGTAAATACCACTTACCACTTGTCGCTTAACAGAAACCAATAATGATAAATAAATGGCAAACCCAAACAAGTGTATGAGCTACAGTAGGAAAACGCCTCACTCGGGCCATGTGGACTGGCTCGCGACACCGGCTACTGACCCGGACAAACAACACAGGACTACCTCTCAGTCTCGCAGCCACGGACAGAAGGCCCAGCTGCCGCTCCACTAAACCAGTACAAGAACTATGGAGTCCAACTAAACCACCATAACCTGCAGGTCACAACCCTGCAGGCCCATGCCTGGCACCTTTAGGGACTCTGGCCCGAGCTCCCTAAAGTGAGGCACTAGAAAACATGACTAGCTGGGGCTCAGTACAATACTGGTGTCTGTCTCCCCCAACTACGAGCGTGCTACAAGAGACAACACAACAAACTCTCTCTAGTTGTTGTCCCACTGCCGTCTTTCCCTCAGCCGGACGTACTACTCAGCATAAGAGTGAGGGTGTCCAGGAAGACGACAAAACCTCGACGGTACTCAGTACTGGGACAAGCCCCGAGCACACACGTGCCTAGCTCACACAAACCTAGGGCTCCCAACTGAAGAGGTATCCACGGTAGGCGTCAAACTACACTCCACGTACACGGAAACCACGTGAACAACGCACAAGTCACGTGAAACCTCCAAGTAAACCACGTGAACACCACGCCGACCACACATACCACATGCTCCCCGAGTGTTGAGAGTGCCAATGCACCTCTTACCATTACCGCACAATACAAATATGATAATCCGATAACATTACACTAGCATACCTATGCATAGAACAACCTCGACTGTGATCGCGACGGGGTTTAGTGTCACCTTCAGAATGCGATAGCTCGATATGTCGCCTTTAAAAACAAGAACGCGACGTATTGTTCTATCACGACATTGTCGCAACGCCCAGGTTAGTCGCCTTCACAGGCACAAACCCTAATCCGGAATCCATCATCCGGATCACCCCTAAAACCCCTATAATCTATGGTTTCCATTCCATTTACATGCTTTAATGTGTTCCTACACATGCTATCTACTGTTTAGAGAGCTAGAAACACATCATTCAGAACACACGAGTAATCCACGGATTAAACACGGGAAATCTCCCAACCTTCACAAGCTGGCAAAGTACGGAGCCCACACGACGTTTCCCCCGCTCCACGCAGCGTCCTCGCGGTAGAGCTCATGTGAGCTCTGTTCTGCCGGGGTTCTATAAAAACACTTCACGGTTAAGAACGCGACGCCAAATTGTGTCGCGACCTAAATGCGACCCACTAGTCCGTCGCCTTCAATAAGTCGACATCAGCAAGCTCGCCCTATGCGCAACACGTGGCGCGCATGCAGACGAAGACCAAAAACATCGGTTTCATGAACGCGACGCCCTGGGATGTCGCGTTCAAAACACGATGCCCTTCTGTCGCATTCACAGACAGTGAATCAGTCAGCACTTTGGGCCCAAATCTCCGGCCCACAGAGCCTCACCACTGAATGCACGGCATTGTTGACTATGCATTTCGTTGTCCAGAGTTCCTCGCACAAGTGAATATGCGCCCTTCCTCTAACTGTCTCACAAAATCTAAAATCACAAAGATGAACTAGTATGATGGTGAGAACATGTCATATCCACAGAGAGGCTGAATAGAATTTGAATTAAACTACTTTGACTTGAAATCAGAAAGCTCCAACAGTAAAATTTGACGTGAATCCACTCAGTTCACAAAGAACTCCAAAATGATGAGAACTCTTCAATATCCCATTCAAATATACACTACAATATTTAAATTCTCAATGCCTTAAAACTAAACTAAGAATTCTTAATAAAAGACGAAGTCAAACTTATCCACCCACAATTCTCTCCATAACCATCATCTCATGAAGGACAGACACATTAAACATTCGAATGAGATTAATGAAAACTTGCCAATCTTACAAATCTAGTAAAATCATACACTGCCAAATCTCTTACAGTTTGAAGGAAACACTAATTATAATGGAAATTTCTTAAACTGTAGCATCAAACCGAGAACAAACTGAATTGTAAATAAAAGAAAATTTAGACTACTGTTCCCTCACAGCTCGAGGGATGACTCAGTAAGTAAACAGTAAAGGAATTTAAACTACAACATCAACTCCTCCTGATCAGAACACCATGAAATATAAATCTAAATGAAATATAGAGAAAATAGAAGAGGAACCACGCTCAATTGCTCTCTGCTACTTCCGGAATACCAGACAATCCAGAACGAGCCAAGGATGATTCCCTTGTCGCTCTGGATTCTCATCTACAGTGCACCTGATCAGTCTCAACAGCACAGACAAATAAATGGAAAGCTTGCTACCAATGTAACACAGAATAGAATAAATGGCAAAATAAATTCCCCTCCCAGAGTAACACAGAGGAAGAAACCCGACAGATGGAAGGAAAAACTCTGATCAAATGCAGTCGCCCTCACAGCACAGAATCCCAGACTCCAACTCTCTAACCAAACTCGAACCACCAGTTAATCAGCACAGAAGAAAGAAAAGGAGAAGCCCTGCTTCCCAACCCTGCTTACAGAAAGAAAGGTACAGAAATAAAATGACAACAATAAAAAATTCCAACAACTTCAACTTGGATGCTCTGAAGACATCAAATTCTACAAGTTTCTACTGACCAAGCTCTTGAACTGGAAGACAGAAATAGGAAAATTAACTAGGAAAACCCAAAAAAAAATAATCCGAACCAATGCTTGCTTACAGAAAGAAAGCTACAGAATAACATGACAGAAAGAAAACCCCCAAATAGCGACTGGAATCCCCTGGAGTTCTGAACTCCTGAAGAACTCTCCACTGCTCTACTCTAAGAAGAGAAATACAGGAAAAATAGAAACTACAATTCTAAGAAATTCCCCACTTGCAACCAGGGAACCATCGGAGAAGAGGACCTCGGGTCTTTATAGGGGGGTTATGGCCTTGCAGTCGCCTTCAGTCTGCACCAGGATCGCTGGCTTCAGCACACCTGCTCAGCGCACCAGGATCGCCAGATCAGCACCTTCGCAGGAACCAGCGTCGCACGACTCCACCTTAGCACGAGCTCCTCAACAGATCCGGCCACTGCATGCCCAGCCTCCATCGGCCGCCTCTGCATCAAACCGCCATGCCATCACTCTGGCTTGGCCGCCACCTCAGCACACACCTCCGCTATAGGACCAAATCGCCAGCATGCACCCGCCTGGCGCCCTCCACGGTTGGACCTGCTTCGCACCTGGGTACCTCTGCATCGCGCCGTCTGCTTATCGCCAGCCTGCACAACCCTTGCCTGCGCCGCACAGCACCGCACCCAGGAGGCTTCTTCCAAAAGGCCAGCGCACAGCTCCCCAGCCATCGCCTGCTTTCACTGTTGGGCACCGCCAGCAAGCTTCCCCAAATCGCCAGAACAGTCTCCAACCCTTCTAGTGGTTCCTCATCCGGCCCGAATCTGCACACGCCAGGCCCAAACCAGGTTCTTCCAGCAGCTCACGCCCTTGCACATCCCCAGATTTGCCTTATCAGAGCTCCATCAGCACCGAGCTCCAGCCCAACTCACAGCAGCAGCAGGTCTGACCGCCAGCTTTGCAGCACCAGATGCCATCACCTCCATGTGCCATCGCCTCCCTCCTTACCCGCTCCAGCACACCCGAACCAGCCGCCCATCCACCATCTGCCATCGCCCCAACCAGCCAAGCAGCAGTGCTCAACCCCAAATCTGCTTCCAGGGGCTTCCAGGAGCTTCCAGGAGATAAGACAAACAATAATAGAAAAAATGGTTAGAATAATATTGGATTTTGTTTAAATGGTGGTGAGATGGGAATGGGGGTTGTGGCATGATGGTAGTGGATTGGTAAAAAAAAATTTGTTGGTTATTAATGGGATTGGGTGACATATTTATTAAGTAATTTTTATTTATTTATTTACAAACTCAAAATTATTTACAAAAATATTATTTATGACAAAATTTTATTATATACAACAATTTACAAATCTCTTTTATTTTCAAAGTGTATTTGTGAACAGAAAATGAACCTAATTATTCCGAAGAAAATGACTTGTTTAATGAAAATCTAACATGTAAATTCTGACCCATTAGCATTAATATGTTCAAAAACTTATTACGGATGAAATGAGAATTAACATCAAACTGCACATTATTTACAGACAAAAGACTGTCTAAAATTAACTATATGTGCGAAATTTAACACTAAAATTTTGTACTTATCAACCACCTACGGAAAACACCTGCTACACACATACATGGCCACACACTGGCCTCCATACACGCAGGAAGATGATCTGAACGGCCAGAACGTCACATTACTATCACCTAAAAAAAAATTTCATCCTCGAAATTTAAAACAATAATTGAACACCGAAAACTTTTTAATTCAATCTATATAACACTATCACCTAAAAGAATTAAAACTTACTTAAACAAGTATGGATACGCTTTCATCATTTCTTCTGCTAATTCCCATGTACCTTCTCCTGTCTGTTTTCCCATCGGACTTCACTAATTAATCTCTTTATTCCTGAGCTTCTGAGTTCCGTGTCTTGTAATTTGCATTGGATATTCCGACATTGTCATGTCGGGCTTGAGATCATCTTTTGATAACTGACAACTTGGGATGGATCTCTGATATAGTTTCTCAACATTGAGACATGAAACACATCATGTGCATCAGTGAAATCTGCTGGCAAATCTAACTTGTAAGCTGCTTCACCCATTCTTCTTTTATCTGGAATGGCCCGACATATCTTGGGCTCAACTTGCCTTTCTTACTGAACCTCAGCACGCCTTAGTAGGAGAAACCTTTAGAAATACATAGTCACCAACTTCAAATCCAAAGGTCTACGTCTGACGTCTGCATAGCTTTTCTGACGGCTCGCTCTGGCTGTTTTCAATTTTCTTGAAAAATTTTATTGTCTTTGCACATTGTTGAACTAACTCTGGACCCAAAACTTGTCTTCCGCCTACTTCATGCCAGTTTAGTGGTGATCTACACAGTCTACCATATAAGGCTTCATATGGGCCATCTCAATACTTGCATGGTAACTGTTATTATAAGCAAACTCAACCAATCCCAAGTGGCATTCCCAAATACCTCCCCACACCAAACAACAAGCTCTTAGCATGTCTTTGAGTGTCTGGATTGTCCTCTCTATCTGCCCATCTGTTTGTGGATGATATGCTGAACTGTACTTAACTCTGTATTGACAACTCTCTGCAAACTCCTCCAAAAACCTGAAGTAAAACGAGGATCTCGATCTGAAACAATGGTGATTGGAATGCCATGTAAAGGCACAATTCTTTCTACATACAGCTTGGCTAATCTGTCCTCTGACCATGTCATACTGACGGTAACAACCTACAAACCTTAGTTAATCTGTCCACAAGTACCCAAATTGCATTGTGACTTGATGATTGGGCAAACCAACAATAAAATCCAATGCTATATCATCCCACTTCCATTGTGGAATGGGTAGTGGCTGCAACAATCCTCCTAGCTTCTGGTGTTCTGCTTTAATTTGCTGGCATACTGCACATCTTGCAATAAACTCTGCAATTTCTCTCTTCATATTCGGTCACCAAAAATGTTTCTTCATATCTTGATACATCTTTGTGCTGCCTGGGTGGATGGTATACCTTGATCTGTGAGCCTCTTCTAAAACTCTTTGTTTGATTTCTACATCTGCTGGAACATATAGTCGACCTTTGAGTTTGACCACACTGTCATTCCCAAAAGTCACTTCTTCCATTCTTATAATATCTGTTAAACTATTATTGCTCTCTGCGCCTCCACTATTTACTGGTATAAAGACGGCTCCACTGCACTGGTTGCTAATATTGCTCTGCGCTGACTGCTCGACACATATAAGGAATTTTCCGCCACATCATCATACAATTTCCATTCTCTGATCATAAGTTGATTCATAACCGCTTTTCTACTTAGTGCATCTGCTACTACATTTGCTCTGCCTGGATGATAAGCTAAACTAAAGTCATAATCTCTTAAATATTCCATCCATCGGTGCTGCCTTAAATTTAATCCTTCTGAGAGAAAATATACTTTAAACTCTTATGATCATTAAATATTTCAAATCTTTCACCATACAAATAATGCCGCCAAATCTTCAATGTAAAAACAACCACTGCCAGCTCTAAATCATGGGTGGATAATTCTCTTCATGTTTTTTAATTGCCTGGAGGCGTAGGCTACCACCTTGCTGTGCTGCATCAAAACTGCACCCAATCCTCTCTTGGATGCATCTGTAAACAAAACAAACCCGCCACTACCTGACGGTATTTCTAACACTGGTGCTGAAGTCAACCTTTTCTTTAATTCTACAAAACTGCGTCTGCATTCTGAGGACCACACAAAAGGAACCCCTTTTCTTGTCAACCTAGTCATAGGGGCTGCTATTTTGAAAAAATATTGAATAAATCTTCTGTAATAACCTGCAAGACCAAGAAAACTCCTGATCTCAGACATTGTCCTCAGTTCTTCCCATTTCATTATTGCCTCAACTTTAGCGGGATCCACTGTAATACCTTCACCTGATATTACATGACCAAAAACTGAACATCCTTCAGCCAAAATTCACATTTACTGAACTTGGCAAATAGCTGGTGATCCCTCAATATCTGCAAAGTAACCCTCAAGTGCACTTCATGCTCCTCTTCTGAGCTGAGTAAACCAGTATATCATCAATAAATACCACTATGAACTGATCCAAATACGGATGAAATATCGGTTCATCAGATTCATAAAAGCTGCTGGTGCATTAGTTAACCCAAATGGCATCACAACAAACTCATAATGCCATATCTGGTGCGAAAAGCGGTCTTCTCAATGTCTTCTTCTCTAATTCGCAATTGATGATATCCTGACCTCAAATCTATCTTAGAAAATACCTTGGCTGATTGCAACTGATCAAACAGATCATCAATTCTAGGAAGAGGATACTTGTTCTTAATTGTAACTTTATTCAACTGCTTGTAGTCTAAACACAACCTTAAGCTGTCGTCTTTCTTCTAACAAATAATACTGGCGCTCCCCACGGTGACTGAATGGGCCTGATAAAACCTTTTTCTATCAGCTCTTGCAATTGCTTTTTAGTTCTTTCAACTATGCTGGTGCCATTCTATAAGATGCTTTAGAGATCGGTAAACTGCTTGACTGCAATTCTACGGTAAAATCTACTTCTCTGTGCGGAGCTAGCCCTAGCAACTCTTCTGAAAATACATCTGCAAATTCTCTGACCACTGGCATTGAATCTACAGACTTACTAGACTCAACTAGACTAGCTAACGCAAGGTAACCTACACATCCCGGATTAATCAACTTTTTAGCTCTAAGTGCAAAAATAATAAACTGGGAGTGTAAAAAGGCATACCTTGGAATTCAAACACTTCACCACTGGGTCTGTAAACCTGACTCTCTTTTTCTTGCAATCAACTATGGCCTCATAGGCTTCTAACCAGTCCATACCCAATATCACATCATAATCTTCAATGTCAAAACATATAACTTACTGGCATCTGATTTCCATGAATAACTAACGGGACCTCTTCTAGAAAATTGGAAGTAAGCATATATCCTCCTGAAGGAATCTCTACCAGTAACTCACAGGACCTTTCTTCTAAAGGATGTACTATACTATCCAGAAAATCTTCGGAAATAAACGAATGCGAAGCACCCGAATCAATTAACACTCTAGCAGTAAAATCAAAGAAAGGTAATATACCTTCAATAAAATTGGATGCCTCCGCCTGTGCTCAAGTGATTGCCATCACTCGGCCCCATCCTCCCCTCTGGTACGATACACCTCTGCCCTGCTCTGCTGACTGCTGAAAGGGCTGCTGCTGCTGAGTCCCTCTACCATAAATCTTCTCTCGAGGATACGAACAGTTCCTCGCTAAATGTCCTGGCTGCCCACAATTATAACATCTGAAAGTTTGGTATGTCGTAGGCTGCCTTGTCGTACTTTGCTGAGATTCCTCTGGAACCGGTGGCCTATAGCCATGACCCTGCTGAAAACCTCCCTGCTGATAGCCCTGTGCCTGCCTCTACCACGGCCTCCTTAGAAGAATTTCTTGATCTGCTTGCCCCACTTTGCTATTCCAGATGATGAAGAAGCTCGGAAGGTGCTTTCCCCTTACTGATTCCTCCTGACGGTTGTGGATGCCGAAAGCTGCCTGAGCCTAAACCACCTGTCTGAGACTCCCCCTGCCTGGCCTTAACAGTCCTCTCAAGTATTGCTGTTCGCTGTGCTGCCTCTTCCACTGTTCTACACATTAAGGGAATCACCGCATCCTGTAATTCTACCCTCAGACCTCGGATGAAGTACTCCACCATCATGGTATTGTTAGTTACTACATATGGGGCATTACCTACTCAAGGCCATGAAACTCATCTAATATTCAAGCACCGAGTGATTCGCTTGCTGGAGTGTCCTAAACTACTCCCTCTTCATCTGCTGTATCTGTATTGGGAAGAAAGAATCATTAAAAACTAACAAAAATTCTAACCATGTGATAGTGTCCTCCGTTCTGCCTATAAAATCTGTCTGTATCTTTAGCCGCCACCCTCTTGCGCAAATCTTCGTAGCTGGTATGCTGTAAGAATCACTCTATCTTCCTGGGACACCTCATTATCGCAAATACCCTCTCAATCTCATGTATCCAATGCTCTGCTAAATGCAAATTGGAGTGCAATGAATAAATGTAGTGCTCACTGCATCCCACTGAATTTTCAAGAGTTTCTTCATCCTCAAGTGCTAAAGAGATCTGGGATCGCCTCATGTAATATACGAGGGCACATCTGAGATAAAGGAAACTAAGGCCAACATGTTAGTTTCTGAATATGAAGCTTTTCGAATGAAACATGATGAAACTATTTCTGAAATGTATGGTAGATTGACATTATTAACTAATGGGTTGAAAAATCTAGGAAAAGTTTATTCTGATAAAGAACTAGTGACGAAAATTCTTAGATCCTTGACACCCATTTGGCATACCAAAGCAACTATTATCGAAGAATCTAGGAACTTGTCTACAACTATTGTTGATGAATTAATAGGTTCTTTAATGACATATGAATTGGGCCTAAAGAGATCTGAGGATGATCTGAGGAAGAAGAAACCTCTTACTCTTAAAGCAAGTCCCAGCACCAAGGAGGTCACTGAAGACAGTGAATCATCTACTTCCGAAGATGAATCAGGTGAGTTCGCCTTAATAACTAGAAAGTTCAAAAAAATTCTGAGAAAAGAAGGTAAGGGTTTTATGAAAAAGAAACCTTATAACAACAATTTTTCTAAGCCCAGGACAAATGCCTACAAAAAGACTGATAGAATTGTGTGCTACAATTGCAGGAAACCAGGACATGTCAAGTCTGAATGTCTTGAAGCTCAAAAGAAGACTCAGCCCAGATGGAACAAAAACAAGCAAAAGGCTATGGTTGGTACCTGGAGTGAAGAAGAAGAAGATGAAGAAGAGGAAAGCTCAGATGCTGAGGACACTCATTCGAAAATCTATTTGATGGCCAAGGTAACTGAAGAAGAAGAAGAAGAGGTAAGCTCCTTATTTAAGGATTTCAGTTTGGAAGATTGGGAGCATGTTTATTTTGAATTGTTAGATCAATATGATGCTCTTAAAAAGGAAAACAAAATGTTGAAAAAGAAACTGAAACATTCTTCTCAAAAGGAGTCAAAGAAGAAGATGAAAAAATGTATACACAAGAAAGAAATGCTCTGAGAGAAGTAGTTAATGAACTATAGAATCAGAACATTGAAATTCTTAATGAAACATCCCTGTGTCTGAAAAGAATGCAGCCCTACAAAGTGTTAACACAGAGTTACAAAAGGAAATTGAGAGGTTGCAAACTGAAGTAAACAGAAAACATGAAGAACTTGAAATAATTTTAAAGGGAAAAATAATCTTGAAGCCATTTTAGGTACAAGAGATAATGCTAAACGAAAGGAGGGGTTAGGCTTTAATCCCACATAAAAGAAGGAAGTAGGGCCAAAAACAATAACCTTTATTTCCTAAAAACATCTGAAGGTTCCACTTCAACAGGACAAAAAATTGAAAAAATTGCAAAGGATATCAAACAGGATGGAAAAGTCAAGTTGGTTGATGATCAAAGAACAACTGAAAAAAGGTCAATAAAAGTGGGAAATGAACACGGTGTTCAAAGGAACAAAAAGCTGGAATCACCTGTTTGGCAAGGTCGACACTACACATATGGTAGGTTGACACTATCACACAAGAGTTACAAAATCCACCAAAGTGGACAATGACATTCCAAAATTGTCTCCCATCAGATGGACTCACAAGCAATCAAGATCCACTTATGTCAATGAACAAAAATGGTTGGATTGGAATAATTCAGGTCGACACTATCCCTTCAGAGTGTCAACACATGCCCATGATTTTGTCAGAAATAATAAAACACAGCGCTTGGACAAGTTAAGAAATCAAGCCAAATTCATATCTACTTTGATCAAGAGAAGAAGAAGCTCTATGAAAATTATGGAAGAAGAAACATTCAAAACATCAAGAAATCGGGAAACAAAATGAAACAAGCATAACAATAGAAATGAAGAAAATACAAAAGTGAACAAACAGATCTGGATTCCGAAAGTTCTGCTTTCTCATATTCTCAATTTGAAGGCATTAAGGGACCCAAATTTACTTGGGTTCCAAAGAATCTTCCATGATTGTGTGTGCAGGTATGTCTTACAGCCAAGAAGAATCTGTGGTATCTAGATAGTGGCTATTCAAGACATATGATTGGGGATAGGAATAAATTCTGTCTATTATCTGAAAAGAATGCTTGACATGTTACGTTTGGAGGCAACAACAAAGTAAGATCATTGGCTCAGGTAAGGTTGGTAGAAGTCGTACAAATTCAATTGATGGAGTTCTTTTAGTGGAAGGGTTGGAGTATAACTACTGAGCATAAGCCAGTTGTGTGACAAAGGTCACAAGGTAATGTTCGATTCTCAGTGCTATACTATTTTTGAACCTGATTCTAATATGGTCAAGTTTTCTGGAAAAAGATCAAATAATGTCTACATGGTAGACCTTGATATTCTGAAATACTAATTTGTGCTTAATTGCAAACAAAGATAACTTGGCATGCTTATGGCATCGTAGACTAGGTCATGCTAGCTACCATGTGATTCATAAACTTGTAAAATTCAACATGGTCAAGGGTTTGCCTGATGTCTCTTTCAAAAAAAATCTAAATCTGTGTGAAGCTTGTTCTCAAGGTAAGCAAGCAAGAAAAACTTTCAAAAGTAGATTACAAAGTCAATCTACCAAACCATTTGAACTTATTCACATGGACTTGTTTGGTCCTACAAGGACAAACAGTCTGAATGGAAAATGTTTGGATATGTCTTGGTTGATGACTTTTCTAGATTTACTTAGGTTTATTTCCTGGCTCACATGAATGATGCTTTTACTGAATTTCATGATTTCTATAAGAAAATTTCACAAGAAGGTAAGTTCAAAATCATTTCAATACTTTCAGATCATGGTGGTGAGTTTGAAAATGCTAATTTTGAGGATTTTGTAGGAAAGAAGGAGTTTTCCACAATTTTCTTCACCAAGAACTCAGAACAAAATGGGTTGTGGAAAGAAAAAACAGTACTCTTGTGGAGATGGCAAGAACAATGCTAATTGAAAGTGGTCTGCCAAGGAAGTTTTGGGCTGAAGCAATAAATACTTCTTGTTACATAATAAACCGTGCAATGGTAAGACCTTCTTGCAAAAAGACTCCTTATGAAAATTTGAAAGGTAAGAAACCATCTATTGCACATTTCAGAGTTTTGGAACAAAATGTTTCATTCTAATAAACAATAAACATGACTTGGACAAATTTGAAGTAAAAAGTGAACTAGGAATATTTCTAGGCTATTCTGATCATTCAAGAGCTTATAGAGTATTCAATGTGAAAGATCAAATTGTTGAGGAATCACCTCATATCATTTTGACGAATTAATGTTGACTCCTGTAGGGAAAAACAAGATGGAAAATTCTGGAAGGCAAAGATTCTAAGAAAAGATGGAGAAAGAAGAAGCGACCAAGAAGAATTCAGATCACTGTGAAGTTCATGAACCAGAAAATGAGCTCAGAGGAAAAGATGGACTGAATGTAAGAATGCTCAGGAATCATCCACAGGAAAGCATAATTGCTAATCTCCTTGACCCTCCAAGGACAAGGTCTCATTTTAAAACTGTGTCTGAACTTAATCAACTTGCTTTAGTGTCTCAAATTGAACCTAAAAATAGATGATGCTCTGAAAGATACATGTTGGATAAATGCAATGCATGAGGAATTGAATCAATTTGAAAGAAATAAAGTGTGGCATTTAGTTCCAAGGCCCTCATCTCAAAGTGTCATGGAACTAAATGGGTTTTTAAAAATAAGGTCAGTGAAGAAGGGAATGTAATAAGAAATAAAGCTAGGCTAGTAGAAAAAGGCTATAATAAGTAATTTGGTATAGATTTTGAAGAGTCCTTTGCTCCTGTAGCTAGGCTTGAAGCTATCCGAATTTTACTTGCTTTTGCATGTGCACATGGTATTGAATTACAACAAATGGATGTTAAGAGTGCATTTTTAAATGGTTTAATTAAGGAGGAAGTGTTTGTTGAACAACCTCCTGGTTTTGAATGCACTAACTTTCCCAATCATGTTTATAAACTTGACAAAGCTTTATATGGTTTGAAGCAAGCTCCCCGAGCCTGGTATGACCGGCTAAGCTCATTCCTTGCAGGTAAAGGGTACTCAAGGGGTAAGGTTGATCAAACACTTTTTACAAAAATTCAAAATAAGGATATCTTGCTAGTTCAAATATATGTCGATGACATTATCTTTGGATCAACAAAGCCATCCTTATGTAAAGAATTTTCAGAGTTAATGACAAATGAATTTGAAATGAGTTTAATGGGAGAGCTAAAAAATTTTCTTGGATTGCAGGTTGTTCAATCAAAAGAATGTATCCTCATAATTCAGTCTAAATACATTCACGAGTTGCTGAAAAAGTACAACATGGAGATCACAAAATCAATGTCAACTCCGATGAGCACTACATTGAGTTTAGATGTAGATCTGAAAGGTAAACAAGTTGATTCAAAAGTATACAGAGGTATGATGGATCCTTACTTTACCTGACAGCATCCAGACCTGACATTCATTCTCTGTATGTATGTGTGCTAAATATCAATCTTGTCCAAAGAATCTCATTTAAGTGCAGCACAATGAATTTTCAGATATCTTGCTGGAACTCAAGAATTAGGATTGTGGTATCCTGCATTCAATGAGTTCAATTGGTTTCTTATTCAGTTGCAGACTTTACTGGGTGCAAACTACATAGAAAGAGCACTAGTGGCTATTGCCAATTCTTGGGAGGATGTTTAGTCTCTTGGGCTTCCATGAAACAACATTCAGTTGCTCTCTCTACTGCAGAAGCAGAGTATGTTTCGGCAGGGAGTTGTGGCACTCAAGTATTGTGGATTAAACATCAACTCCAAGACTACCAAGTAGATCTTGGATGTGCCCCAATTTTGTGATAACACAAGTGCTATTTGTCTAGCAAAAAATCCAATCCAACACTCTAGGACCAAACATATTGAAATTAGGCATCATTTCTTAAGAGATGAAGTCAGCAAAAATTCATTTGAATTGCATTTTGTAGAAACCTCTAAACAAGTTGCTGATATTTTTACAAAACCCATGTGCAATGAAGATTTTCTTATTTAAGAAGAGAACTTGGATTATGCTTGTTTGATCTGTAATATTGTGATTGAGAAGAAGAAAATCCTGAAGCCAGCTTTTGTCGTCAGCTGCAATTTGTTCTGTGAAAATTTGTCTTGAAAGATTGATGAATCTCGGATGAAAATCTGGCTGGTTGATCTGTTGAAAGAAGAATGGTTGAAAAGTTATCAGTTGTTGGTCTGTTGGTGCAAGTAAAAGTTTCACTGTGTTTTTGTGATATCTTGACTCTCTTAGGTCGACACTTTCATCAATAGTGTTGGCACAATTTTTCTTCTCACTAATTTTTGCCATTCCTGTAAATCCACTCATCTTTGATTTCCTTTGAACATAAAATCCTGTCCATACATTAAAGAAATCCCTGCCTTTTGTCCTCACATTAACCTACTTAGTATATAAAATAGTGAATTGAGGAAGGACAGATCAAGGCTATCTGGATTCTTTCACTATGCGAGAGTATATGTCTCCGCCAAGTACCAAAAGCTAGTGTGCATTCACTAAGGGGAGCTAAATTCCAATCGTTCACTCTCTTCATTCAGAATTCTTTTGGAAAGGACAATTTTCATTTCTGAAATGCAAAAATTCTTGGCATAATCTCAGGGGGAGTTAATTCCAGTTACTCATTTGTCAAAACTCCATTTTCTCAAATTTCAAAGATTATGGTTTAAGAATTCTAAATCTCTGATTGGCCATTTAAAAACTCTTGAAAAAATTCATTCTATTTAAGATAACAGTGAAGAGAAATTTTTCTTCAATGTGAAGTCTCTACCAACAGTAGACCTTGAAAATTCATGTATTGTGGTCTCTTGGACAGATGTCTGACGTTTCTGAAATATCTTGATAAAAAAAAAATCTTGATTCAATATAAACTTGAATTTCAATGTGTTGCTTTACAAATGGCAGAACAATTTCTATGCTTGAGAAACTACAAATATCTGATAAAATCAGAATATCATTGTATGTCATGATGAGCTAGATATATCTGTTCAGGAATTTAAGATGATCATGACTAAGTCTGAGTAATTGGGGATTCTGGTGTTTGACAGACATGTGTCCTCACATGAAAGGATAAATCTTGTTCATTATCTGAAACAAAATGATTTCCCAAATGAGTAATCAGGGACTCTAGTGTGTACAAAACATGGGTTCTTGCATGAAAGTGAAGGAAAATTAGATTATTCATTTGTACTGTCAATTAAAAAAAAAATCAACATATTTTGGAAAGCTTGAGGGATCTTCCAATATCATCTTGTTTCATGTAATGAGTAATTGGTTTTCATTGTAGTGATTTTGTCTCTTGAGGATCTATTCTCCTATCTGTTATTTTCTACTATGAGTTTTTCAGTCTTTTATTAATGGTTGTTTCAAAATTTACAATTTTTAAACCATTAATGTGATCAAAATTGAGAAAGGTCAAAATGGATGGGTAATTTTGATTAACTTCTCCAAGACTTTCAGAGAATTTAGTGATTCATTGTGGAATGACATCCTTTCAATTTCATTGAAATCTGAACCCTCTCATTCATTCTTAGTGTCGACACTTTTGATCATAGAGTCGACACTATGACATTTTCTTGTTATGGAACAGGTTAACCTTTACTGTTCCGCATGAATACTGTTCTCATCAGATAGAGTCGACGCCTTTAATTTCGACTCTTCGTGTGTATCAACTCCAAAGACCTCTCTTCTTTTTTTTTTCCTCAATCCATTCTTCCTGTGTCCTTGTGCTCACTCCAATCCGATACTCTGTTCCATTCTTCATGGCACCAAAGCCACAATCTCATCGTGGTGGGAAAAGGAAGCTTGTTGAAGGGTCTGTTCTTGAGCGGCGCTCCAAAGCAGCAAAGGGCATCGTGTTTCGAGAGAATCCTGTTGTTCCTTCCCTTTCGAGCCGAAGATTTTCACATCCTCGTACAGCTAAAGAAAGGAACTTTGCTAAAGGTAAGAAAAAGCAAGAGTTTGATGATTTAAGTAGTTCTGAAGAGGATGTCTCTAGCCAGCAAGGCATACATGCTGATTTTGAGGAAAGCCCTAAATCCTAGGAAACGGGAAATGGTTCTGACCATGATCTTGAGCAGGAAGAGATGCCATCCCTATCACAGAAATCAAGTGAAAATCAGTCAATATCTTCAGAAGAAATGGAAGATGTCAACCTGGATCAGTTACCTGTTGAGGAAGATGATAGAAATGCTCTCTGAACATGATGAAGAGACAGGAATACATAAGAGAATGAACAACAGAATTCTGAAGAAATCCAAGATGAGCAAGAATCTGAGGATGAGGTTTAGATACTCAGTAAAGCCAAGAGAATGATGATAGGCAACAAATCACTCTTGCATCCGAGAATCATAAATATCCATGATGAAGGTATGTCCAATGTCGTCCAAGAGTTGCTTGATATGCTAGAGTTTCAAGGTTGGTCTGAGTTTGTCAATACTCATAGGACACACTTTCTATTCTTGTCAAAGATTTTTTCTGAAATTTGGTGAGCAAAAGGAACACTCTTAAGTCCTGTGCGAGGAGTTGAGATAGTACTCTCAAGAGAGGTTGTGAGTAATCTGCTAGGAATACCCAATCAGGGTATCAACCCACAGGAATTCAATATAATGTTCATGAAGCCTTCACTGTTTTGACTGGACAACCACATGATGTCCTCGATGAGAATCAAGCCAAAGTTTCACTTGAATGCAAATAAATTTCCACCAGCACACAGGGTGTTGCATCACTGGTGTACAACCATTTTGACTCCTCAGGGAGGAGGAAGGCAGAGAGTAACCAATATGCAAAGATGCATAATGTTCTGTCTGATTAAAAGGATCAAGATAAATCTATCTACAATTTTTTGCCACCTAATTCATGAAGCTTCAATTCCAAAGCTGAGAAGGAGTTTGCCATATGCCGCTCATTTGACATCAATTTTTCAGCTAATGGGTGTATCATTTGCTGGAACCAAGGTTCTGAAGTTAGCCAGATATCATATATATTATTTGGATCATTTTGAAGTTCATGAAGCTAAATTTGAATCCACAGGAAGCTGAGAATGCGGTATTGGAACATGAACCAGTTGATGATCAGGTGCATCCAGCTCAAGGAAAATGTTGCTCCTATGATGTTGTACCCGAACAATTCTTTCCTATTCCTTCTCCACCATCTACACCTATGTTTGATATTCCTGAGTTGATCCATGTCCAATCTTCTCCTCATGTCACTCATACTCCTGTTGCTCCAGTTGTGCATGATATTCCATCGTCATCCACAGCATCTGATCCCCTTCCAGCTGCTCTTCTTTCATTTCTGAAAAAGCAGTTTGCTTTAGTCCATAGCTCTCTTGAACTGATGAATACCAAGTTAGAGGAGCAAGCTCTACAGTTTGATCAGCGGTTGGAAATGATTGAGAAGTCTCTACAGGACAATTATGACAGGCAAGAACAGATCCAAGGATTCACCAAAGTTAGGTCTGATGGATTGGTTCACACAATTGACTATGTGTTTGAAAGAGCTGCCCATACTCAAGCTAAATTTTTGATAAACTTGAATCCATTGCTAGAGAACTTCAACAGCGTGCAGAGAATTTTAATGAAATTCGGGGGTGGCACAATCAGTAAGACTGATACTTCACAGGATGGGCATTCTGAGGGGCCACAATGAAGATAATCCAAGGAGATTCAGTCCATGAGAGATGAGTTCGACAAAGTCTGGAAAATGCATGACATCCATGAATCAGATAACAGTAATCAGGCTACCTCTTCTGCAGTTGCACACTCCATGCCTCATGGTGTTGATCATATTCCAGTGGTTGTCGAACAGCAATTGGACCAACTGAAGGAGTTTCTGGATCTAAAATTGGTGCTATTCAGATCTCTCTCCGATAACTATGGTGATCTCTATTTTCGGTTGGTTAGGATTGAACGGAGGCTCTTTCCCCATTCACCTCCACCCCCCATAATGTTATTCCTTTTATTATGTCAAAGGGGGAGAGTTGATCTGATCTTTGTGTATGGGTGATCTATGGGTTGATCTTTCCTTGTAAAGTTTTTTTTACAACATCAGTGTCTCCTTTTGAGTAAAATTTGTGTGATTGATGGTAATTTGTTTCACTAGAATGATGATATGTGTGATTTGAATAAATTTATTGTTGAGGTGTGACAAATGGATGGTTGAATGTTGTTAATTTTCAAAGATCAAAATTCAGTGGTTGTCATCATCAAAAAGGGGGAGATTGTTGTGTCCCTGGTTTTGATGATGACATTCTAATGTGCAATGATACACAGAAAATGAAAATTGACATTATCATTTATATGCAGGAACAACTCAACCGGATCAAAGTATAAAGAGAAAATGACAGATAGTGTCGACACTATCCAGGACATAGGTCGACACTGGATGATTTTGGATGGCATCGTAAAAGATTAGAATCAAGTCAAATCATCTATAATCAGTGTAAAGTCAGTGCCTGAGATGTTTTCAGCTTATTTCAAGACTCTGTGGTAATAAGGTCGACACTAAGCACGGACAGTGTTTTCTCTGCTGAAAGTTGAAGTTAAGGTAGACACTAGATGTGCATGAGGTCGACACTAACCATCTTTCAGTTCAACCCAAAAGGAAGCTTAAGTGAATTTCTTAAAGATATCACGTTTGCCATGTGCACGAGGATTCAAAGAAGACTGTTTCTATTTGAATTAAAGAGTGTGTCGACACTTGTATCTGACAGTGTCGACACTTGGATACTTGAACACTTTGCATTTTCATAGAATGCTCTAGTCATCAAGCAGGCACGTGATCCAAAGCTAACTAACTGGGATATTTCTTTACATGTCAGCAGCTCTAGAAGGGTCCAATTCTTGGTGGCAATAAGATTCCTTCACCTTTCGGGCGGATAAAATTGAGGGGGCCACTGCAAAAAGTAACCAGCGCGCGCAATCAGAAAAATGTGAAAAAGCTCCAGATTCGTATGGTAGAAGGGAAGAGCGAGACGGTGAAGAAAGGGGTGTTGAGCCAAGAAGAAAAGTTGACTCCCAATGATCTAAAGCTGAAAATCTCTGAAATTCTTAGGTGAAGTTTGATCGAAGGAAATCGATGATGATACAAGCAAGGATTGAAGCTACCAGAGGCGGATACTGAGCCTTCAAGAACAGAGGATCGGAATTCTTCTTCCTTCGTATTCTCTGAGATCAAATTGTAGTAAATTCTGGAGGAATTCACTGAATAGGATATTGTTCCTATGATCTGAGTGGAATCTATTCAACTTCAAATCCAGATCAGGAAGTGTGATGAAATCACAACAACCTTAGTTTTCCTTTTGCTATGTTTGAATTTTCTTCTGAACTTTGAAATTGTTTGAACTCCGCCTCTTGGTGAAGCAGATTGAATTGATAACTCACGAAGTGTGATTGCATTAATTCAAGGGAAGCTGTGGATCAGCGGGTTATTGAAGCTGTGTATCAGCAGGGTTCTCAAGCTGTGAGGCA
Organism: Colocasia esculenta; assembly: GCA_014218235.1. Lineage (NCBI taxonomy): Eukaryota > Viridiplantae > Streptophyta > Magnoliopsida > Alismatales > Araceae > Colocasia > Colocasia esculenta. The sequence continues at coordinate 41,374,169 of CM024756.1, forward strand.
GTAGTTGTGAAGAAGCTATGAATCAGCGTTTGTGTTTTTTACTGTCAGGGATTCTGATAGTGGTACCTCACTGATTTGGTGAGGGGTGGATGTAGGTCTCCTCATTAGAGCCGAACCACCTTAAAACTTCTTGTTCTTCTGTGGTTTGCATTGTTGATCTGTATGTCTGTGCATATATCCTTAGATTCTTAATCTGTTTACAAAAAATCAAATCGGGGCTAAAATTCTGAGGATTCTCTCTTCACCCCCACCTAGACAATCCTTCCACACACAACACGTGGTATCAGAGCCTGGTTCACAATTGTTAGTCTCATGACCAGGAGTTAATTGTGTATGATGGAATCTAGAGGTTACATTACTGAGGGTCATTCTATAAATAGACCGTGTTACGTGATGGTACTAATTATGCATATTGGAAAACTCGTATGCAGGTGTTCTTACAAGCACAAGATCATCAAATATGGAGAGTGGTGAACAATGGACCTTATGAGCGTCTGGAAGATGAAGAGAAATGGACCCCCGAAGAAATTAAGAAGTCAAAGGCAAATTGGAGTGCAATGAATATTATGCAGTGCTCACTGCATCCCACTGAATTTTCAAGAGTTTCTTCCGCTCAAGTGAAAAAGAGATCTGGGATCGCCTCATGGTAATATAGGAGGGCACATATGAGGTAAAGGAAACTAAGGCCAACATGTTAGTTTCTGAATATGAAGCTTTTCGAATGAAACATGATGAAACTATTCTGAAATGTATGGTAGATTGACATTATTAACTAATGGGTTGAAAAATCTAAGAAAAGTTTATTCTGATAAAGAACTAGTGAGGAAAATTCTTAGATCCTTGACACCCATTTGGCATACCGAAGCAACTGTTATCGAAGAATCTAGGAACTTGTCTACAACTACCATTGATGAATTAATAGGTTCTTTAATGACATATGAATTGGGCCTAAAGAGATCTAAGGATGATCTGAGGAAGAAGAAACCTCTTTCTCTTAAAGCAAGTCCCAGCACCAAGGAGGTCACTGAAGACAGTGAATCATCTACTTCGAAGATGAATCAGGTGAGTTTGTCTTAATAACTAGAAAGTTTAGAAAATTTCTGAGAAGAAGAAGGGTTTTCTAAAAAAGAAACCTTATAACAACAATTTTTCTAAGCCCAGGACAAATGACTACAAAAAGGCTGATAGAATTGTGTGCTACAATTGCAGAAAACCAGGACCATGAAGCTATCCAAATAGCTGGAAGCTATTGAAACTCAAGATCAGATGATCGACCTCTCAAGCTGTCTCCCAACTCACAACGTTCAAATTTTCGAAATGGTTATTTTCCAATGGGAATCAAAGACTCTGAATACTCTATTAGGAGCTTAAGTTGAAGATCCAAAAATATACACAATACAACGTTGTTGGCCTTTTTGGTACGGCAGCAAGCTAACCTAGAGCGTGGGGGGGGGGGGTGAATAGGTTTTCTGAAATCTGAAACAGAAACTTAAACACAGAAAATTATCACTTCAAAGTTTAGTTAGTTTAGTGTAATAAAGAGTAGCAGTGCGGAAGAAAGTAAACAGTCACACAAATAACACAAGGGATTATCCTGGTTCGGCCCTTCCCACATGGAAGTCCTACATCCAATCCCCAAGCAACTCTTGGGATTTTACTAACCAAGGGTACAGTCCCCCTCAAGGACCATGCACACCCAGCACCCCAGCTGGTCTTCTTCTCTTTCCCGGGCAAGAAGGCAACCCAGTTCTCTTACAGGTAAAGAAGCCAATCTCCTGGTACAAACCCCAGTGCGGTTCTGCTAGACACAAACCCCTAGCTAGGTTCTACACTGTATACAGTCCTACAGCTGGACGAAAGTCTTTTTTAGAAAAGAAAGAAAAAAGCTGAGAGTTGGAACAAATGAAAACCAACTAAAAGAACTCTCAGCAAAAAGTCTCTCTCCCCAGATTACGAAGATGCACACAGAGAGAGGAAGAGAGGAGAAGAGCTTGAAGCTTGATGGCTTCAGATGCTTGAACACTTCTTCTTGGGCTCGGGCTCTTTCTCTCTTTTCTTTGAGTGTATGTGGAGTTGATATTCTTCACAGGATGTACACTCCTTTAAAAAAATCTTCAGGAAAGCTCTTTCTATTCTTCAACCATGCTTCATTTATATGAGCAATTTGAATAAATCCGTTGGAGTTCTAGCCGTTGCTCATTTCTTTTTTCTTCTGATAATTTTGGTCTACGAGGTCTGCAAGCATAGAAGAAAGTGTTTAGATAAAATGGTGTTTCTGTCAAAAAGGCTCATACCTCTATGTTTCCTATTACCACCTAGAAGTAGTAAGTAAACCCTTTTTATTGGTAGGAAAGAAGAGATCTAGAGAGATAAGCAAAAAGAACTCCTGTCAAAAGATAGAGGATTACACAAATCAAGAATATTTGACTTTTTCACTAGATGCCAAAAATATTTTGGAATAGAAAGAAAATCTATGTTTAAGTGAAATCCATGTTTTACAAGCGAATCCATGTTTCACTTATGAAATCCATGTGAGAGCAAATCCTTATGAGAGCAAATCTATGTGAGAGCAAATCCATGTGAGAGCAAATCGATATGAGAGTCACTTATCGAATCCTTATGAGAGCGAATCGATATGAGAGTCGCTTATCGAATCCTTATGAGAGCGAATCGATGTGAGAGTCACTTATCGAATCCTTATGAGAGCGAATCCTTATGAGGGCGAATCGATATGAGAGTCATTATCGAATCCTTATGAGAGCGAATCGATATGAGAGCGAATCGATATGAAAGCAAATCGATATGAGAGTCACTTATCGAATCCTTATGAGAGCGAATCGTTATGAGAGCAAATCGATATGAGAGTCACTTATCGAATCCTTACGAGAGTGAATCGTTATGAGAGCGAATCGATATGAGAGTCACTTATCGAATCCTTATAAGAGCGAATCGTTATGAGAGCGAATCCTTATGAGAGTGAATCCTTATGAGAGTGAATCGTTATGACACTTTGTAAACTAAAATCGATGTATATTGAATGGACATCGATTATCTTTTTAGTGCAAATCACACGGCAATAATGTCATAAATATATATTTTTGGAAAAACATGATATTTAATTTATTATTAGAAAACATTGTATTAAATATATTTAATATTTAATTAATCACATAAATTTATATTTATTAAGAAAAACATGATATTAATATTTTAATAATAAATTTTGTTATCACCAAAATATAAGGGTAAAATATAGGAGTGATTCAACAATCTCCCCCTCTTGGTGATGACAAAATTTATTAGAGTTTTCTGACAAAATACTTAAAGCATAAAAGTTACAGAATTTTCATGGATAATGCATACCATGCATACACTCCCCCTTTTTGTCACTAACAAAAAGGAAGGATCTTACCTTGCATTCTCTCCCTTGTGAAAATTTCTACCATTGAGGGGTCAACAATGATTGACATTAATGAATAACTCCCCCTTAGTTTGTGCTCCCCCTGAATGAGAGATTTCACATGAATGAGACTTGAAAATAATTATTAGTAATATTAAAATTTAAAAATAAATTAATTACTACTCCCTCTTCAGATATGAGATGGATGAAGAGCTGGCAGTCACCAGTGCCTTGAGCATCCTTTGTTCCTGATGCTCCAAGGCCATCCTACAAATAAACTACTCAGAAGTAGGTACCCAAATCTTTTTGGGTCCTTGATGGTTAGATGCATGAAAATAACCTTTAGGAATCGCAACTAACTGCCTTGTTGTGCAGGTGTTTACTGTGTGTTAATTTATACAATGAGAACAACAATGAATATAATCTATTTTGTAGTTTTCTTGTTTTTATGATGTCTGTTTAGGACATAATTTTTAAACATTTTCTTTTACAGAGGCCTTTTTTCTGAGGCAACTTGGTTTCTTTTACAAATTTGGTAAGGATATTTTCCTAGAATTATGGCTTATTTTCCTTTTTCAGAGGTTGTATCCAAGCTTTGTTTATTATTTTCAGATTTTGACCCTTGCATAGAGCTAAAGATGTTTTCCCTCTAGTTAATTTACTAACTGATTCTTTTAAATAGAGATTTCTTTAGTTAGAGTTTTAATTTTCATCTAACTCTAACTCTCATTATTCTTGATTTTTAAATCTTCATTTAAAAAATAATTATTATCTTACTGTCCTTTAATGTTTTTCTAGTTGCTCCAATTCAGATTTCAGATCAGAATTGGTGTTTTTCAAGCAAGTAGTGTTGTTTTTCAGATTTTTTAATTCTTTTACAACACTTTATATTTTTCGTATAGTTCATTAAAGACTACTTCTAAGTATTTAGATTCTGATCCTGAATCAGTGCATGAATCAAAAAATGGGTCAGAATTTACCTCATCTAGTCCTACCATGAGGGCTAGACTTACATGCTCTTTTCCGATTTTGGGCTTGATGATTCTGAGCTTGTGATTTCTTCATTTTCCCAAGCAGCCGCCAAGGCTTTTCTTTTAAATTTCTTTGTGCTGCTTATTGGATTTTCTGGTTGACCAGTCTTCTTCAGTCTAGGACAATCTGGTCTCAGATGTCCAGTTTTTCTGCATTCATAGCAGAGTGGTTCTTTTCCTTTTTCTCTTTCTTTGGAATCCTTCTTGATCCATTTTCTTCTTCTTGAGTATTTTCTGAAGCTTGCAGTAATCATCGCTGTCACTGTCTTCAGAATCTACATTTTTGGAACTAGAAGAAGAAGAGAAGAAGAGGTGTGACGGCCTCGTTATACCGGTACGGTTTCTTAACCCACGTCGGTATAGCAAGGTCTTCACAGTGGGACACATTTACCCAAACGATACAAACAGCTGAGATACAAGCGAATATACGATAGAGTAGCGGAAGTAAAAAGAACTATTATCTTCATTCATTCATCATCCACATTTAACATACATGAAATTGCATAACATTAAAGAAACTTAAAAGTTCACATAATTTAAATTGCTGAAAATTAAATACATAGATGTCCACACTTATACAATTCTCTCATGATAGTTCTAGTACAATTTCACTTTTACATACTATGAAAACACAAAACGGTAACACTGCTCGACGTCTAATATCTGCGCTCGGACGTCCGTCTCCACCGTCTCTCCAACGGTGCCACGTCACCAACTACACTTGTACGCCGAAGCAAGTAGTGAGTCTAAAAGACTCAGCAAGTAACACCACTCATACCATACACGTACATGTCATAGTAGGCTTACATACACAATTGCAAAAGACTCAACATGTAGCATGCTTAAACTTGAATGAACAATCTATCATGATAATTCTATCAGTAAACACATGATACATGCTTTCAGATTTCCTTAACGACATGAATTCCTAACCACATGCTCTCTAATCATTCCTACTCATGAAATTTACTTTACATTTTGACCAAACATGGAAGCCATTAACATGAATTCCACGCGTACATGAGAAGGAAACACAATAGCATGGAATCTACATGTTCTTAGACATATACATAACCATTTCCACATGCTAAGCTTGTGGTTTCACATGCTTAGTACCATAACCTACACATGAGAGCTACAATGTTATTTAAGACAAAATGTGAACAACCGAACATGGAATTGTGTATACATACTCATTATTGGTCCCTAGCATGGGTTCTAGACACTTGTACATGTGAACATGATCATAACATAAGGAAGCTACTGATTTAGCATGGTTTCAGATTTGTCACAACATGGATTTACAATATTCATATCTTCACATTTTGGTTCACATTCTTTACACAATTTCCAATTCTCTTAAATTGCGCTTTAACAGTACACATTACACATTGTTCACTTACACATTAACACAGGACACATACACATTTAACATTCACAATTTAGGTGCCGTGACACATAGTCCAAACCACCAAAGAAGACACACAAACACATCACATCACATAGACGCCATCTAGGCAATACAATGGCAACTCTGGACTACGCAGACCGGGGGAGAACAAGTCTCCACCCGAACAGTGGTACTTTGTCCACCTCCAGGATTTCCCCCTAATGCCCTTAGGGTCACTTACACATTGAACTTTCTCAGGGGGACTTTTCCCTGATACGGTTCACTCCCCTCTACGGAAGCAGTGTTGCATTTGGCACAGTTAACAATTACACATTTTTACTGATTTTACACATGGTTTGACGCATGTCACTCTCACTTCATTCACTTTCTCACTCACATGCACATGCCTCTGTTTTCCTAACATGACACTACAGATTTCAGACATTAACAAGTAGGTAATTCCATTAATCTGTTGGATTAAACAAGAATCAACTCATTTTACAATGACATGCATCAATTTCACATTTTTCATGGAAAATTCATAAGGCATTGTGCTCTAGTCCAAATGACCTGAAATTTTATCACAAACTAATTTTGGGTTTAGGACCCTTCATGCAATTTTTTAGATTTTTCTAAGTTAAAAGAATTTACAGAAAATCAAACATCTATTTTTTCATGCTATTCGAATTCAAGTCGATATGGAATTATACACAAGTCACAATTTTAGCAAGCTACTGTCTGAACCCTACATGTATAGAGCTACAGAATTTATTCTCAATTTAGGGGGCGATGCTGGTTACAAGGATTTATCATAACTATACAACAATTCCTATTTCCCAAACAATACTTTAAATAATTTACACAAGCATGGCAAAATCTCAAATTCAGAATAGGGCTGATCCATACATGCATGATCCTCACAAATGGGCATATAGGCTAGTCCTAAATCATGCAAACAGTAGATCGACAAGATTAACAACTAATCATGCTTGTAATTTTATGGAACAAAAAACTTCTACCATTCACCACCATGCACACTCATCCATCCACACACCAAATTCATCACATCCACAATCTACATAGCATATAAATGGTTTACAGTATATCCTCGTCGCGAAACATATCGAAAATAGGTGTATAGAAGGGCAGAACAGGTCACTGTTCTGTCCAGATGAACTTGGCGGCGGTCTCTGGCCGCTGATTCAAGGTCAACGTCAAAGTCGATGGATGCTAAGCATGATCTTAACGACCAGGGACTTTGCCGTCAATGAAGGTCTGTGCAGAACACAGACCCGAGCTCTCAGATAGGGTGAATGTGAGTGTCTAGGACACGAGGGAAAATGTACAAAAATAGTAAAACCAACCTAGACACATACGGGGACGTTATGAATGGGGTACTTTGCCTTTAGAAAATTCACCAGACGAATCTAGGGCTCGGTGAAGCTCTCCTTGGGCTGTCCCAAGAGCCTTTGGAAACGCTTTACTCCGAGTTCTTGGTCGATGCAGGTGCTGAGCTAGCGGTGGGGAAGCCTCCTCCTTGGTTCCCTCTAGCCTCCAGTTGCAGTAGAACGCCGGATGGAACCTGCATCACCGGTTTGGGGCCTTCAAAAACCAGTCCTTCCACAGCTCCGAACTGGGGTCTTCTTCTTCTTTCTCTCTTGTAAAGAGGCAAAGAGAAGGGTTGGGGAGCAGATTCGGGTTTGGATATATGGAGAGACTTCTCTCCCACTCACAGGGTGACAAGATGGCTCTCAGAGCCGTTGGGGACAGCTCCCCAATGGTGAGCTACCTTGTTTCCGGAATTTTCTGGCTCTGCAACGCATGCAGGACAGAGAAGTTGGCGTCCACATTGTTAGACGCTGGGATTAGTGTTAGCGTCCATGGGTGGACGCTGACACCTCATCGGCGGCTAGGGGTTGACGCCAATAGGGCCTTCGCCAGAAGTTTAAAACATGCAGAAACCATGCACCTGTTACACCCATATACATGCTATATGTATATGTTATCATGTACACACTACCATCAAGCATTACATACATTATTTATACTTAAGCTATACATATGCACACATAAGTATACCAATAATACATACGTAGATACATACATACGTACATACACGACACGAAGTATTTACATGCAACATAATAATACAACAAAATTCGAGGGTGTTACAGGCCCCTCCTCCTCCTCTGGTCCTTTCTCTTCTGGACCTCTGCCATACCTTCTCCACCTCTCATTATCTTCTTCATCCTTCTGCTCCTCCCTCCTCGTTACTATCATTCCGGAGGTTGCTCAGATTGGGTCCCTATCTTAGGGCATCAAAGATGAGTTTGAGGAAGCCATTCTCCGATCTGTTCTGAAGGTTGGAGAACATATTCATAGGACAAACTTCTCTAGTCCTATTCCTAAGAACGAAAAATCACCTCCTCTTTCTCTAAATGCTCAGATCCTTCTTATCCTCCTTTATGGTTTTCTTTAACAGAGGTCACGAAAAATAGACCTCTCTATAGAGAATTCCTCCGAAAAGTTGTTTTTGCCTCCATCTTTAATCTTCCTCATCTACATCTCACCGACCATCTCACCACTATTTTTCCTTACACCTTTCTTTCTAAATCCCTAAAATCCAAGATTTTCTCTGCAGCCGAATCCCAATCTGAAGAGCTGTGGGCTCGGACCAATAAAATTCTCTACAATAAATTTCTACTTGCCAGATCTGCCAGGTTCCCTCCAAGGGACCATTCCCTAACCTTATCCGAATGGTTCCTCATCCATCATAAGGACAGCTGGGCCCCTTTCATTCAAAGGGGATCAGGCACTTCAAACTCTTCAATGATTATCGGTATCTTCACCATTTGCCAGAGATCCAGTTGGGTCAGTTTATGGAGGCCATTAAAGCACTTGGACTAGGTGGAGCTCACACTGAAGCCGTCCAAGTAGATTTTGCAACCCTCCAGCTGCCTGAATCCGCCTTTCTTCCCCCTCTTCACTCTCTCATAATGGATTCCTCTGTAGGCTCAATTATCGTTGAGCATTTTGCCAGAGTTATGGGCAGAATTAAAGTGCAGAAAGGGTATCTGGTGCACTTCAACAGGTTTCTGTTCAGGGAATATCACCATGGCCATGTCACTGCAGATGTTCTTGCCTCTGCTTTGTCAGAATGTGAAAACCTATCTCCTGCAGATTGGACCAAGTTCTATCCTCTTTCCGCTCAGCAGCTCTCCATGTGAATGATCCCTAGCCAAGGAAGGTCAACCTCAGATTTCAGCAGCTACCTTTCTGGACATGAACTCCATTCGTCTTGTTCATGATCCTTATCAAACTTGGGTTGAAAGGTACAAGGTCTATGTAGCTATGCGGATAGACTTGAAGTGTAAGCAGAATTTCTATCCAGTCTCCATGGATCAATTTCTTGCCTGTGCCAGCTTGGGAAAGTCTCCTTCCTCCAGGTCTCCCTTGATTCAGATCAGTATGCTCGACTTCTTGATGAGCAGCTGGTACATCATCTTCGAAGGATGGCTCCCATCATGGGACCCTCCTACTCTATTGAACCTCGGATCTTTAGGCAATTTTTCGAAAAGCAGGAGGAGCAGGCCTGGGAAACTATTTCTCACTATGCCTCTCTTCTGTCTCCTGCTTTCTATCTCACTGTACCTCCTCAAGCATAATAACATCATTTTGTGCTCTCTCATTTGTCTTTTCTCTCTTATTTGTCTTTCTCTGTCCTAATACCTTATCTTTTTGCTCAAATGACAAAAAGGGGGAGAAAATATAGCAACTTCTGAAACACATCTGTTATGATTTCGCAATATCACTAAAGTGTTATTTCAGAATATCTTGGTTCAATGCTATGTTTTGTCATCACCAAAAGGGGGAGATTGATGATCAGTTTATCCCCATGTAATTCAAATAATTACATATCTATTTTGGTGATTAACAAAACTATATAAGTTTAATCTAACATATTTTCTACAAGTCTTGAGCACATGAAATGGATCAAGAAAAGTCAATCAAATTCTGTATGTATCTCACCCTGAAGTATTTAGAGCTTAGTTCACATAAAATTTCTCTAAGTACACATCGATTTCCATTATAGGTCAACGATTTCTTTAGTCATCATAACAATTGCTATCGTAACGATTCCTTTAGTCATCATAACGATTTGCTCTCGTAATGATTTCTTTAGTCATCATAAAAATTTGCTCTCGTAACGATTTCTTTAGTCATCATAACGATTTGCTCTCGTAACGATTTCTTTAGTCATCGTAACAATTTGCTCTCGTAACGATTTCTTTAGTCATCGTAACAATTTGTTCTCGTAATGATTTCTTTAGTCATCATAACGATTTGCTTTCGTAACGATTTCTTTAGTCTTTGTAACGACTTGCTTTCATAACTATTCATTAAGTAATTCACAACGATTGATACATCGATTCATTCATAACGTCATAACGATTTGTACATCGATTTGCTTATAACGTCATAACGATTTGCATATCGACTTGTTTATAACATCACAACGATTTGTACATCGATTTGCTTATAAAGTCATAACGATTTGTACATCGATTTGCTTATAACATCATAACGATTTGCATATCCACTTGCTTATAACATCACAACGATTTGTACATCGATTTGTTTATGACTTCATAACGATTTGTGTATGCATCTGTTTACTCATTTGCATAACGATTTCATAAGCCATGCATATAACGATTTCATGGAAAACAACAATTCATTTTTGGACTAATCCTTGAAAATGTTGAAAAGTCAAAGTCTTCACGTATATCCATTTGACAGCCATGCATTTATTATGACAGTACGTATCTCTGCATGCATGCTAACAATATCTTCCATTATCGTATCTTCTCTGTAAACATCTTTTAGACCACAAAATGGCATTACTATTTTGATGAACATTCATTCTGACGTTGACTGACAACAAGAGACAGCCTAGCTGTCTAATGTTCAAAGCTTTAAATATGTGTAGATCTCTGACAGTATCCGTCATACAACGTTGGACAAAATAGAAGCCAAAGAAGATTTCAGAAGATCCTCTCCCTCTCTTTGCATGCATGAAAGGAAAAAGGACTGTTGACTAGAAGCTTCCAAGTGTCAAGCCTAACGTACACTTATGCATAGAGACAATGGGCACTTCAACATTCGAATTTCAAAAGATGATATATGAAGTTCCTGAAGCGTTAAGAAGCAGTAGCGTTGTTGAACAACAAGCTATAACGTCCTAAACCTTCTGCAAGCTTTTCTGAGAGCCCAGCAAAAATTCCCATCAGCTATAACTCTTGCTCTCAGTGCTAAGTTCAGATCTGTGAGAGAGCCTTTTTGTCTATGAAGAGTCCTTGATTGTAGATCTCTTCTTCTCAGTCCTTGCTTCAGATCAAGTAGTGTTCTATAAGCTTGATCTACGGGCATCATCTCTTTGATTACATTCCCTTGTGTTGTTTCCTTCTGTTGTGAAGGAAGACTTGGTGGGGTATCCAGGGTGTTGTTCCCTTCCGTGGAAGGAAGACCAGCTAGGGTGCTGGGTGCTATAGTGTCCTTAAGGGGGACTGTACCCTTGTTAGTGAAATCTTGAGATATTACTCAGGGACTGGATGTAGGGCTCCTAAGGAGAGGAGATCTGAACCAGGATAATTCTGTGTCATGAGATTGCTTTTGTGTGTTTGATCTTTCGATTCTCTAACACTAACAATCTGCAAAGTGTGTTTTGTGTGACTGTTTTGTGAATATTTTGAGTCTTAAATTTATTTTTGAATCCCATTCACCCTCCCTTTGGGCTTGCTAGCTGGGCAACAAGGCCTTCGATCCCCGATATCAAAAGCTGTTTATCTCAATGGTTGGCGCTTAAGGGGGATTGTATCGTTAGTATCCTGAACCCACGACATCTCCTCTTTCGATTCTTTGACAAAGAGGATTTCCTAAAAGTGCTGGTCCGAAAGAACTTGTACATTAAGGGCTACCTTTTTCGTTTTTTCCGCTGGGCCTCTGATTTTGATTTTTCTACTGATCCCATGCTTATTCCCATCTGGGTGGGCTTCCCTAACCTGCCAGTTAATCTCTACAATGATGACTACCTCTGGTGCATTGCTGGGAATTTTGGAGAGGTTCTTCGGATCCATGACTCAACTCTAGCATGGACTCAAACTGCAGAAGCCCTTATCTGCGTTGATGTGGATATTGCCAAACCGCTTGTTGATCGTATTTGGGTTGGTCAGGGTGATAAGGGTTACTGGCAGTCAGTAAACTGTCATAGGGTACAGCCTATCTGCAGTTTTTGCGGTAGGCTGGGTCATTCTCCAGAAGCTTGTAAGAAGAAGTCCAGAGATAACGCTCAAACTCATGCTTTACAAAATCCTAAAGTTACTACTCTGCCTGTAAAAGAAAAACTGAATGATCAGGAATGGCGCTTGGTGAAACACAAGGGTGCTGCTACTAAGGATGACCTCCCTCAGCAGACATCCTTGGTTCTTCCAGTAAGTAATGTCTTTGATTGATTAGCGGGTGATGTTTGTTTACAGGGTGTTTCTAGTGATAGTAATCATCTGGGTGTTCCTGATGCCACCATGCACCAGAGCAAGGACGTGTCCATGCAAGAGTCTTTACTTCTTAGCCCTGTTGTGGAGCTAGGGTCTCATGACAGTCAGCTCCTTGCCCCACTACCTGTGCATGGTGATGTTCATGCACGTCCAGTGGGCGACCGATCTGGTCTCTCTTCTGGAGGTGCTATGGTTGTTCTGCCGAGGCGGCGCCGACATTCCTTCTAGCGTTGCCCAGTCCGGGAAGGGACGTGCATGGTATAAATCTTCTGTTCTTGGTGAGAATATCCAGTAGGCAAATCTGGGCAAGTCCCATAGTACTCTGTGCAATTCTGATCCCGCCTCTGATTCTCCGCGATCTCTGCCTCGCTTCTTGCTTCTTCTAAGAACATATTTATGGCAACTATTAAGGTTTCTAAGGCATGTGGCTCCTGCAGTGGGTGTTTGTACAATCCAAAGAGAAGCGGTGGAAGGGTCCTCGGGCTACCGTTCTTCAAGAATTTCTCAGCTTTGTTCTGGAACATTAGAGGCATTTCCAACAAAGCCTCTAAGAGATATCTTAAGCGTCATATTAAGGAGTTTAAGTTGAAGGTTATTGCCATTTTTGAACCTAAAATACCTTTTAAGAAGGCTGTGAGTATCTGTCATTACCTCAATATGGATGCCCACGTTGGGAATGTGGGCGAGGAATCCAAAATCTGTTATTGTGGTCTAATGAAGTTTCTTTCCAGGTCACAGGAACTTCTAACCAGTTTATTTCTGGAAATATCTTGAGTGGTGACCAGCCAGTGTGTATGATTACTACTGTTTATGCTGCTTGTAATTTCGATCTTTGTCGTGTGTTGTTTGATAATCTCCTAGACTTGGGTACTAATAATCACTTGCCAAGGTTGATAGGGGGTGATTTCAACTGTGTTTCCAATCCATCTGAGAAGGAGGGTAGGGCTCTTCCTAATACTTTTTCTATGCTTGACTTTAATTCCTCCACATCGGCTGCTGGTCTTCTAGATGCGGGGTTTAGTGGTCAGCATTTCACTTGGTCGAATAATAGAGTTGGCCAAGCTGCAGTTAAGGCGAGGCTAGATAGCATTTTGGTAAACCCTTAGTGGCACTTGTCTTTCTCAGGTTTCAGTGTTAAGCACCTCTCGAGAGGGCCTTCTAACCATGCCCCACTGCTCATAAATCTTGTTAACGAGTCGCCTAAGGCCTCTAGGTTTCTCATTCAAAAGATGTGGCTAAACCATGAGTCCCTTAATCACAGTGTGTCTGATGTCTGGAATAAGGTTGATGCATCGTCTCCTAATCCATTTGAAGTTTTGAAAATTAAGTTGAAAGCTGTTAAAAATATGTTGACGTCCTGGAATAAAAATGTATTTGGGAAGGTGGAAGACATTGTCTGTCAGGCTGAAACTCAGGTGGAAGCGATGCAATCACAGTTTGACACCAACCCTTCTGCTGAGAACAAATTTAATCTCAATGGTGGCACTGCTACTCTTCGGCGTGTGCTTAACTGTCAGGAGGTCTTCTGGGCTCAAAAGGCTAGAATACAATGGCTAAATGATGGTGATAAAAACATCGCCTTTTACCATGCTGTGGTTCAAGGGAATAGAAGAAGAAACTACATCCATAGACTCACGTTGGTGATACTTGGTGTGAAGACCAGCATATTCTTTCTAAGGAGGCAGCAAATTTTTATCAACATCTTTTTACTTCTGAAAATCATACTGTGGATATTTCCATGCTGCAGCACATTCCGTTGCTTATTACAGACGATTAGAACATTACATTAGATTCTATTCCTACGGATGATGAGATAAACGAGGTTGTTTGTGTTGGGTTGAGTGTGAATATAATACATTTCTCCTCACATTTTGATGATGACAAGCTGTGATTTTAATGCATAACAATTGGAACATGTGAAATACATCACACCTAAAATAACAATATTCAAAAAGCATGTTTACAAGCACATTTATCATTGATATTCATGATAATATATTTAACTAATGATTTATGTGTTTATTTTCTCAGGGACAACATTTTCTTACAAAGGTAGTGTCGACACAACCATCAGTGGTGTCGACACAATGGCTCAGAGCAAAGACAGAAATGTGAAGAAAAGATCAACTAATGTCGACACTAGTCCAGGGCAGGTCGACACTAGAGACAGATCCCAGAGAAATATGTTAACAGGCTTCTATCTCATGTCGACACAAAATCAGATAGTGTCGACACTAGAGAGCCTTCCCAGAAGGCCTGTTTTTCATATGGCCAAAGCAGGTCGACACGAGATGATATCAGGTCCACACTAGATGGCTCTCCCAGAAGGACTGTTTGTCAAATGGCCAAAGCAGGTCGACACGAGATGATATCAGGTCGACAATAGAGAGCCTTCCCAGAAGGCCTGTCTTGATGTCTATGACATGGTGTCGACACTGAATCATCTCAGGTCGACACTAGAGACCCCTCCCAGGGAATTGATTTGCCAGTCTGGGACAGTGTGTCGACACACCTCATGGGCAGGTCAACACACTCCGGAATCTCTGTGACTTAAACTTTGTCCTAGACACGTGGCGCCCTAGGGAACTGTTGGATTAGCCTTGGATCGTATGCCCACGACCCCCAAGGGTACATTTGGACTATTAGGGGTATAAATACCCTCCTATTGGCTATCCAACATGTAAGAACCGCTTCAGAGCCTCCCAGAAGTCTTGTTGGCGGCTAGAAGGTTTCTCCTCCCTGTTCTTGCCTTCCTGGTGCTTCCTCAAGCCAAATTCTCATCTGCTCAAGCATGAGAAGTGGAAATTGATCGTTGAAGAACCAATTGGATCACCTCAAGGAAGCAGATCAAGTAGAAGCCGACTTTTGGGAAGAATTCAAGGAAGATCCTGAAGATCAGATTGCAGAGCATCGTCCAGGAACTTCCAGAGATCAAAGCACTTCACAATTCGACCTTCTACAAGGGAGTACATCTGAAGAGAAAAGCTTATCAATACAATTCTCATTTTCCTTTTCTCTTCTGAGTATTTCTGAGATTGTGCATTAGTTGTTGCATAAGTCTCATGAATTGACTCTTGTTGGACTAGATCTGTTGCTAGAGGATCTGAGTCTTGTGTTTTTCTAGCAGGTGGTGTTTGTGAGCCGTCGAGCTCAGTAGTTTGTGAGTCGTCGTACTCACTGTGTGGTTTGAGCTGTCGTGCTCAATTTGGAGTCATCGTACTCCGGTTGTTGTTTGAGCCGTCGTGCTCAGTTTGGAGTCGTCGTGCTCCTGGTGGTTCTTGAGTCGTCGTGCTCAAGGGTGTTTGGAGTCGTCGTGCTTCTGTGTGAGTTGTACTCAAGGTTTTTGAGTAGTGTGGCCTCACTGTGTGAGGGGTGGACGTAGGAGTCATTGGAGGTGATTTTCGAACCACCTAAAAAATCCTCTGTGCATTGGTTTGATTTTGGTTTGCCTTTGTATCTCGCTAGATGCATGCATAGGGATTCGTTCACACTACTAATTAATTTGCTCACACTCTAATCACACTTCAGATTAGTAAATTGATTGGGTGATTTGATCTCTGATTCGAAGTAATTTTAAATTACTTAAGCTTCCGCGTTAATTGGTATTAGATCTATTCAACCCCCCTTCTAGATCTGATCCTTCCACCCATCCGTTCCTAACAATTGGTATCAGAGTGGGTTAATGTCTGTTACTGATCTGATTTGATGCTTCTGGCTGATCTCTGTGTTAATTGCTTGAACTGTGTGCTTAATCGCTTGATTCCTCCTTTTGGCATTAGAGCAGATTAATCACTCTAATTGTTAGATCTAATTCCTTGTCACATTAATTCACTGTGATTAGATCTAATAGTCTTCTGTGAGTCATGGTATAATGGCAAATTTTATCAACATCTTTTTACTTCTGAAAATCATACTGTGGATATTCCATGCTGCAGCACATTCCGTTGCTTATTACAGACGATTAGAACATACATTAGATTCTATTCCTACGGATGATGAGATAACGAGTGTTTGTGTTGGGTTGAGTGTGAAATAATACATTTCTCTCACATTTTGATGATGACAAGCTGTGATTTTAATGCATAACAATTGGAACATGTGAAATACATCACACCTAAAATAACAATATTCAAAAAGCATGTTTACAAGCACATTTATCATTGATATTCATGATAATATATTTAACTAATGATTTATGTGTTATTTTCTCAGGGACAACATTTTCTTACAAAGGTAGTGTCGACACAACCATCAGTGGTGTCGACACAATGGCTCAGAGCAAAGACAGAAATGTGAAGAAAAGATCAACTAAGTCGACACTAGTCCAGGGCAGGTCGACACTAGAGACAGATCCCAGAGAAATATGTTAACAGGCTTCTATCTCATGTCGACACTAAATCAGATAGCGTCGACACTAGAGAGCCTTCCCAGAAGGCCTGTTTTTCATATGGCCAAGCAGGTCGACACGAGATGATATCAGGTCCACACTAGATGGCTCTCCCAGAAGGACTGTTGTCAAATGGCCAAAGCAGGTCGACACGAGATGATATCAGGTCGACAATAGAGAGCCTTCCCAGAAGGCCTATCTTGATGTCTATGACATGGTGTCGACACTGAATCATCTCAGGTCGACACTAGAGACCCCTCCCAGGGAATTGATTTGCCAGTCTGGGACAGTGTGTCGACACACCTCATGGGCAGGTCAACACACTCCGGAATCTCTGTGACTTAAACTTTGTCCTAGACACGTGGCACCCTAGGGAACTGTTGGATTAGCCTTGGATCGTATGCCCACGACCCCCAAGGGTACATTTGGACTATTAGGGGTATAAATACCCTCCTATTGGCTATCCAACATGTAAGAACCCCTTCAGAGCCTCCCAGAAGTCTTGTTGGCGGCTAGAAGGTTTCTCCTCCTGTTCTTGCCTTCCTGGTGCTTCCTCAGCCAAATTCTCATCTGCTCAAGCATGAGAAGTGGAAATTGATCGTTGAAGAACAATTGGATCACCTCAAGGAAGCAGATCAAGTAGAAGCCGACTTTTGGGAAGAATTCAAGGAAGATCCTGAAGATCAGATTGCAGAGCATCGTCCAGGAACTTCCAGAGATCAAAGCACTTCACAATTCGACCTTCTACAAGGGAGTACATCTGAAGAGAAAAGCTTATCAATACAATTCTCATTTTCCTTTTCTCTTCTGAGTATTTCTGAGATTGTGCATTAGTTGTTGCAAGTCTCATAAATTGACTCTTGTTGGACTAGATCTGTTGCTAGAGGATCTGAGTCTTGTGTTTTTCTAGCAGGTGTTTGTGAGCCGTCGAGCTCAGTAGTTTGTGAGTCGTCGTACTCACTGTGTGGTTTGAGCTGTCGTGCTCAATTTGGAGTCATCGTACTCGGTTGTTGTTTGAGCCGTCGTGCTCAGTTTGGAGTCGTCGTGCTTGGTGTTTCTTGAGTCGTCGTGCTCAAGGGTGTTTGGAGTCGTCGTGCTTCTGTGTGAGTTGTACTCAAGGTTTTTGAGTAGTGTGGCCTCACTGTGTGAGGGGTGGACGTAGGAGTCACTGGAGGTGATTTTCGAACCACCTAAAAAATCCTCTGTGCATTGGTTTGATTTGTGGTTTGCCTTTGTATCTCGCTAGATGCATGCATAGGGATTTCGTTCACACTACTAATTAATTTGCTCACACTCTAATCACACTTCAGATTAGTAAATTGATTGGGTGATTTGATCTCTGATTCGAAGTAATTTTAAATTACTTAAGCTTCCGCGTTAATGGTATTAGATCTATTCAACCCCCCTTCTAGATCTGATCCTTCCACCCATCCGTTCCTAACAATTGGTATCAGAGTGGGTTAATGTCTGTTACTGATCTGATTTGATTGCTTCTGGCTGATCTCTGTGTTAATTGCTTGAACTGTGTGCTTAATCGCTCTGATTCCTCCTTTTGGCATTAGAGCAGATTAATCACTCTAATTGTTAGATCTAATTCCTTGTCACATTGATTCACTATGATTAGATCTAATAGTCTTCTGTGAGTCATGGTATAATGGCAAATCTATTTAATCTGCATGAATCTCCTGTTATAATTTAAGAGATCACCAGTCTCACCTTCATCAAGTTTTTCAAAGGAAGCACAAAGAAAAGGAGCAAAAGAATTCACAAGTACTTTATGGCAAAGAGGAGCCTCAATGAATCCAGAAAATCAACAATTCATAAGGTTTTGGCTCTAACAGCACATTCTAAGAGCTCAGAGCATTCTTCATCCTCTTCAGAAAACAAGAGTTCAAATGGGTCTAAAAGGTCAGGTAAATCAACTCCAGACCATTTGTGTATTCTAATTCTGACTCTGATGAAGATGAAAGTATGTCTTATGGTGAGTTGATTAAATTCTGTGAAAAGATGCAAAGTCTTAATGTACAACTGAACACTAAAAATAAAGACTTGAAAAAGACTTTAAAACATTGCCATAAAGAAAGTGAAAACTTGAGAATACACTTGAATTGCACCAGAATAATGATAAGAATCTTTCAGAAGAAAATGATAATTTGAAAAATGAAGTTGAAAAATTAAATTCTGAAAAAGAGAATTGGAATGATGAACTCCAAATCTGTGAAAATAAACTGAATGGGTTGAAAGAAAACCATGAGCTATTGAAATCAAAAGTCATTGATCTGGAAAATGAAAAAGAAGAAATGATTGATCTCAATAACAATTTCAAATTGATAATGATCAATTAAACAAACAAATCTCTAATATGGCTCATGATCATCAAATAAATGAAAGATGCAAACAACTTGTTGTAGAAAATCATCACCTAAAAAGGAAGATTGAATGCTTATACCATGACAAACCATTGGACAATGAATGCAGCAATTTGAGTAATCAATCGCCGATTTGGAAAAACAAATTGCTCAATTGAAAATGAAAAGAACAAGATGAAAAATGGTTGGATGTCATGTAAACAAGCTTCAAATTTTAGAAAAGGAAGTAATTGCATAAAATCTAAAAAATAGAAGCTTCAAAATGAATTGAAGAACACAAGTCTTGCTTCTGTTAAAGATAAGAAAAATAAGAACAAAACAAAATTAACATTTGTTAAATCTGCTGCAAACAAGAACTTCTAAGTCTAATGAAAAGCTAGTGAAAGTTCTTGTTCAGAAACAGACAGGGAAAGAGAGGAATGCTACTGTCAAGAGGACTCATCTACTTCCTCCATCAATCCAAAAAGCTCCAAGGCAAATTCAAATTCATCATGCCAAGAGCTACAAAAAGGTACCTTTTTCCTCATGGTGAGCCTCCTCACATGAAAATGAGATTTCAGCAAATGCATACATGCCAAGGTAAGTACTAGGTAAAAATGCTCTCATTTGCTTTAATTGTAATAAATCTGGTCATCTTGCCAAACATTGCTGGAATAGAAATCAAAATTTCAATAAACATGTCAAATCAGTCCAATGCTTTCATTGTCATAAAATTGGTCATATTTCTAAGGACTGTTGGTACAGAAATGATTTTGTGTGCATGCTCAGAAATTCCAGTCTAATGCACTTGCTCATATACATAGGAACAACATCATGCTCATATTGAAAATGTTCAGAAATTCCATATGTATAAGCATAAAAATGTTGCACAAAATCATTTTATTTCTGCTCATATTAAAAATCCTAAAAATAGAAAACTTCATGAAAACATAGATGCATTGCTCAAGGTAAAAAGAAAATCTGGAACTAATTTTGCTCATAGTTCTATCAATGAAAGAAATGCATCTATACAAAAAAAAAGCATGTTGGATTCAGAAATCTTTGTTACAATCTAACATTGATTTCATTGCAGGACCCAAACAAGTGTGGGTCCCAAAACTAGCTTGATCAGCAAGCTGAGAAGTCATGCAGCCATACATTTAAATGGATTCAAGATATTGGCTGTGCAAGACTAGAAATGACTGGAGAACACAGGTAAAATCTTTGAGAAAGAAATTAAAACTGTTCAGGTAAAATTTCTTTATCATTTCAAACTTGAATTGCTTGAATTGGAATGAATGTTTAATTTTTATCTGAACAATGAGAAATGTGTTTCAATGCTACTCTCAACAATGATCTTTATATCATAACAATTGGAATCATGTTTATGTTATCATGCATGCTTAACTGTTCCAATGAGTATGTGTGCATACTAACTGCTTTGACTTCTTGGTATATCAAATAATGACATGTGGAAAAACAAGTTATGCTTGTTTGAAAGCAATCATTATGCGTGAGTAAAATACTAAGCCAAGTACCAAAAGTCTTGTTATGCCTAAAGCTAATTGTGCTCATAATCATGTGTGAATTGCAAGTTAACTTTTTCATTCCATACACAAATTAAGGGGGATTAAATTGAAAAAGTGCAAAAATGTTTTTGTTTAATAAATTGCCTGTTAATGCATACTTGATCATGTTCATATTCTTTCGTTGCAAACACTTTGAATGAACATATCTGAATTGCTTGTATGATCATTTCAAATCATGTATATCTTATGGGAAGTGAGCCAAAAGAATCTTTGAGTGAAATGTTGGAGAAATATTCCTTCATGTCTGATTCATCATTTCTTGAAAAATGAGGTAGCAATGAAATCATTTGAACTCCACTTCATAGAAACTGAAAAACAATTGCTGACATCTTCACTAAACCCCTTCCTGACAGTAGATTCTCATCTTTAAGGAGAGAACTTGATCTTTGTAAATGTCCATTGGGATTGGGTTGAGTGTTAGGCATCATCTGAGGGGGAGTTCTTTGCATCATCATATTCATTTGCTTCCTTGATTCATACTGATCATATCTCTCTCCATTTCACTTCTATTCCTTTTGACAATGAATTCTTCAATTATATTGTGTTGAATCTCTGGTATATCAAATGGTGACTGAAGAAGGACAAGTTATGCTTGTCTGGACACTTTCACTATGCGAGAGTATATGTCTCCGCCAAGTACCAAGAAATAAATACAATTATTGAGGGGGATTTTATTGTTTAAGAAATCTTTCCTGATTTCAAAAACTTGCATATCTTTATTCTGATGAAAAGTGGTTGAATCCTCATCTCAGGGGGAGCTAGAAAATTCAAATAATGTCCTTTGCAAAATTCAAAATTTTCTTGCATTACATCAATTCCTTGCATGATGTCCTCATTCAGGTGTCTAGAGTCTCAAAATGATCCTTTGAGTGATCTACTATATTCATTTGTCAACTCTCATCTATACTCTTTAAATCTATAGAAATTCAGATTTCTTTCAAAGACTGAAGGATAATGTGTGTCTTGATTTTTAAACATGCTTTTATTTGCAACTGATGATTGGATATAACTGATCTCTTTTTCAAAAACTCTCCAAAATCTGATAATTCAACAGACCAATGGCATGTGCTGAGAAACTGCACACCTTCACAATGAATGAAGTGCTATGTATGTCATAAGGCACTAATGCTATCTCTGTTCAAAGGGGATTAAAATAATTTCAAAACAAAATAAATATGTCCTATGCTTTTTGATGATGACTGAGTAACTGGAAATATTGGCGTCTGAAAAACGTATATTCATGTCAAAAAGGTCATCATTTACCCCTTTGAGACTTGATCATGGATAAATCTTTAGTATCCAGGAACTATAGTGTGTGAAAAGCATTAGTTCTTAAGTGAACAAGATTTATCTCATTTGATAGTTTGTTTGTTTTTTTTTTTAATGCATGTCATTGGAGAATTGTTTAAAGAATCATCTTATCCATCATCAAGTTGTTTTAAAACATTGTTTATTTCAACACATTTGTTTTCAGTCTAGAAGATTTTTATTTCTTTGGAGTTGAAGAATATGGTAGTGGTAGTTGATTGTTAATGTATTATATCCCTCAAATCATCATTTTAATGACTCAAGTCACTGAATGCTCATATCCTGTTGGATATTGTGTAAAACTTGAATTGTGTTGAATTTTTTGCAAAATATAACACATGAATTTTTAGTCTCTTAAAAATCCTTGAAATGATTATTCCACCCATTGCTTATCATTATAAAGATATCCCAAAAGTCACAAAATGTTTCCATACTCAAATCTCAAATTTCATCAGGCCAGGTCGACACTACTCCATCTATTGTCGACACACTTTCACTCAGGTCGACACTCACCTCCTCTAGTGTCGACACTGACCCCCCTGCCAGAGTCATTTAGGCCGTGGGCACCGGTTATGAGTTTGATGTTCCTGCGGGGTAGCTTACCCTAAATCCCCTTTTCTTCTCCAGGTCGACCCGACGGTCGTCTTCTTCCTGGAATCCGCAGGTTTTGACTCCATCTCCTTCCACCTCTTCCCTCCTCCATTCCATCCCTGTCTTTCTTCTCTCATTCCTCACTCTCCATCCTCTTCTATTCCACTCCACCTTGCTCCCATGGCACCCAAGCAGGCCCCTCGCCGTGGAGCAAAGTCATAGGCTATGGCAAGGCCCATTCCGACATATGATGCTCCTCCTCTGAAAGGAGAACCAAGAGGCGCCATGACCCTGCAGAGCAGCCAGGGCCGTCCTCTGCATCCCCATCATCTGCTAAGAGAGGTAGGGCTTCATCTTCTGGGTGAGGTCGAGGGTCTGCCTACCCTAGGAGGAAAATTCTGGATTCTTCTCGTGAAGTCTTTGAGAAGTCAACCTCTTCATCCTCAGAGTCTTCCCAGCCTTCTAAGAGAACTCCTTCCAAACCACTTAGTGCAAGGAAGACCATTTTGAAGCCCAGAGCTGTGGACTTAGATGACAGTGAACTGAATGCTGCCTTTCTTGAAGTCCTAAACTTCTTCAAATTTCAGTCTTGGCAACCCTTCATCTCAGAGTTTCGCATCATCTACCCTAGACTTGTCCAGGAGTTCTACATGCATTTGGAATGCACAGATGAGGGCTACAAGTCAAAAGTCAAAGGGATTGAGATTGATATGCCTACAGACATAGCAGCTACCATATTCAAAATTCCAGATGAAGGAGAAGACTACCATAACTTTGAGTTCAACCTTCATGAAGCATATACCATCTTGACTGGATTGCCTGCAGATGAGTCTGATCTCAAGCAAACTCATGTCACTAAATTCAATACCAACACTTTTTCTCCAGTGTGAGGCTACCCACCATATCCTCACCACTATCATAACACCTAAGGTGGTGGGAGAGACAGACTCACAGACATCCAAAGGTTTGTGATATACTGTATGAGCAAGGACATAAAGATAAACCTCCATGTCATCATGTACCAGATCATCTCTGAGACAACTAGGGCAGATTTGCATAGATAACTTCCTTATGCAGCCCATTTAACTCAAGTCTTCAAACACTTTGGTGTGCCTCTTGAGAATGAGAAGTCTCAGAAAATTCCTAAGTCCAATATTTATTGCTTTAAGCATGTTCAAAAGTTTATGGGCTTTAGGATTGTGGGTGATCAGGTTAGGAGAGGGCCAGCTGCAGTAGAGGCCCCTGTGGTGCAAGAGGATCAGCCTCCAGTGCAAGAGGATCAGCCTCCAGCACAGAGGATCAGCCTCAGCAAGTGCATGAGGACTAGCCTCCAATGAATGAGGATCAGCCTCATGTGGCAGTTGAAGTTGATGAACCCTTTAATGCCCCTCTTTCACCTCAACTTCAGCCCTCCTCCTCATGAACCTTGAAACTGAAATTCCATATTTTTCTCCACAACCTCCAGTTCATGCATCCACATCCTTGGTGGACCTTCTGTTCCACCAGAGCTATACACCTTTTAAATGACAAATTTGATGCTTTGAACACCTCTATTCAGACTATGTCAAAAATTTTGAGTTGAGGATTCAGAGGTTGGAGAACACTGTGTCTGCCAAATTTATTGAACAAAAAGCAGCTTCTGACCATGCAACGCAAAGGTTAACAGGCTGATAGGCACATTGGCAGATGCTTCAGTTGAGCTAAAAGAGCATCAAGCAGAGTTGGAAATAGTTCTTAAGGGAATTTTGGCAAATTCCCAAGCTGATGTCTTCAACACAACGGAGACACTCTCTCAGATTTCTAAGACAAGGCTGTCTTTTGCTCATTTGGTAGATGACTTGGAGAGCATGAAGAATTGTCTGCTCATATTGATGAAGAGATGTCTGCTCTTAAAAAGGAATTCAAAGTTTTGAATAGACCTGCTTGGTCAGCTGGCTCTTCTTCATCATCACAGCCAATGTCAAATGAGTTCAGTGCCCTTCAAGCTACAATGTCAGAGAACTCAGAGAGAATGGAACATCTATTGCATACAAGACTTTCACTATCCAGGCACAAATGAAGTTTAGTCTGGCTTCAATGGAAAAGAGACTGACAGATATTGAGACCATTTTGATACCATTCCTCCTCCTCCTCCTCCCCATTAATGTAATTTCTTTTGATGATGTCAAAGGGGAGAAGATAGCAAGAACTTGTAATGCTTTTAAATGTGTTTTTGAAGATTGCAATGTTCATATTTTGTGAATGAAATGAATAGAAACATTTGTGTCTTCAATGTGATTGAAAATTCTTTTGAATGAATGTGAATGTGATGAATGCTTGTCAAGCTGCTTGACTTTGTGTGAGAATAGCTTATCTTTAGTAACATTGTGTCTTTCATGTGTGCAACTTAAATGTTACTAAAAATGTTCAAAGGTCTTTGACAAGTATGAATAAAAGGAATGAAAATGCTTAAAATCACATTTCATTGAAAATTTCCACTTCATAGAATTTAATGTTGCCATCATCAAAAAGGGGGAGATTGTTGGGTTGAGTGTGAATATAATCATTTCTCTCACATTTTGATGATGACAAGCTGTGATTTTAATGCATAACAATTGGAACATGTGAAATACATCACACCTGAAATAACAATATTCAAAAAGCATGTTTCCAAGCACATTTATCATTGATATTCATGATAATATATTTAACTAATGATTTATGTGTTTATTTTCTCAGGGACAACATTTTCTTACAAAGGTAGTGTCGACACAACCATCAGTGGTGTCGACACAATGGCTCAGAGCAAAGACAGAAATGTGAAGAAAAGATCAACTACTGTCGACACTAGTCCAGGGCAGGTCGACACTAGAGACAGATCCCAGAGAAATATGTTAACAGGCTTCTATCTCAGGTCGACACTAAATCAGATAGTGTCGACACTAGAGAGCCTTCCCAGAAGGCCTGTTTTTCAGATGGCCAAAGCAGGTCGACACGAGATGATATCAGGTTGACACTAGATGGCTCTCCTAAAAGGCCTGTTTGTCAGATGGCCAAAGCAGGTCGACATGAGATGATATCAGGTCGACACTAGAGAGCCTTCCCAGAAGGCCTGTTTTGATGTCTGGGACATGGTGTCGACACTGAATCATCTCAGGTCGACACTAGAGACCTCTCCCAGCGAATTGATTTGCCAGTCTGGGACAGTGTGTCGACACACCTCATGGGCAGGTCGACACACTTCGGAATCTCTGTGACTTAAACTTTGTCCTGGACAGGTGGCACCCTAGGGAACTGTTAGATTAGCCTTGGATCGTGTGCCCACGACCCCCAAGGGTACATTTGGACTATTAGGGGTATAAATACCCTCCTATTGGCTACAACATGTAAGAACCCTTTCAGAGCCTCCCAGAAGTCTTGTTGGCGGCTAGAAGGTTTCTCCTCCTTGTTCTTGCTTCCTGGTGCTTACTCAAGCCAAATTCTCATCTGCTCAAGCATGAGAAGTGGAAATTGATCGTTGAAGAACCAATTGATCACCTCAAGGAAGCAGATCAAGTAGAAGCCGACTTCTATGAAGAATTCAAGGAAGATCCTGAAGATCATATTGCAGAGCATCGTCCAGGAACTTCCAGAGATCAAAGCACTTCACAATTCGACCTTCTACAAGGGAGTACATCTGAAGAGAAAAGCTTATCAATACAATTCTCATTTTCCTTTTCTCTTCTGGTGATTCTGAGATTGTGCATGGGTTGTTGCATAAGTTCATGAATTGACTCTTGTTGGACTTGATCTGTTGCTAGAGGATCTGAGTCTTGTGTTTTTCTAGCAGGTTGTTTGTGAGACGTCGAGCTCAGTAGTTTGTGAGTCGTCGTACTCACTGTGTGGTTTGAGCCGTCGTGCTCAATTTGGAGTCGTCGTACTCCGGTTGTTGTTTGAGCCGTCGTGCTCAGTTTGGTGTCGTCGTGCTCCAGGTGTTTCTTGAGTCATCATGCTCAAGGGTGTTTGGAGTCTTGTGCTCCTGTGTGAGTTGTACTCAAGGTTTTGAGTAGTGTGGCCTTACTGTGTGAGGGGTGGACGTAGGAGTCACTGAATGTGATTTCCGAACCACCTAAAAAATCCTCTGTGCATTGGTTTGATTTGTGGTTTGCCTTTGTATCTTGCTAGATGCATGCATAGGGATTTCGTTCACACTACTAATTGATTTGCTCACACTCTAATCACACTTCAGATTAGTAAATTGATTGTGTGATTTGATCTCTGATTCGAAGTAATTTTAAATTGCTTAAGCTTCCGCGTTAATTGGTATTAGATCTATTCAACCCCCCTTCTAGATCTGATCCTTCCACCCATCCGTTCCTAACAGTTTGGTCTATGAATGAGGATGGCGCGCTAGGTCCAGATGGAATCACCGGGTGTTTTTTCAAGGCTTGTTGGAGCGTTGTTTCTAGGGATGTTATAGCAGCTGTCAAAGGCTTCTTATGGGTACCCTTTGCCAAGAGGAGTTAGTTCTTCTTAAATTGCTATTATCCCTAAGGTCCCCCAACCATCCACCTTTGGGACTTTCGGCCTATCAGTTTGTGCAATTTTTGTTATAAATTGTCACCAAGATTATTTGTGGTCGCCTCACTGACATCTTACCTTTGATTATATCTGAGGAGAAGGGTGCTTTTGTTAATGGTAGGAATTCTGTGGAGAATATTTATCTTTCAAATCATCTTATTCAGGACCTTGGCAGGAAGATTCGTGGTCATAATGTCATTTTTAAGCTTGATATGATGAAGGCGTATGACAGGGTTGAGTGGGACTTCATGTTTGCAGTGCTCCGCAAATTTGGATTCTCTAATCGGTTTATTTCTTATATTGGTATGTTGATTTCTAATTGTTGGTTCTCTATTCTTTTTAATGGATCAACTGTGGGTTATTTTCAATCTTCCAGAGGCTTGCGCCAGGGGGACCCGCTGGCTCCTTCTCTCTTCATCATAATGGAAGAAGTGCTCAGTAGGGGGTTAAAGCACCTTCATTCTGCCACATCTTTTCAGCCTTTTTCTAGTCCCAGAAGATGCCCACTAGTCTCCCATTTACTGTATGCAGATGATACCTTAACTTTCTTAAATGGTTAAAGATCAAATATCATTAACCTTCAAAAGTTTTTGAAAAGGTATGAGGACTCTTCGGGTCAGAAAATCAATGTGAATAAGAGTAACTTTATCTTATCTTCCAAGGCTCCTCCTTTGGCACGAAAATTTCTACCATCACAGGGTTTTAGCAACAGCTTGGCGCCATTCGGTATCTTGGGG
This sequence comes from Colocasia esculenta, assembly GCA_014218235.1. NCBI lineage: Eukaryota > Viridiplantae > Streptophyta > Magnoliopsida > Alismatales > Araceae > Colocasia > Colocasia esculenta. Next base: position 41,402,043 of record CM024756.1, read on the forward strand.
TACCCCTCAGGCCTGGAAGGACTAGAGTAGCTAACTACAACTCCTTGTTGACAAGATCAGTATTAAGATTAATACTTGGAAGTCAAAATTTTTGTCACAAGCTGGAAGGGCTACTCTGATTAATTCTGTTCATCATTCAATCCCCATCTATATTGCTGCTGCGAACATCCATCCTAAAACAGTGGTTAAGTATATTGAGAAGACTTGTGCCAATTTTTTTTGGAGTGGTACAGATGGTATTCATCGGAGGCACTGGGTTTCTTGGGATATTCTTCATCGCCCGATCTTTCAAGGCGGCCTTAACATCAAAAATTATGGCACACTCAACTTGTTTTGCCTTCTAAGCAAATCTGGAATATTTATCATGGTTCTTCTATGTGGGCGAGATATGCCAGGATTAGATTTACGGTTGACTGTGTGAACCTTTTAAAAAATATATTCCTCATGGTATGTCTAAAGTGATGTTTAATATTACTAATCAAAATGTCATTAGCACTCCAGGTGGATTGTTGGCGATAGTAGAACTGTGGATTTTCTGGAAGACATTTGGCATGGGCAAACTTGCTTTAAAGATCTGTTGTCCTCCCCTTACAATGGGCCTCCTATCACTATTCGAGAGGTCATTCTCAGTGTTGATCATCCCATCCGGCACCTTCCTTGCCTCAATATTCTTAAGGACATCCAATTGCTCAACCGGGTGGACTCTTGTGTTTAGACTTCATCTTCTGATGGTCTCTTATCCACCTCCTCTGCTTATAGTGTGCTATCTTTGCATGGCGTTAAGAGAATGGCCTGGCACGTCTGTGGAACCCCTCCTTCTACAAGCGTGCTTCTATATTCTGTTGGAAGATTTTATACCGAGCTATTCATGTGGACTCTCGCATAGCTGATCATAGTATTGCTACTATTTCTTGGTGCTTCTGTTGTAGCATCCCTTCATATGAAGATCTGAACCATCTCTTCATTTCTAGCGAGCTGGCCGTTAAGCTGTGGCAGTGGGTTGCGCCTATTATTCATGTTAATTTGAGTTCTCATGATAACATCACTAGCCATCTTTGGCATATTATATGTCGTTGTAATCCTATAACATCTTATGGCTTCATATCTTTGTATTCCACGTTGCTTATCCTTTGGGAAATCTGGGGATCAAGAAGCTTAATGAGGTTTGAGGGAAAGTGGTCTTCAGTTACAAGGATTCTCCATAACATTCGTTACATGGTTTCCATGGCCCTTGATTCTATAGTTTTTAAAAGCAGTTCTTCCGAACAGCACTTGAACAATGTCCAATCCCTTGGTTTCTTTCCAAAAATCAATGGTATTTCTTTCAAACTGATCAGGTGGATTCTGCCTATTATGGGGCTGGTCCTTAATGTGGACAGTGCATGTAAGGGGAACCCAAGGCTTTTGTGGGGGTGGTGGATGCATAAGGGACAACAAGGGTATTTTACTCTGGCTTTGCCCACTTCTATCATTTTGGCACTAGCTTGGTGGCTGAGGTTCGATCTCTGTGTGATTGAATCTGGTTGGCTGCTGAGCATGGTCTTATCTTGTCTAAAATTAGATCAGATTTAGCTACTCTTGTCACTTCTTTTAACAGCAACAAATCGCCTTCTTTGGAGTGTCTGCGTTGGTGGCGTTTGGCTCAGTCTTCTCTACATAACTCTCACGTCAAACTTGTTCATACCTATAGACAAGCCAACCAGGTGGATGATGCTTTAGCAAATGTTTGATGTAAATCATCTACCAATGTTCTTTTCTTTTCTGCTTCCTCTTTACCTCGTAAATACAAAGGTCCCCTCACTTAGGACCGGTCTAGGGTCCTAATCTCAAGCTAGATTAGCAGGGGTATGCCCCTCGGTCCTTGTACGTTTTTTTTTTATTCTGAATCTACGCCCAGGTGGATCGCACTGGTGGAGTGGGTGCATTCTATTCCTGGGAATAGGGTGCACTCTCCTAGTTGCTGACCCTAAGGACCTCTTCTAATTGAAACGAAAAAGCATATTTGAAAAAGTGGGTGATGAAGGACTTGGATCAAAAGTGGGGGTCTTGGAAATATGAATTGAGAAACAATTCCTTCAACCCAACTTTCGAGCAAAATGAGCAAGAAATACCACCTGATCCAAGAGTTAATGTGGAACAATGGAAAAGAGTTGTTCAAACATGGTCTTCTAAGAGTTGGAAGGTAATATAAATTCTTGCTTTTAGAAAGTATATATAATTAAGTCAGTGAGGATATATAGCAAGTAAATGTATTTTTTTCTTATAGAAGGTAAATTTAATTTTTTGTTTAGACATGTTCATGCTAAAAGTTATCTTTTTGTTTTATAGAGGTACAGTGACATAACAAGAAAAGTGAAAGTCATCATAAGTATTTCATTGTGCTGGGACAAAGAGCTTTGTAGACATCAATGAGGAGGAGGTAATTCAAACCCTCTTTTTGGCTAACACTTGTTTTATGTTCTCATTTTTTCTTCTACAACCATTCTCATTAGTGGTCTACAATTTGTCTTCTAGTTTGTAAAAAATAGAGTGAAACTTGATCGGGGGACCTATTTATAAGGACCCGTGTGAAAAAAAGTGGGCAACCTATTAAGAAGAGACTGTTGCAATGATTGTATGGCATATAGATTATTTGTTGTTTTCCAATTTTATGGTATGTCTACTATGCGTTTATTTTTATTAATTATGTGTTTATTGTAGACAAAACTTCAGGATGTAAAAATCACAGAACCATCATCATCCTCTAGTTCATCAATTGCAACTACAGATGACATTTATTCACAAGTATTTAGGAAGATAGACTTGGTCAAGTACGTCGAGTTGACACAAGCACGACACCAACGAGTGTGTGGGGTACTTCAAGCCAATGTCAAGCCTAATTAAGAGGAAACAATGCCATCTCAATGCTATGGTTAAATAATTAGCAGAGAGATTAGGTAAAGTTAGTTTATCGTTGTTGAGGTAATTCTAAAATTTTTCATTTGATCTATGTAATGATGATGTTCATGGCTTATGAAATCTTCTTTGTTCTAATTGAGGCCTAGTATTAGTAGAATAAAATTGAAGCCATGGAATCTAGACAAAAGCTAGGAAGACCACCTCCTGGCTTGTGCTTATGAAGTCTTCTTTGTGAAATAATTTTTTCTTACTAGTATTCCTTATTGACAGTCAAAAAAGTAGAAAGCACTTCCAATATGGAATGATGTGTGCAATCATGTGCAAGTGTAATAGAATGTAAAGGAAAAGAGGTAAATATGTTCATATTTTATTATGTTCTATATTCTCGTTAGAAACACAATTGTCTCTTAATGAAGCACCCTGGAAATTTTATTATATAAAAATTTGAATAAATGGAAATAAATGATTTCCATAATAATGATGTATTTAAAAACATCGTGCCACTATCGTAAGTGCGAGAACACATCGGAAAATTCCGTCAAAATTATAAATCAATCCCAAACATTATTCTTAAGTGTTCCAACAAAGAAATTCGTGCAACAAAAAATCCGATTGACTAAGTGTACATCCACGGTGGATTATCCCAATATGAACCCAGTCGGAACTGTTACAGGAAAAGAAAACGGGAAACCTTAAATAAAAAACGCCATTAGATAAATAATGTTGGAGAGACTTCCAACATTACATATTGTGCCTATTATCGAAATTGGGCCATGGATCACTTTTGGTCCAAAAATAAAAGGGAGCATGAAAAATACCCATAAAACCCAAATAAAGCTGAAAATGGGAGGAGGCAATTAGGGTTAAATGGGATGCAATAATGCTCTCATGGAAACCCAAATTCGTGCCTAGACATCCTTGGAGGTTGATTGATGGCCAACTCCAATGGGGGAAGAGATCTTCAAAACATGGAAGGGGACATGCTAAAACCGCAACTCTTCTTTCCATGTTGCAATAGACTTCCAAAAGCCATAGATGCATAAATACTGTCCACAAAACACCTTGGGGATGAGTTTTACATCTGCTGGGGTCGTGTGGAGGAGTTCTTGGTGGCTAGGGAGCAGGAGATCGACCACACCAAGCTCATCATCTCTCACCATTGCGTCTACTTTGACCTATGCAAACCGTCCACTTGGAGTCGACCAAAGGTAAGTCAAAACCTAATCCCATAGTGCAAGGCTTGTACCCTTGGAAATAGGGTCAAGTCTACTTCTTAACCCCAACTGGAATGCACAATTTCCATGCAGTATACTGGGTGTATTAGGCATCTCCAACCAGTGGTCTGAATAAGGGTTTTCTAAAGAATGAAAATTCCTCAACCCAGAAGGTAGGTTTCTTGGGCCAAACCTTAACAAATCATATACCAATTGTATAGCATCAAGTCTAGTTTAATTTACAATTGGTTTCATCGAATTCCAATAAGTACATCTTGAGTTATAGGCGTTTTGCCAAAGTCGCGCATATTAGGGACTTTTCACGTTCATGTCAATTTATCATGCATTCGAGGCCATTTTAAATTAATTAAAAATCATAGTTCCCTTCTACTCCATGTTTCCAACAACTTTCATGTTGATACTTTTGTCCCAAGAGCCTATTTTAGAAGATATAAGTGTTCCATAGATCTAGCACTTGTTTCCTGCATTTTTCTGCATTTTTGGGTTGATATTTGAACGCGTCCAGACTAGGCGATGCGATTCCCGCCCCTGGTATCGCGTCGAACATGGTCGACGCGATTAATTAATCACGACCATGAGATCTGATGCGATTCTCGTGGTGACCAGTCAACAGGCCGCGTGAGACTTCACGCCGCATGGGAGTCTGTGCTGTCTGAACCAAGGTGGAATACCCTGAGTGATTCAGGTGATTTCCCCACCCATTGCATGTCATATTGGGTATTTCATGAGGTGTGTTTAATGGCTTAAAATTATTAAACCCATAAAGCTATAATCACTCTCTGTTATTATAAATGCTCTTTAATGATGTGACCATTCATGCAACTAGTGTCACTCTCTCTTCATATTCTAGCTTGTTAAAATGATAATTGTTATCTTAAATTATTGCAAACCCATGTATAGTTAAATGCATAGTTCATTCATACTATCATGTGAATTATTTTCCGCAAGTTTGAAATCGATGGATGGTGATTGAGACACATGTTCACTGCACACTTGCACATCTAGGCAGCCCTTTCTTGGGGATTTGGAAGCTCTCTATCGGTCCTTTCGTATCGGTAGACTGGCGACCTTTTCTCTAAGACCTCTGTAAATCTCTGTACTCCGTGGATTCCCTCATGGAGACCGAGTTGGTTGTACCATTGAAGTTCCCTGTAGATAGCGTGCACTTCCTCTCTTCTCTTATTCTCGTGAGTGTGATTTCTAATCTGGACTTAAGTCATTAATGTAAAGAGTGAACTAAAGTATAAAGTGCACCGTTATGTTGCCAAAATTATTATGTTGCCCAAATTATATCTTGACTATGGTGTCATGAAATCATGTTCACAATTACTTATTACATGTTCTCATCATCATCATGAACATGACGTTACACATGCTTACATCTTGAAACTCTTATTGGCCATTAATGACTGTGGGTATCTACATTTAAAATTGAAATGATTGCTGACCGGGCACGGCGAGTGTCCAAGGGCTCCAATCTAGCTCCAATGTGGAGTCATAATATACTGTTAACTATGGGGTAATGATTACTGGCATTGCATTTGCGTTGGAGTATATGCGTGTGAATGCTAGATACAATAACCTCATACACGGTCCTGATGCGCTATCAAGATGGATCTTTCCTTAGTGTACATTAGTGTCTTCGTGCCTGATTAGTGTTACATGATCATGCTCGGCGTGCTTGCTTGCTTGCGTGATATGGCCATCCTGTATTTATTGCAATTTAAAGTGATATCTTGCGTGCTTGTTACATGCCTCACTATTGATAATATATGCTCGATATTCGTTCTAGATCTTGCTCTATCATGATCACTCTATCTAGCTTGTTTCATGTATCATGTTTTAATGAGTTTTATTCGTACATGCATATCATGACAATCATCGTGCTTACCTAGTTCTAAATTGTTAATCCCTTCTATCATTGTCCTAACATTGAGATATAAATCCTACTCTGGGCTAGTTTGCTCATTCCCTACTTTTAACCATTGTAGTGATTATGAATTCAAGAAGAGAAGCAAGTCGAGGATGGGAATGCGTCCGAGTGATGAGCGTTCCACTATGTGTCTAGTTATAGTTAGTTTGCTTTGAGTGTTAGAAAATGTAGTAGGAAGTGAGGAATAAATGTACTTTTTCTTTTATTGAGTCTAGTCCTGTTATCCAATAGTAATGTAACGACCCTCCTTATACTGGTACGATTATACCAATCCACGTCGGTATAATGAACGTCGTCATAGTGGGACATTGAGCAACACTAACACTAGGCTGGGATGTACACAAATATAGCGGAATAATAAGAAGTTTATTCTCATTCCATCATCATCATTAAATATCTACACTCCATAAGCATTTAAAAGAAAACTAAAGTCCACATAATTGCAATTTAAATCAAATTTACATTGTCTAAAGAGTACATCACTTATTCATTACATACTTATGAAATAAAAGTACAATGTCGAAGTCTCCACAACATAAGCTACTCCTCGTGCTCGGAGTCGCTCCTAACTATCTCCTGCTTGGAATGGGACACATGTCACACCTGTACGCCGCAGCAGTATGAGTCTAAGACTCAACAAGTAATTCATGTACAACATCCATACACATCATACGCACATGCTGACTTTTAAATGTAAGAAGTAACACATGTTGCATGCTCTCATACAATCGAAACTAATATACATGGAAAGACTTGTAGCAATAGAATACATGTTACATACTTATAATATTAAACAATATACTCACATACCTATACATGCTCCCTACGTATAACATGTACATGATTTAACAATTCAATAGTATCTATTTTATAGTACAATTCTACAAATATAGAACATGGAATTCAGCATAGGGTGATTAGCATCCTAGCATGGATTCTAATCAATTTCACATGCACTTTTCACATTCCTTTACACATTTAACTTGTGTTTTTAATGTAAATATTTACAATTATGCATAATGTCACCTTTTATCGTACATGAATTGAAAGTTAATATATTCAAATTGGTTTGCAACTATACACAATTTAAGTACGAAGCTATCTATTAAATAAAGAGTACATCTAGCATGGAATCTAGATATTCTTTTATGTATTTAATCATAATTATACTCACCATTTGCTTACTGTTTTGACATGAATTAACATATTCACATAGTTTAGATTATTCACAAAACACACATTCACTTTATACTTTCACATGCTCATTTTACACATTGCCGCAATTCACATATTCGTATTCACATAATTCGCATTTTACACTTAGTTGTCATGACACCTAGTCAAACCACCACTAGAAGGACACACATAACACATTCACATACCTATCACCTAGGCAAAATAGTGATAGATCTGGTTAACTGCGTAGAACCGGGAGAAGCTCTTTCCACCCTAACCGTGGTACTTGTCCCCTCTAGGATTTCATCCTAATTGCCCATAGGATTCCACACATTGAACCTTTCCGTGGGGACTTTACTATGGTACAGTTCGACAACCCTCTATGCTAGTAGTGTCACATACGGCACAATTTATACACTTTTCACATTATCACATTGTCATAGTATTCACATTATTAGAATCATACGCATTACATTTAACACCTATACATGGATTAGTTTTCAGATCATATCATTACTGTTCAAAATGAAAATTTACTCTTAACACAGACCTAAGCATCCAGCTAGCAACTGAATTACCCATAATTAACAAGGCATGTTTAATATGGTCATTTCTCTCTTTAAATCCATAATAGTGCTTACTGTTCTCCAAACATCATGAAATTTTTATAACAGGATCCAACAGTAAATACATCAATATGGTGCATACTGTGCTAGTCTTTCAAATTGCACTTCATATTCTGCTACATACATCATTCGTTGTTTTAAATTGGTGATTCATTTGCCTTCTTCTCACATCCTCTCGGAAAAGTATTTGGTGTTGAAGAGTTTCTAAAATTTATCCCACTCTATGTTGATGTTGGGTAATTGTCCACTGGCAGCTTCCACCAGGCTCTAGCATCGCGGTCCAACTGGAAGGTTGGCAGAAGGACTTTCTCTTGCTCTGAACATTGCATAACCCTAAAGATTCGTTCCATTGCCTTCACCCATTTTTCAGCTTCATCGGGATCCAGATTCCATTAAACCTAGGGGATTTATTCATTGAAAGTTCCCATATAAGTCTCCTGCCCCATTTCTTGCTCCTGCTTGAATCACGTTGTTAAGGGCTTGAGTTAACCCCTGTACGGTCTGTTGTAATTCGGCATTGGTGCATGCTCGCCACCATCACCTATAGTTCCTGTGAGCAATAATACTTATTATTTCATTCTTAAACATAGGGTGCTTATACATAGTTTAAGCTCCTAGCATCTCCTAGCATAACCCCAAGCCTTACCCAATCTCTCACATAGTTACGGTGGTTGACTTAGACACGGTCATGGCAGTCCACCAAGAACATCCTAGACTTAAAATATCTTATTAGGCAACCCTAGGCTCTGATACCAACTGTCACGCCCCTCCAATTTAGCAACGGAATAAATCGGAGGGAGACGTGAGCAACAAGTATGGTAACGTGAATTGCACATACAGACGCAAACATCAGAGCATCTAACGAACAATAATTGAAATAAATTATTCATTTCATTATAAAATCACTAAGACTATTACAACCACTAATTCGGAGCCAATATCTAGGGCTCAATGACATCATTACATTGAAAAGAAATTTAAAGCAATAACTATTAGACTCCTAGTACTAGGACAACTTCATCAACTGACTCCAGGTCGCTCATCACACCCGTCCCATTGGTGTGTGTGATGTCATTGTCTGACTTACTTGAGACACAATAACAAATAACGAAGGGTGAGCGATAATGCCCAGTAGGACATAAATCTCAGGCTCAAGCAGGCTTTAAACTTAATGCATTAAATGATAGAGTAACTAATGATAGAAAGAGAGAGTCAAGTAATGTAAGAGACAACATGATAGCACGTGATTGAAATAACGTGAGTATATCACAAGAATTGAGTATAGCACAATGATTTAACACAAGTAATGTCAACATCAAACATAGCAAGTAACATGTATAGCGGGAGAGAGAAAGTAGATGGTAACGTAGAGAGAGTAAATTGCACTTTGATTGATTTTCCTCAATTGAAATAGTATGGCACTTGGTTATCCGTAGATAGCCGAAAGAAAACATAGCACTTGTTTTGATTATTAATGGCACTTTGTTGTCAAAGGACAGAAGAGAATATAGTTAAACACAACAGTGCAGTAGGAGAGTATGACAGTAGTCGCTCAATAATAGGATAGTAGCAGTTCAGTAATAAATCAATGGTATTGCAATACGTCTGAACAAACAGACTAATAGTATAACAATCAATGTCTAGCTAATTCAGAACAGTCAGTCAGAACCGGTGCAAATGCAGACACCGTCATTAGCCCCTGCAGGTATTTTCGGGTGGCTCTCTACCCCCAGGACTATATTGGATCCCCTCGGACACTCTCCGTGCCCTCAGTAGTATGCATTCAAGTCAGTACAGTCACAAGACCCATTTAGCACTAGACAGTCAAGAACTATACAAAACAGTAGGAGCCACACAGCTCAAGGGTACCAAGAGAGTTCCAAATGAATAGACGAGATGGATGAGATAGTAGAGTGAACTTGAATAGATGAGCGAGCAGAGTGTAGATGAGATCTTATGGTCATTGGACGTGAAACGTCAAGTAAACATGCGATAGTAACAGTTTCACAACATGTGCACTTGGTGTTGGCAGTCTGGTGGAATACACTACCTTTCCGCTGACCATGTTACACATAGGTCCAGTGGTCCGGCGTGATTCAAGATAAGAACGAGAGCAAAGTAAGGCCGTTTGGATCTTGCCAATCCCTAAAGGGTATCATAGGTGTTAGGGTACAACCAGCTCGTCGACCATATGGGAATCCATGCACAGAGGAGACTTACGAGGCCTTGGTCAAGGGGTCACTAGTCCAGCGAAAGGAATATCCGGAAGAGAGTTCACCATAAGCCAAGAAGAGGCTTTCCTATTGTGCTAGAGTGTATGCGCATGCCGCGCATGAGAATCGCTCAATGCGTATGTGAATCCGATTATGGAAAGTCTAGTTAAAAAACTCTGTTTATGGAAACTTCAATTTTGGAAACTCTATATATGGCAAGTATCATGAGTACTAAAACATGCATGACCAATTTTAGCAAGTAACTATGAGTTTTTAGCAAGTTCATTAACAAGGCAAGAAGTGAATAATCGGTAGGTAGAGAGCATGATCATGAACATAAGATCAATTAAAAATCATGCGAACATGCTTTAACTTTCATATGGGCTGTTAAATGCAATGATAATACTTTCTAGAACCTTCCTAGATTGGATCAAACTCCCACATGCAAAGAACGACACAAAACGATGGAAACCAAGACGTATGCCCCTTAGAAGGCAAATGCAGTCCCATCCCTTCACTTCCTTAGGTCATAACTCATTGATTTTTATTCAAATATACACATGAATATAGAATATTGAAGCCCTTTTAATGCGGAATCTAGCAAAGAAAATGGCTTGTCAATCCGAGGTCTATAGAAAAAGTTATGTCCGATTAAGTGGACATAGGCAGAAGGCGACACATTGCCTGTCGCCTTCAGAGCATGAAGGCGACCATGATCTTGTCGCCTTCTTAAGAAGACCACAAAACCATCTGGTTTTTGGTATGGGTCGCAACCATGATGTTGTCGCATTATGTTAGGGACGTGTCGACCTGTCACCACCAGAATATGGCGTTTGGGTTGCTTTTTCTACCTATTTCCAACTCCGACTTGGATTAGGTTTGACACCTATGGGTTTGAAAATAAAAACAAATGCTATGGTGATCCAAATTGGGTGAAACCACCTTTTCTAGTTAGAGTACTTCTAATACCTTGTACGGTAGCAAATAATCGAGAAACAAAGGTCATTGACTATGTAATAAGATGTATTGGGACTGACTATGTGAATCTGACATAGTGTTCATGTTTGGATTAATACTCACATCACAGTCAACGAAAATTGGATAAACCAGTGCCAAATGAAAATAGACTCATATGGTAACAAGTTATATGTTGAACACTTGGTCTCAAAACGACTCCACAAAGAGGTATGGAACTTCTAACACAAGTCAAGGTTAAATTGTGACAGTACATTGTCAAGATGATGCAAGATTTAATTCATGACGTAGGATGGACGAATTAAGGCTTCTAGGGGCAAAATATGCCTAACATCCATCAGTAAATCCAGTTAAAATTTAAGAGCACGAGGTTGAGTATACATAGAGATTAGAATGTCACGTCCCGAGAATTACGCAGCGGATATGATAATTAATTCGAGTCGATAATTCGAGACGTGGATAGTCGGCAAATAAGCCTCTAGCTAGCACGCACTAAATGTGTATCTACACAACATCATAATAGGGCCCAAATGTTGAACTCAATATAAATTGTATTCAAATCTCAACTCATTGTATTTCAAATAGAAACTATTACAGGACTAAGACTCAATGAAAGGAAAGTAAATAATACTTCTCACTTCCTACTACATGTTCTAACTCTCAAAGCAAATTACTATAACTAGACTCATAGTTGGAACGCTCATCACTCGGGCGCATTTCATCCTCGACTCGCTCTTCCTCTTGAACTTCATAGTCACCTAGATGGGGTAAAAGTAGGGAATGAGCAAACTAGCCCAGTAGGATTTATATCTCAATGTGCGGACATGATATAAGTGATTAACATTTTAGAACTAGGCTAGTACGATGAATGATATGCAAGTACGAATAAAACTCGTTAAAACATGATATATAAAACAAGCTAGAGAGAGAGATCATGATAGAACAATATTGATGAACAAGATGACAAGAGAGAACTAGAAAAAGATCATTTTGTACAAGCACGTAAGATTTCACTTGATGTTAATAGCTTTCAAGAACGCAAGATATCACTATTGCATAAATGTAGGATGGCCATACACGCAAGCAAGCACGCACGAGCACGATCAAGTAACACTAATCAGGCACGTAGACACTAATGTACACCGAAAAAAGATCCATCAAGAATGTACACTAGATCACGTGTATGTGGTATTGTATCTATCATTCAACACGCACGCACGATTTTCCCAGCGCAGATGCAACGCCAGTAATCATTATACCCCATGGTTAACAGTATATCTATGACTCGCCGTCATTGGGGCTAGATTGGAGCCCTTGGACACACGCCGTGCCCTGTCAGCATCTCACTTAAATTTTTAAATGTAGATACCCACAGTCATTTTTAATGGCCAATGAGAGTTTCAATAAGTAAGCATGTGTAATGTCATGTTCATGATGATGAGGAAACAAGTAGTGGGAAATGGAACTTGATTTCACGAATACAATGGTCAAGAGATAAATTCGGCAGCATAACAGTACGATTTATACTTTCGTTCAATCTTTACATTAATGGCTTTAGTTTAGTTTGTAAGTCTCACTCACGAGAACAAGAAGAGAAAGGAAGTGCACGCCATCTCTCAGGAACTTCAATGGTACAACCAACTCGTCGGCCATGTGGAATCATGGTCAGAGGAGATTTACGGAGGCCTTGGTGAAAAGGTCGCTAGTCTACCGATTCGGAATGACCGGTAGAGAGTTTCCAATTTCCCAAGAAAAGGCTGCCTAATAGTGCTAGTGTGTAGTGCGGTACGCGTGTCTCAATTCTCAAACCATCGGTCTCAATCTCGCAGGAAGCACTTGACAATGTAAATGGAATAAAACTATGCACTTTAACAAGTCATGGTTTGCAAGATTTTATGTTAACCATTATCATTTAACATGGTAGAACAGTAGGAAGATTAAATCACAAGAAACGTGAATGGATCATAACATTTAAGGAGCACTTAGAATAGCATTCATGTAATTAAAACTTTTAAATGGGTTAATAAATTTTAAGCCATCAAATAACAATCATGTAATGATCAGACCCAAGACAGGCAACTTACACAGTAAATATCATATTTAAACAGATCTTGGGTATATGCAAAAAACTATGCATGAAAACACGTGGTTTCAGGTAAAGTTCTGAGATCGCGACATAGCATATAAGGAAGGCGACATGGGTGTCAGGCCCGGGGACAGATAGCGACAGGGTCTTACAAGGAAGGCGACAGGGTGTCGTCAGGTCGGGGTCAGATCGCGACAGGCTCATGTAAGGAAGGCGACATGTCGGGCCCAGAAGGCGACACAGGGGTGTGAGCATCGCGACAGGGAAGTCAGAACAGGCAGGTAGATAGCGACGGAGCGCACGTCGCATTCAGAAGGCGACTAGAGGGGTGTGAGCATCGCGACAGGGAAGTCAGAACAGGCAGGTAGATAGCGACGGAGCGCACGTCGCATTCAGAAGGCGACTAGAGGGGTGTCGCGACAAGACCTCTGAAGGTGACCTATCGAGTCGTCGCGTTCACAGGGTCCGTGCCTGGCTCGGACAGATCAAGGACAGTGCCTTGGATTACGGACCTGTCTTTCCTTCTTTTGACATAGGGTTGCTCTAAAATAGAGAACAAATTGAACGGTGCATGAAAAATAACGAAACCAGTTTAAAATAACCTAGACATACTAGGGTACTTCCAGTAATTTGGAATTGAACAATAAAGATGGTTTCGATAGGCTTTGATCACGGGGAACACAAGGTCAGAACAAGGGTAACTTGAAGGCGTAGTCTTATGCAGCAACCTATTACCACGCTTATAACTCTCTAACTAATGAGATCTAGACAAAAGTTCAACATGAAACCTGACGAGGACATCAAGTAGAATAACTTTCATGTTATAACGTTTCTCTAATTCGGTCATGAAACATGTTCCATAAATTAAGAACAGGAAAAGCTCTAACAGTGCGCGACTTTGGCAAAACGCTTATAAATCAAAATCTACTAAATGAATTCAATGAAACCAGTGGGAAATGAAACTTAACTTGATGCTCTACACATTGGTATAGGATATGTTAAGGTTTGGCCGGAGAAACCTACCTTTTGGGTTGAAGAAGTCTCGTTACTCCAGAAAACCAGTGTTCAGACCACTTGTAGGAAAACGCTTACTACTATGTGTATACTATATGGAATTTGGGCATTCCACTTGGGTTAGAACGTAGACATTACCCTATTTCAGGGGTATAGGCATTGCAAGGTTTGGTTTAGGTTGACTCACCTTTGGTCGACTTTAAGAGAGTGGTTTGTGCAGGTCGCAGTAGATGAGAAGGGGAAGAAGAACAGCTTCTTGTGGTTGTTCCACAGCTCCTCAGCCACCAAGAGCTCCTCCACACGACCCTAGCAAGTTCTAAATTCGTTCCTAGGGTTTGGGTGAAGAGTATTTAAGTAACCATGGTGTTTAGGAGTCCTATTATAACTAGGAAATGAGGGTTTCGGGATTGGCATGTTTGTTTCCTATTTTTGATGATTTCCTCCTCCCTTTGAGTGTGTGAGGCATTAGGAAACCACCCCTCATAGTTAGCACGAATTTGGGTTGCCATGAATGCATGATTGCATCCCAATTTAACTCTAATTGCCTCTTTTAATTTAGCTTATTTATGGTTACGAATTTCTATGTATTTTCTAGCTTTATTTGATTTTTGGGTCATATGTTGCCCATTAGCCCAATTATGATAATGGGTCATCAATATATAATGTTGGAAGTCTCCCCAACACTTTTATTTAATTTTTGATTGCGTCGTATTCCGTGTAACGGTTTTCCGACTTATTCATGAATTACGATAATAAGTCGCGAACACTTTAGACTTGGATGATCTGATTTTTCTTGGCACAAATTTCTTTGTGAAACATTTAGTAATGATATTTAGGGTTGATTTATAATTTTTACGGAATTTTTCGATGTGTTTTAGCACACACGATAATGATACGTATGTTATAAATACTCCGATATTATGAAAATTATTTATTTCCATTTATTTGAATTTTGTGTAATTAAAATTTTCGGGGTGCTACAAAGAATAAAGAAGAAGGGTGGGTTCATGGTGTTGCAGAACTTCAAAAATCAACATAAAAGATTGGCCGATGGGAAAAATATGAAACATGAGGGTTTTGTTCCTAGTATATGGAACAATCTACAGACAAAATTAATTAGGTTTTGCTCTTGAGAATGCCTACCTTTAGTCATTTTACTCTTCTAGGGCAAGAACTTGAAGAACTCGGGATGAAGCTGATGAAGCTTTCAACCCATGAAATCTCCTCCTCCTTGGCCTCTTCTCCACGTCCAGCAAGTTCCAGCAACATGTTAGGGCCGGCCATGGAGAGATTGGGGAGTATTTATGCTTGTTGGGTTTCTATTTCGTAATAGGACTCCAACTCCTATTTAATTACGAATTTTCCTATTTAATCCCACCTTCCAACCTTGAGATGTCCTATTGGGGTTGGGTTGGGATCCAAATTCATGGCCAACCTATTTGGATAGGTTTAGTAATCCAATTCCAACCAAAACATCCTATTTAATGCATTAAATACCTCTTTTCTATTGAAGAAATAATTAAGTTGCAAATTTAGAATATTTTTCTATTATTTATCTTTTTAAAAATCTTTATTTTGGCCCAATAAATTTTATATGGTCAATTTAACCAAACCCATTATTTATTGGAATTTATCTTATGAGATTTCCCTTTTTAATT
Organism: Colocasia esculenta; assembly: GCA_014218235.1. NCBI lineage: Eukaryota > Viridiplantae > Streptophyta > Magnoliopsida > Alismatales > Araceae > Colocasia > Colocasia esculenta. The sequence continues at coordinate 41,417,857 of CM024756.1, forward strand.
AGGGAATAATAGAGTTAGGATTTCATTGTATTTTCTTATTGAATTTATTCATCGGCTATGAGAGGTCCATTGGTCCAAACCCAATAATGGTTAATCATTACATGATGTTGGAAGTCTCTCTAACATGTTCGTTAAATTTATGGGCACGTTATTTTCCGTGTTAACGGTTTCCGACTTAGTTCTCTAAGTTGAATAATGGTCACATTATGACGTATACCTGGCCAATCGGATTTTTTGTTGCTTAAATTTCATAGTAGAACATTTAGAAATAACGTCTAGGGTTGATTTATCATTTTTACGGAATTTTTATATGTGTTCTTGCACATACGATAATGGTATGTATGTTTGCCATTATTTTATTTTATAGAAACTTATTATTTCAATTTTTTAAATACTGAATTTTCGGGTTGCTACATCCTCCCCCACTTAAAAAGAATTTGGTCCCCCAATTCATATGATATGATACGACTACCAATTTATTCTAAGTATTTCAATCCATCATCTCCCCCACATAGAGCCTTACTATCGTGAAAATAATATGAAATTATACTAAGGGTGTAGTGATAATACCTTGTCCACCTTCATTGGCATGATTCATATCCACAGGGCTTGTAATCGTCCTTGACGTGGAGTTTAGTTCTTCTTTGTTGGGCAATCGATGACTCGATGTTGTTGATTTCCACATCGCAAGCATCTGCCCAATTTCTTCCAACAGTTATCAACTTGATGCCCTGGCTTTTCACAAAATTCAAAAACTTCCTTCGTTTCACCTCACCTTTCATTCTCTTCCTATCTACTGTATTTCTTCCTTTATTATCATTGGAATGAGTAGTACGTTCCCTTTTCAACACCTTCTTCTTATGGATCTTTCAAGAAGTTTCATGGTGTCCTCGACTATTGAGCTCTTAATACCATGTCTGAATATACTACAATGTCTAGTGGAGCCAACTTTTCCCAGAACATAGGTCTCAACCCTTCTAAGAATCTCTTTGCCATCATCTTTTCCGTACTCACAAATGTGGTGCATACTGCTAGTCTTTCAAATTGCACTTCATATTCTGCTACAGACATCATTCGTTGTTTAAAATTGGCGAATTCATTTGCCTTTTCTCATGAATCTTCTCGGAAAAGTATTTGGTGTTGAAGAGTTCTAAAAATTATCCACTCTATGTTGATGTTGGGTAATTGTCGACTGGCAGCTTCCCACCAGGCTCTAGCATCACGGTCCAACTGGAAGGTTGCCAGAAGGACTTTCTCTTGCTCTGAACATTGCATAAACCTAAAGATCCGTTCCATTGCCTTCACCCATTTTTCAGCTTCATCGGGATCCAGGGTTCCATAAACCTAGGGGATTTATTCGTTGAAAGTTCCCATATAAGTCTCCTGCCCCATTTCTTGCTCCTACTTGAATCACGTTGTTAAGGGCTTGAGTTAACCTCTGTACAGTTGTTGTAATTGTGCATTGGTGCATGCTCGCCAGCCATCACCTCTAGTTCCTGTGAGCAATAATACTTATTAATCCTTGTTAACTTAGGGTGCTTATACATATAGTTAAGCTCCTAGCATCTCCTAGCATAACCCCAAGCTTTACCCAATCTCTCGCATAGGTATGGTGGTTGACTTAGACACGGTCATGGCAGTCCACCTAGAACATCCTAGACTTAAAATATCTTATTAGGACATTCTAGGCTCTGATACCAACTGTCACACCCCTCCAATTAGCGGCAGAATAAATTAGAGGAGACTGAGCAACAAGTATGTAACGTGAATTGCACATACAGACGCAAACATCAGAGCATCTAACAAACAATAATTGAAATAAATTCTTCATTCATTATAAAATCACTAAGACTATTACAACTAATAATTCGGAGACAATACCTAGGCTCAAGACAAATCATACATTGAAAAGAAATCTACAACAATAACTATTAGACTCCATAGTACTAGGGAAACTTCATCAACTGATCCAGGTCGCTCATCACATGGTCCCATCAGTGGCGGATCCAGAATGTTATTTTAGTGGGGTCCTATTGGTGCACCCATATAATTTCAGTGTGGTCACCCATGGTAAATATTTATCCTCCTAATACAACTCTTTTTAAAAGTGGGGTCATAGGACCCCACTGAGCATGTGCTGGCTCCGCCCTGGTCCCGTCCCATTAGTGTGTGTGACGTCATTGTCTGACTTACCTGGACACAGAATAACAAATAACAAAGGGTGAGCGATAACGCCCAGTAGAACATAAATCTCAAGCTCAACCAGGCTTCAAATAATTAATGCATTAAATGGCAGAGTAAGTAATGATAGAGAGAGAGAGAGTCAAGTATTGTAAGAGATAGCATGATAGCACGTGATTGAAATAGCGTGAGTGTCCAGATATAGCACAAGAATCAAGTATAGCACAATGATTATGAACACAAGTAACGTCAACAACAAACAATAGCAAGTAACATGTATAGCGAGGTGACAGAAAGTAGATGGTCACGTAGAGAGAGTAAATTGCACTTTGATTGATTTTCCTCAATCGAAATAGTATGGCACTTTGGTTATCCGTAGATAGCCGAGAGAAAACATAGCACTTGTTTTGATTATTATATGGCACTTTGTTGTCAAAGGACAATGTGAGAATATAGTTGAACAATAACAGTGCAGTAGGAGAGTACAACAGTAGTCGCTCAATAACAGGATAGTAGCAGTTCAGTAATAGTCAGTGGTAGTGCAGTACGTCTGACAAACAGACTAACAGTATAACAGTCAATGTCTAGCTAATTCAGAACAGTCAGTTCGAACCGGTGCCAATGCAGACACCGTCATTAGCCCCTGTAGGTATTTTCGGGTGGGCTCTCCTCCCAGGACTAGATTGGAGCCCCTCAGACACTCTCCGTGCCCTTAGCAGTGTGCCTTCAAGTCAGTAGAGTCACAAGACCCATTTAGCACTAGACAGTCAAGAACTGTACAAAACAGCAGGAGCCACACAGCTAAGGGTACCAAGAGAGTTCCAAATGAATCGACAAGATGGATGAGATAGTAGAGTGAACTTGAATAGATGAGCGAGCATAGTGTAGATGAGATCTTATGGTATTGCACGTGAAACGTTGAGTAAACAAGCGATAGTAACAGTTGCACAACACGCACACTGGGTTGGCCGTCAGGTGGAATACACTACCTTTCCACTGGCCATGTTACACACAAGTCCATAGGTCCGGCGTGATTCAAGAAAAACGAGAGCAAACTAAGGCCATTTGGATCTTGCCGATCCCTAAAGGGTATCATAGGTGTTAGGGTACAACTAGCTTGTCGGCCATGTGGGAATCCATGGACAGAGGAGACTTACAAAAGCCTTGGTCAAGGGGTCACTAGTTCGGCGAAAGCAATATCCGACGGAGAGTTCACCACAAGCCAAGAAGAGGCTTTCCTATCGTGCTAGAGTGTATGCGCATGCCGCGCGTGAGAATCGCTCAAGTGCATATGTGAATCTGATTATGGAAACTTTAGTTATAAAAAACTCTGTTTATTGAAACTTCAATTTTGGAAACTCTATATATGGCAAGTATCATGAGTACTAAAACATGCATGACCAATTTTAGCAAGTAACTATACGTTTTAGCAAGTTCATTAACAAGGCAAGAAAGTGAATAATCGGTAGGTAGAGAGCATGATCATGAACTTAAGATCAATTAAAAATCATGTGAACATGTTTAATTCATATAGGTTGTTAAATGTATGATAAGACTTTCTAGAACCTTCCTAGAATGGATCAAACTCCACATGCAAAGAACGACATTAAACGATGGAAACTAGACGTATGCCCCTTAGAAGGCAGATGTAGTCCCATCCCTTCACTTCCTTAGGTCATAACACATTGATGTTTTATTCAACTATCACATATAATATACCATATTGAAGCCCATGAATGAGGAATCCAGCAAAGAAAAACAGCTCGTCAATCCGAGGTCTATAGAAAACGTTATGGCCAATTAAGTGGACATAGGCAGAAGGCGACACATTGCCTGTCGCCTTCAGAACATGAAGGCGACCATGATCTTGTCGCCTTCTTAAGAAGACCACAAAACCGTCTGATATTTGGTATGGGTCGCGACCATGATGTTGTCACTTATGGTAGCAACGTGTCAACCTGTCGCCACCAGAATATGGCGTTTGGGTTGCTTTTTCTACCTATTTCCAACACCGACTTGGATTGGGTTTGACACCTATGGGTTTGAAAATATAAAAACAAATGCTAGGGTGTTCAAAATTGGTGAAACCACCTTTGTTAGTTAGAGTACTTCTAATACTTTGTACAGTAGCAATAATCAAGAAACAAAGGTCGTTTGACTATGTAATAAGACGTATTGGGACTGACTACATGAATCTGACACTGTGTTCATGTTCAGATTAATACTCTCAGCACGGTCAAAAAAAATTGGAGAAACCATTGCTAAATGAAAATAGACTCATAGGGTAACAAGTTCTATGTTGAACACTTGGTCTCAAATGACTCCCCAAAGAGGTATGGAACTTGTAACACAAGTCAAGGTTAAATCGTGATAGTACATCGTCAAGATAATGCAAGATTTAATTCATGACGTAGGATGGATGAAAATTAGGGCTTCTAGGGGACAAATATGCCTAACATCCATCAGTAAATCCAGTTAAAATTTGAGAGCACGAGGTTGAGTATACATAGAGATTAAGAATAAAGAAGAAGGGTCAGGTTCATGGTGTCTACAGAACTTCAAAAGTCAACCATAAAAGATTGGCTTGATGGGAAAATATGAAACTTGAGAGTTTTGTTCCTAGTATATGGAACAATCTGCAGACGAAATTAATTAGGTTTTGCTCGTGAGAATGCCTACCTTTAGTCGTTTTACTCTTCTAGGGCAAGAACTTGAAGAACTCGGGATGAAGCTTGATGAAGCCTTCAACCCACGAAATCTCCTCCTCCTTGGCCTCTTCTCCACGTCCAGCAAATCCAGCGGCTTGTTAGGGCCGGCCATGGAGAGATTGGGAAGTATTATGCTTGCTGGGTTTCTATTTCCTAACAGGATTCCAACTCCTATTTAATTACGAATTTTCCTATTTAATCCCACCTTCCAAGTCTTGCCATGTCCTATTGGGGTTGGGTTGGGATCCAAATTTGTGGCCAACCTATTTGGATAGGTTTAGGAATCCAATTCCAACAAAAATTCCTATTTAATGCATTAAATACCTCTTTTCTATTTAAGAAATAATTAGTTGCAAATTAGAGTATTATCTATTATTATCTTTTTAAAAATCCTTATTTTGGCCCAATAAATTTTATATGGTCAATTTAACCAAACCCATTATTTTTTGGAATTTATCATATGAGATTTCCCTTTTTAATTAGGGAATAATAGAGTTACGGATTTTATTATATTTTCTTATTTGAATTTATTCATGGGCTAAGAGAGGTCCATTGGTCCAAACCCAATAATTGTTAATCATTACATGATGTTGGAAGTCTCTTTGACATGTTCGTTAAATTTATGGGCACGTTATTTTTCCGTGTTAACGGTTTTCCGACCTAGTCCCTAAGTGGATAATGGGTCACATTGTGACATATACTAGGCCAATCGGATTTTCGTTGCTTAAATTTCTTAGTAGAACATTTAGAAATAATGTTTGGGGTTGATTTATCATTTTTACGGAATTTTATATGTATTCTTGCACATACGATAATGGTATTATGTTTCTATTATTCTGTTTTTATAGAAATTTATTATTTCGAATTTTTAAAATACTGAATTTTCCGGGTTGCTACATATATATATATATTATATGTACATACACAAGCATCTAAACATTACATAACCAAACATCTAAATAAGAGGGCAAAATTCGAGGGCCTTACACCCTCTCCCCTTAAAGAAACTTCGTCCTCGAAGTTAGAACGACACTACTCAAACAATTGGGGATATTTCTTCATCATAGCATCCTCAAGCTCCCATGTAGCCTCCTCTTGCGAGAAGTTCCACCATAGCACTTTCACGGACGCAATGCTCTTGTTCCAGAGATGCTGAACCTTCCGATCAAGAATAGCTACTGGTTGCTCAACATAAGATAGATCTGGCTGAATCTCGACTGGCTCGTGACTAATAACATGAGAGGGATCTCGGACATATCTCATAAGCATAGATACGTGGAATACAAGATGAACACTAGCTAATGCGGGGGTAAAGCTAGCTCATATGCCGCGCTGCCCAACGCTTGAGAATCTCATATGGGCCAATGAATCTAGGATTTAATTTTCTATGCCTGCCAAATCTGACAACATCTCGAATAGGCGAAATCTTCAAAAAGACATGCTCGCCAACCTCGAACTCCAAATCCTTTCTTCTGTTGTCGGCGTAACTCATCTTCCAATCCTGCGCCGCAACAAGTCGCCTCCTGATAAGCTGGATCTTATCTGAAGTCTCATGCACTAACTCCGGGCCGATCAACTGCCTATCACCAGTCTCCTCCCAAAATAAAGGAGATCCACAAAGCTTGCCATACAATACCTCAAATGGAGCCATACCAATACTCGCATGAAAGTTGTTGTTACATGCGAACTCCACAAGAGGTAGATGACTCTCCCAATCATCCTTCCAATCTAATACACACGCTCTCAACATATCGTCGAGCATCTGGATAGTCCTCTCAGACTGTCCATCTGTCTAGGGATGGAATGCCGAACTAAGCTTCAATTCAGAGTGTAATGCATCCTGAAGCCCCTTCCACAACCTCGAAGTAAATCTCGAATCGCGATCCGAAATGATCGACTTCGGTACACCGTGCAATCTAATAATGCTACTAACATACAATCTAGCTAAACACTCAACTGACTGCTTCTTCTTCATAGGCAAGAAATGCACAGTCTTAGAGAATCTATCTACAACTACCCAAATCGAGTCATTGCCACTAACTGACTTAGGCAAACCCATTACAAAATCCATAGTGACAGCCTGCCACTTCCATACTGGGATTTTCATCTTTTGCATAAGACCAGATGGTCACTGCCGCTCAGCCTTCACTTGCTGGTATACTAAACACCTGATACGAAATCCGCTACATCCTTCTTCATGCCAGACCACCAAAATTATCTCTTTAAATACTGGTACATCTTAGTGTTACCCAGATGAATAGAGAATCTCGACCTATGAGCTTCTGCTAATACATGCTCACGGACATCCACAATATCAGGAACACAGACTCGGTGATGGAACCTAATCACACCATCCTCATCACAAGCAATGCCTGCCTTGCCCACTAACTCCTGGAGTCTAGGGTCGGATTTTGCTGCTCGATCACCTCATCCACACCGTAGATAGGATAGACAATTGAGCCACGAATGCCTGACACAATAATGGCTCTAACTTAGTCATCGCACAAGTAGCATCCTCCAACTCTTCCAATCCGCTAGAGTAAGGACCTCTTCCTGCTAAGAGCATCCGCTACGACATTCGCCTTTCCAGGATGATACCGAAGATCGAAGTCGTAGTCCTTGAGGAACTCAATCCATCTTCTCTACCACAGGTTTAATTCCTTTTGATAAAAGAGATACCTCAAGCTCTTATGGTCAGTGAACACCTCAAATCTGACACCATAAAGATAGTGCCTCCATATCTTTAGTGCATGAACCACTGCTGCAAGCTCCAAATCATGAGTCGGATAGTTAGGCTCATGCTCCTTCAATTGATGAGAAGCATATGCCACTACCCTTCCCTGGTGCATCAACACACAACCTAAACCAATCCGAGATGCATCCGAGTAAATGGCAAAACCCTCTACACCACTCGGTAAAATCAATACCGGTGCAGAAGTAAGCTTAGCCTTCAAAAATTGAAAGCTACTCTCACACTCCTCGACCAAACAAACTTCACACCCTTCCTGGTTAACTTAGTCAAAGGTGCGGCGATAGATGCAAACCCCTCAATGAATTGCCAATAATAGCCTGCTAAATTGAGGAAGCTACGAATCTCCGATGGGGTCCTGGGAATCTCCCAATCTCACAAAGCCTGGACCTTTGCTGGATCAACTGCTACAGCAGTGCGGAGATAACATGCCTAAGGAAATGAACCTCTCGCATCCAGAAATTGCACTTGTTGAATTTAGCATACAGCTTATGCTCTCGGAGAACTTCAAGCACTACCCTCAAATGCTGACGGTGTGTGGCCTCATCTGGAGAATAGACCAACACATCATCGATAACACTACGATAAAACTATCTAGGTAAGGTCTAAACACATTGTTCATGAGATCCTTGAACGCTGCAGGGGCGTTGGTCAGACCAAAAGGAAGAACTAAAACTCATAATGTCGGTTAAGGGTCCTAAAGGTCATCATGGACACATCCTCACTCCTAATCCTCAACTGATGATAGCCAGACCGTAGATCAATCTGGAAAAGATCGATGCATTCTGCAACTGGTCAAATAGATCATCAACCCGCGTTAAGGGATACGTGTTCTTTACAGTCACTTGGTTGAGCTTCCTATAATCAATGCATAACCTAAGTGACCCTCCTTCTTCTTTACAAAAAAAATAGGTGCCCCCAAGGAGATACACTAGGGCAAATAAATCCCTTATCTAGAAAATCTTGCAAAAGAACCGTACCTTCGTGACATTATCCACATGCTCGACATCCTCTCGTGCTAGGGCAAACACTCAAGCTTGGGCTCGAGGCCATCCTGGTGTTCCTATAGTTGGCGCTACTACTGCTACCGCTGTTGGGGCTGGCGCTCCACGCTGGACTCCCTGCTGAAGTCTAGGGTAGTCCCGAATCTGATGCTCGCTGCTCCTTTACTTCAAACACTTTCCCACCATCTTCCAGCACTCGGGACCGCCATGTGCCCTTCCACAATGAGGGAACTCCCTCTTGCCGCTAGGCCTACTACCAGGGGACCGGCGAGAAGCTACCTGCTGACTGCTTGCTGCCACAGGACGGTGCGGTGACTAGTACGCTGCCTTTTCCTATCCTACTGCTAGAAAGAGGTGCGATCTCTTCTGCGAAGCCTTCTTCTCCTCCAAATATTGCTCCATCTCGCTCTCCTACCGACAAGCCGCGCTGAGAGCCTCATCTAGGGTACGATGGTCAAATGCCACCACCTCGACCTCGGTGATGGCTTAAGGCCCATCACAAACTTGTTCGCTTTCCTGCGCTCATCAGCCACTATGTGAGGTGCATACTTTGATAATTCTGCAAACCTAGCCTCATACTCAAGTACGGTCATGGAGCCCTGAGTCAAAGTAAGGAACTTCTGCTCCATCTTCTCATGGATATGCTCTGGAACAAACTTTGCCCGAAAGAGCCTCACGAACTCGTCCCATGCTACCTTGACAGCACTGTCCTCAAACCTTGTATGCAGTAACGAAGCCCACCATGAATCGGCTATCTTCTGCATTAAGCCATCTATAAGAACCAAATTTAGGCAATCTAAACTTAAAGAAAATAAATGCATAGCAACTAACACATACCTGTAGCATATAGGTGGCAAGCTGACCTGTCCTCCTCAGTACACCTAATCACTCGGAAGATCTTCTCGATCTCCCTCATCCTGCTCTCTGCTAGCAGTGGATCACTCTCCCCCTTAAAAGAGGGTGGAGCCATCCTCTTGAACCGCTCCATGATGGAAGGACCACCATGGCCATACTCCTGGGGAACTGGAGCTGGAGCTTGAGCCTTCTATAAAAACAAACAACATGTATAACACATAAGCAACATAACAATCATACAATTAAGGAAAAATAGACTACTTCTATCCAATAGTTCTAACTTGAGCCTCCAGCTGAGCCTGGAGTGTGGCCTGAGTATAAGCTTGAGTCTGCATGGCCTGCACCAGACCTTGCATGAATACTCTATATCTACTGGTGGTGGTGGAGGAAGTACAGTAGGTCCTGTGGTGGTGGGGCCTGCTGACACCCCTTTTCCTCTCTCCTCTGCTCATCCTCACGAGCGGGAACACCACGCCTACCATGAGAAGCCATAGCCTGCAAGACAATTTAATCACATTTAGAACTAAGTTATTAATTCCTAACCACTTTCCTATCTATCTTTCATTCATTATTAATCATTTCTACACATGTGGACAAATCTATATAAGACTTAGCATATCATGAAGATGATGGCATATATTCATGTACAATCTCAACCTGGCTTTGATACCAATCTCTGTAACGACCCCCTTTTATACGGTACGATTATACCAATCCACGTCGTACAACGAACGTTGTCACAGTGGGACATTGACCCAACACTAAAACTAGGCTGAGATGTACACAATACAACACAAATACAACAGAATAATAAGAAGTTATTCTCATTCCTCATCATCACATTAAATCAATATAGTCCATATAACATTAAAAAAAAAAAAGTCCACATATAATTTGCAATCAAATAATTATATTTACATGTCTAAATGAGATACATCACTTATTCATTACATACTTATGAAATAAAAGTACAATGTCGAAGTCTCCACATCACAAGCTACTCCTCGTGCTCGGAGTCGCTCCTAACTATCCCTCCTCAGAAGTGGAGACACCTGTCACACCTATACATCGAAGCAAGTATGAGTCTAATAGACTCAGCAAGTAATCCATGTACAACATCCATATGCACATGCTGACTTTTAAATGTAAGAGGTAACACATGTTGCATGCTCTATACAATCGAAACTAATATACATGGAAAGACTTGTAGTAATAGAATACATGTTACATACTTATAATATGAAAAAATATAACTCACATTCCTATACATGCTCCCTACGTATAACATGTACATGATTTAACAATTCAATATTATCTCTTTTATAGTACAATTCTACAAATCTAGAACATGGAATTAAGCATAGGGTGATTAGCAACCTAGCATGGATTCTAATCAATTTCACACACACTTTTCAGTTCATTTACACATTTAACTTGCTATTTTAATGTAAATAATTCACAATTATGATAATGTCATCTTTTATCATACGTGAATTGAAAGTTAAAACTTATTTAAGTGGTTTGCAACTATACACAATTTAAGTACAAAGCTATGAATTAAATAAAGAGTACATCTAGCATGGAATCTAGATATTCTTTTATGTATTTATCATTATATCCTCACCATTTGCTTGCTGCTTTGACATGAATTAAACATATTCACATAATTTACAATTATTCACAAAACAACACATTCACTTTATATTTTTACATGCTCATTATACACATTGCGCAATTCACATATTCGTATTCACATAATTTCACATTTTACACTTAGTTGTCGTGACACCTAGTCCAAACCACCATTAGAAGGACACACATAACACATTCACATACCTATCACCTAGGCAAAACAATGATAGATCTTGGTTAACTGCGCAGAACTGGGAGAAGCACTCTCCACCCCAACCATTGGTACTTGTCCACCTCCAGGATTTCATCCTAATTACCCATAGGATTTTACACACATTGAACCTTTCCATAGGGACTTTACTATGGTATAGTTCCACAGCCCTCTATGGTAGCAGTGTCACATACGACACAATTTATACACTTTTCACATTATCACATTGTCATAGTATTCACATGTAATTAGATTCACACGCATTCACATTTAACACTATACATGGATCAGTTTTCAGATCATATCATTACTGTTCAAAATGAAAATTTACTCTTAACACAGACCTAAGCATGCTGCTACCAACTGAATTACACGTAATTAACAAGGCATGTTTAATATGGTCATTTCTCTCTTTAAATCCATAATAGTGCTTATTATTCTCCAAACATCATGAAATTTTTATAACATGATCCAAACAGTAAATACATCACATGCTTAATTTCTCATATTTTTCAGAGTAGTAAACTAATTTTAGTAATTGAAACCACATTTCAGGCATTTTATCACAAATTTTACTTCAACAGATTTCACAATAACACAACTACAACTAGCACTATTAACACCTGAACATATTCATCATGTAGTCACAGTAAAATTCTGAAACCGTAATTTAACATGGATCTAATTAAAACGAATTATCAATGCTAAATCATGCCCAATATTTTTTACAAAAATTTAAATAAATAGCACAATTGAAAAAATTTCAAACTAATCACATGGCATGATTTACTGAATATACTTGACCATATAGAATTTTTACAGCAAGTAATCATGTCCAAAAATCCAATAAATAGGTCATCAGGATCAAAGTATGCATGCTGTCAAAACCTGTTGAACTTGACGGCACAGATGCTGCCACCAAAATAGGTTAACGACACAGGATCATGCCGCCAACCAGGGATCTTAACGGCACTAGATGTGCCATTAAGTTCCTGTCTGTGCAAACACAGACAGAACGTAGAAACAATGATGAATGGGGGTTCCAGGACACGAGGGAAAAATCTGTAAAATTCCTAGGACCTACTAGAGATGGGCAGGGATGATATAACATGTTACTTGCCTTTGTAAAATTGATAGATGGAATTATTTGCCGGAGAAAGCTCTCCTCGGCCAAGCCAAGAAGCTCCTCAAATCCTTCCCCGAACCGGTTCTATGATGAAGCTGATTGTGCACCGTCGTCGGGGAAGCCTTCCTCTATGCTTAGAGTTCTTCCAGTTGGGATAGATCGTTGGAAGATGCACCCAATCGCCAGATCCAGATCTCCAAAGTTCAGGTTCGCACAAAAAGCTAGGGTTTTTGACAATAGCCAAAAAGGATCTAATTCGGCTAGAGAAGGTGTTTTTATAAGCTAGGGCAGTCGAGTACGCATTTAAGTAGGGGATCCTACCGTTGGAAGGAGGTTTCCTAAACAGAGGGCGAAGAAATCGCGGACGTTCTCGATCTGAAATCGCACATGCTCTGGAAGTAGACGTCCACCTCGGTTGCCGCCAATTTGTAGTTGGCGTCCATCGATCTGGACGTCGACTCAACCCCTAACGTCCATGCATGTTGACATTAATGGCCCTTCCGCCAGAACACAGAAATGCAGAACACCAAGCTTACACTATGTATATTCATACATATAATGTACACTGTATTACATAAACACCATATGTACATAATTAAACAAACATCCATATATGTAGAACTTTATTTATTATATATGCATAGAAATACATAGATATATATATATATATATATATATATATATACAAATAATTGTACTCATAAGTATCTAAACATTACACAACCAACATCTAAATAAGAGGGCAAAATTCGAGGGCTTACAAGTAAAGAGTTGTATTAGTTCACTTTGATACAATGAAATGAGATATGAATACATTTTCAATTGAGTTCAACTTTGGCCCTATCTGATGTGTGTTGATACACATTTAGTGCGTGCTAACTAGAGGCTTATTTACCGACTGTCACATCTCGGGATATCAACTCAATTATCCAAATTATTATCCGCTGCGTAATTCTTGAGACGTGACACTTTAGTGGTATCAGAGATAGGAAAAAAATAGGATGTATGTCTCAAGATTCAGACATACCTATAGAACCTAGGTCATGGAAATTAAATATAGTACCTGGTGAGAATGGGTAGAGACTAGGAATATGTCGAAATGAACCAAACACTCTTACCCATTGACTCTCATAATGTATCTAGGGACATTAATTGGTTCCTATCCTTTCCTTAGGAACCTCATTCAACTACAATGGCTCACAATCAGTGGCAAGCTATGCAAGAAACCATAGCGGTTTGACCCAGGCATTACAGAATGTGGTCTAGGCTGGAAATTAGGCTGCTGCTGCTACAAGGAATGGAGCCGGTGATTTGTCACCACAACTTTAGGAGTATGAACCCTCCTCGTTTCTCTAGATCCCCTGACCTAGATGAGGCGGAGAATTGGCAAGAGGAGATAGAAAGAATTTTACAAGTTATGCAATGCACCAATAGGGAGAAGGTGGCACTGGCCACTTTTCAATTTATTAAGGATGCCCGATCATGGTGGAAGGCCACATCGGCCCATCTGCCTATTGTAGCTGAACTGAAGTGGGCTGGTTTCCTGGAGATTTTCCAAGGAAAGTACTTCTCGGAGAGGGTCAAGGAGAAGAAGGTGGCAGAATTTGCCGTACTGAAATAGAAGGGAGTGTCCGTGGCTGAGTATGAGGCTCAGTTCGCGCATTTGGCTGTGTATGCCCCACATCTGTTGGGAACGGAAGATTGAAGGCTAACCGGTTCATGGATGGGCTCAGGCCCATGTTCATCGAGAAGCTCAGACTCACAAATTCAAACTACACTGAGATGGTCCAAAGAGCTCAGCTGGTAGAAGACACTAAGGCTAAGGTAGAAGGCTTGAGAGGAAAAGAAGTAACAAAGTCAACTTATATAAGGAATGAAGTATCCCACACCACTGGACTGTACACCCAGGGACAACGGTAACAAGAGAATGAATGGAGGCAATGAGATCAATAATAACAAGAAGATCAAGGTGGACGAACAACCAGTTAAGGAGAATTGCAAATTTTGTGACAAGCCTGGGCACGGAACAAACGAGTGCTGGAAGAAGGTAGGAGGTTGCCTGCGGTGCGGGAGTCGGACCACCGCATTCCAACTGTCCCATATTGAAGGACCAGGCTGGGAGGAATCAAGTTGTGCCTAAGCGGCAAGGGCGTTTCAATGTCGGAACCGAGTGGAACTCCCGGATGGAGGTATGATCATTAAACCTTTAGATTGATCTTATGATGTTATCTTAATAGTACATCTCTAAGTGGGGGAGATCATTAAGGAGAAATTGGAAAGGAATAATCTAGCAGTTATACCATAGTTCATCTGGTGGATTTATATGATCATAACAACCATGGAAGAAAATAGGACAGAAGGAATCAAAAGAATAGTATTGGGGGCATAGGTGTAGATGTTGGACTAGCATCCACAAGCTAGAATGTTGAAACAAGTTAGAGGAATTAAATCCGAAACGACCTCAATGATCATAACTATCCAGAGCCAATAATGATCTATGAATTGGGGACCAAATTCTCTTAAGTGGGGGAGGGTGTAGCACCCTGGAAAATTTATTACATAAAAATTGAATAAATGGAAAATATATGATTTCCATATAACGGAGTATTTAAAACATACGTACCACTATCGTACGTGCGAGAACGCATTGAAAATCTGTAAAAATTATAAATCAACCCCAAACATATTCCTAAGTGTTCCACAGAAGAAATTCATGCAACGAAAAATCCGATTGACCAGTGTACGTCACACGGAGACCGATTATCCAAAATAAGGAAACAAGTCGGAAAACCGTTAACACGGAATACCACACGACCATAAATTAAATAAAAATGTTGGAGAGACTTCCAACATTACATATTGATGAGCCATTATCGATATTGGGCCAATGGACCACTTTTGGTCCAAAAATCAAATTGAGCTTGAAAAATACCCATAAATTCGCAACCCTAAAGAAGCTGAAAATGGAAGGAGGCAATTATGGTAGAATTGGATGCAATAATGCTCTCTTGGCAACCCAAATTCGTGCCTAGCCATCCTTAGTGGTTGTGCTTGATGGCCAAGACACTCCAATGGGGGAAGAGATCTTCAAAACATGGAAGGGGACATGCTAAAACTTCAACTCTTCTTTCCTTGTTGCAATATGACTTCCAAAAGCCATATATAGATGCATAAATACTCTCCACAAAACTCTTGGGGATGCGTTTTACATCTTGCTGGGGTTGTGTGGAGGAGTTCTTGGTAGCTGGGGAGCAGGAGATCGGCCACACCAAGCTTATCTTCTTCCCCACTACGTCTGCTTCGACCTGTGAAAACCGTCCACTTGGAGTCGACTAAAGGTAGGTCAAACCTAAATCCCATCGTGCAAGGCTTATACCCCTGGAAAGAGGGTCAAGTACTTCCTAACCCAACTGGAATGCACAATTTTCATGCAGTATACTGGGTGTATTAGGCGTCTCCAACCAATGGTTTGAATAAGGTTTTCTAAAGAACGAAACTTCCTCAACCCAGAAGGTAGGTTTTCTCAGGCAATCCTTAACAAAATCATATACCAATGTGTAGAGAATCAAGTCTAGTTTCATTTACAATTGGTTTCATCGAATTCCAATAAGTACATCTTGAGTTATAGGCGTTTTTCCAAAGTCGCGCATGTTAGGGACTTTTCACATTCATGTCAATTTATCACACATCCCAAGGCCGTTTTAAATTAATTAAAAATCATAGTTCCTTCTTACTCCATGTTTCCAACAACTTTCATGCTGATACTTTTGTCCCAAGAGCCCAAGTTTAGAAAATATAAGCATTGCATGGATCGAGCACTTGTTTCCTACATTTTGCTGCATTTGGGGTTGATATTGAACTGCATCCAGACCAGGTGACGCGATTCCCGCGCTGTATCGCGTAAACCTTGGCCGACGTGATTCTTAAATCACAACCATGAGATCTGACGTGATTCTTACGTGACCAATCAATGGGCCGCGTGAGACTTCGCGCCCCATGGTAGTCTGTGCATGTTGAACCACGGGGAAAACCCCGATGCGATTCAGGCGGTTTCCCACCCATTTCCATATTTAACATTTTTCATCAAACGTCGGGTTCCCCTGATGTAATTCACATCAAATCGTGGCCACATAGGTGGACGCGATTTACCTTTTTCCCAGTTTCGCCTGTTTTGACTATGCACTGCATTATAAAGTGCGTCCACTGTGTAGGATGCGTATTTCAAGGCTAACCGAGGTTGTTTAACATTGTATTGAGTTATCATTTGCATGTATTAATTTTGGTTATTTCATGAGGTGTGTTTATGGCTTACAATTTATTAGCCCATTAAAAGCTATAATCACCCGAATGTTATTCTAAATGCTCTTTAATGATGTGACCATTCATGCAACTAGTGATTCACTCTTCTTACTGTTCTAGCTGTTAAATGTTAATTGTTATCTTAAAATATTGCAAACCCATGCATAGTTCATTTCATGCTATCATGTGAATTGTTTTCTGCAAGTTTGAAACCGATGGATTGTGGATTGAAACACGTGTTCACTACACACTTGCACATCTAGGCAGCTCTTTCTTGGGGATTTGGAAGCTCTCTATCAGTCATTTCGTATCGGTAGACTGGAGACTTTTTCTCTAAGACCCATGTAAATCTCCGTACTCCGTGGATTCCCTCATGGAGACAGAGTTGGTTGTACCATTGAAGTTCCCTGGAGATAACGTGCACTCTCTCTTCTCTTGTTCTCGTGAGTGTGATTTGTAATCTGGACTTAAGCCATTAATGTAAAGAGTGAACCAAGTATAAATGCACAGGTATGCTGCCGAAATTATCTCTTGACTATGGTATCATGAAATCATATCCACAATTAATTAACTGTTCTATCATCATCATGAACATGATGTTACACATGCTTACATCTTGAAACTCTTATTGGCCATTAATGACTGTGGGTATCTACATTTAAAATTGAAATGAGATGCTGCCGGGCAGGTGAGTGTCAAGGGCTCTAGTCTAGCCCCATGGACGGAGAGTCCAATTTTAAAATATACTGTTAACCATGGGGTATAATGATTACTGTGTGGCATCTGCGCTGGGAGTACTTGCGTGTCGATGCTAGATACAAAACCACATACACGGGTCCTAGTGTGCATTTCTAGGTGGATCTTTCCTTGGTGTACATTAGTCTTGCTTGCTTGCATGATATGGCCATCCTGCATTTATTGCAATTTAACGTTATATCTTGCGTGCTTGTTACATACCTCACTATTGATAATATCTTGCTCGTTATATCGTTCTAGATCTTGCTCTATCATGATCACTCTATCTAGCTTGTTTCATGTATCATGTTTTAATGAGTTTTATTCGTACATGCATATCACGACAATCATCATGCTTACCTAGTTCTAAATTATTAATCACTTATATCATTGCCCACACATTGAGATATAAATCATACTGGGCTAGTTTGCTCATTCCCTACTTTTAACCATTCTAGGTGATTATGAAATTCAAGAAAAGGAGCAAGTCGAGGATGGGAATGCGTCTGAGTGATGAGCGTTCCAACTATGTGTCTAGTTATAGTTAGTTTGCTTTGAGTGTTAGAACAATGTAGTAGGAAGTGAGGAATAAATGTACTTTTCCTTTTATTGAGTCTAGTCCTGTAATCCAATAGTAAAGAGTTGTATTAGTTCACTTTGATACAATGAGATGAGATATGAATATATTTTCAATTGAGTTCAACATTTGGGCCCTATTCTGATATTGTCTTGATACACATTTAGTGCGTGCTAGATAGAGGCTTATTTTTCGACTATTACATCTCGGGATATCAACTCGAAATATCCGAATTATTATCCGCTGCGTAATTCTCGGGATGTGACACTTATTGTGTGATCTATAAAATGAATACAGAGTTTGATGTTGGCAAGAAAGTGAAGTTGTGTGACATGGAAGGGCACCCGGTAGCCAATGCCATAATCATGTCGTTAGATAAATCTAAGATGGTTATAGGTAAGAGTTTGGGTGAGAGTATTTGAGGTAGCTGTTTGTTTGCGTACAAACCCAATGCACCTTAATTTTGAAAGATAATGAATGAAAACCATCCAAGATGCTTTGGAAGTAACATTGTCTGGTTCTGAGACTTTGTAAGTTTATGATCAAAATAATTCTTTCGGGTATCTTTCATATGTTCATGTATACTAATTGAATGATTTTTATTTTACAGATTGAGTTAGATGACCCCTGAGTTTTTATTGTGCCAAAATCAGAACAGCTCTCCCTTAAGCATAGGACTACATTGACCACACTCACCTTATGAAACATTATGGTCATTGGATTTATTTTCGAATCTACAGATAACTACAGTAACAGCTATGGTTTCTAACGTAGTGGTTAGTTTTCGAATGTCATCATCTATTGGGTTATTTCTACAGTCTTTTCATATGTATACATATGATTTATAAAGTAAGGACGTTATATATTTACAGTTTATAAACGAATGTATTTATACGTATTGTAACCGTAGGTAAGGCTATAGCCACGCTTGTGTAGTTACGAAAAAAATGAATGTTTCGTAAATATACGTCTTTCCTTGCAGTTTTGGAAATTACACTTAGGGTTTTCCAACTAAGCGAAACCCATTTTGTTGTTGTATTGTGGTGGTTATGCCTTAATCGGATTATTTCGTATGATCGTTGGGAATATAGGGTCCGTTACATAGTTAATTTTAATGTAATTAGACAGGAATTTACCATATGAAAAATATGAGAACGATAGATGGTGATCATCATTGAAGTAATTTCCAAAAATAAATAAGTGGGGAGAGGGTTAATCACCTCAGAACTGAAGAAAACCAGCCATAAACTGGTATGCGTAAAAATGCAGGTTATCTATAGGTGTCGTATGTAAACAAGGAACAACCAGGGAACCCTGTGAACAAGGGTAGAGATCATGATGTGCTCTTATGCCGGTGGGAGAAAATTGTAGATTCTACTTTCTTGCTCTTTAGTTGGCACTAGAGAAAATAGAGGATATCTAACCATCTACATATCATACAAAACTATCTATGAAAATTTTTGAAGATGAATATCCAGCCATCTAGGAGGCCATCAACAAAAATTCCGTCTACATATCATATGATGGATATATTAATCCTCTAGAAAAATTACAAGCGCAGATGGCTAGGTGCCAAATATAAGTAGATAGTTGTAGATGCCATCTACATAGATTTATTAGACGGGTCAGCCGTCTATGTAAGTTTGTATTGACGCCTTGCCAGCTGTCTACATAACTTTATGTAGACAGAGACATAGGCGTCTACATAAACTTATGTAGACAGTTATAATAGCCATTTACATAAGTTATGTAGACATCTAGTCGTCTACATATGTTAATTTTTTAATTTGCATTTACCACTTGTTAGTACAACAACTCCATCTAAAATAAAAATGATACCATGACACAAACTATCTGAAAATAAACATAAATATCAAAATCATAACAAATCATCCAAAAAAAATACAAAGTATCTCACACATACAATCTAATCATCATCATCCTAATTATCAGCAGATTCATCAGTCACCTCATGCGCAGGAGGAGGCACACGTCATGGCTGACCATCCTTTCACTACATGAGGGCTCGCATCTCTAACATCTGACTGCGCATCCTCTATCTCCTGGTGATCTCTGCTCCTCTCCTCACGTAGATCCTGCAACTTCTGCTGCGGTTGGTGCACGTGAGTGTGGTAGCTGCTTGAAAAGTTCGATACCTCCCCCCTCCCGTACCAACTGCTAGCATGTCAGCCTTACCCACACAACAAACATGGCCAGGTCTATCTCATCCCATGATAGCTGTGAAGCATCATCAGCTGAAATGGAGCGACATCATCACTGTGGAGGGTAGAGTCGTCATCCTCTCCTACATAAAATAATTTTATTAATAAAAATGTTTAATTATAAAATAATTATTAAGAATTTTTTATGTAAGACAAATACACTTACAAATGATCGTTGCTTTCATCATCACCCATCGCTGGTACCGTTAGGGAGGTCTTTACATCTCCCCACCTTAAAAGTCTCCAGGTGGTCAGGCTCACACTAATGAGTCTTCATCTATTAAACTTATTTTATAATCATGAAGTAATATAAAATAATCATAAAAATGTGAAAATTACATTCAGTAAAATGAAAACCTACATGTCATCTCTCCATTGATATATAATCATTTACCCTCGTCCATATATCATACTTTGATGGGCGCAATTGTGCCTATTATGCACGGTGATAATGCATAAATATTGATGATAATCATGATGATTTATTATCTATTGATGCTCAATTTTATATTAATCCATTACTATTTTGTTACAAAAAGGATAATTTGATTAAATCTTTGTATGTACTTTGTTTGCAGGATAATGGGCCACTCCACAAGAATTTGCTAATGGACTAGGATGGATAAGAGACAATGAGGAGAGATTCTAATTTTAAAATATTTTTCTCTCTTCTCTCTCTTTCTTTCTAATTTTCGAAACTCTCTTATTTTAATATCTCTCTCTATTTTAAAAACCCTTCCTCTTAATTCTCTCCCTTTCCTCTCTTCCTTCTATCTATATTTAAAATTATTCTTCCCCTCTCACTTTCTCTTCTCCCTCCTACGATCTCCCCTTCCTCCTCCTTTCTTCCTCTTCTCTTCTCCCATCTTCTTCTTCCTCTTTCTTCTTCCCTTCTTCATCTCTCTCGCTAGCTCTTTCTCTCGGTGTCTCTCTTCGTTCAAACACAGAAGCAGCAGCAGCAGCACACGGGCGCACTCGCCCGTGCAGCCGTCCGCCAGCACTCGCCGCGCAGCCCGCCTGCGCACGCCCACGCGCATGCCCCTTGCCCAGGCGCGCCCACGCGAGCCCCCCTGCCGCGCGCCCCCCGACGTCGCCTGCCGCCCACACGCGAGCCCCAGCCGCCTTGGCCTGCTTCCCCTGCTACGTGCATGCGTTTGCATGCACGTAGCAGCCGTGCCGCTGCTGCGCCCTCTCTCTCCTCTATCTTGCGCTCTCTCTCTCCTCCATCTCGCGCTCTCTCTCCTCTATCTCTCTCTCTTACATGCCCTCCTCCTCCTCCATCTCGCGCTCTCTCTCCTCTCTCTCTTTCTCTCTTACACATCTCTCTCTCTCTCTCCACCTCTCTTCTCTCTCTCTCTCTCTCCTCTCTCTCTTCTCTCTCTTGCCTCCTCTTCTCTCTCTCAGTGCTCTATTCTCTCTCTCTCGCGCTATCTCTCCTCTCTCTTCTCTCATTCTCTTCTCTCTTTTCTATTTCTCATATTTTATTAGTATTGTTTTTTGATTTATTTTGTTTAGGATAAAATATTTTGTTGTTAATCTTTTTTTTTTAGTATTTACTGGATTGTGATTTTGAAATTTGTTACTCTTTATATCTCTCTCTATCTATTCGCTTATTTTAGATTATTTCGTGCAACACAATATCTCCAAGTATTTTCCTAATAAAAACTCAAGTTTTCAACTCTAAAATCTTTTTCCTTGTGGATTCGACTCGGTCTCACCACTTAACTATTGTCAAAATATTTAGTATAGGCCGATAATTTTGAGATTGTTAGTCACGTGTTTAACGACGCATTCGGGGATATCAATTTTTGGCGCCGTTGCCGGGGATTAGATTTTTAGTTTTGATAAGCTTGGTTTTTTTTGTATATTTTCTAATAACATTTTATTTCTTTTTGTAGGTATCAAATAAAAGTGAAAAATCCTAAAATTGCAAAATTGAAGAACTGTCAAAATCGGTCACTAAAAGGGAGATCTGTATGTAAGGGGTTGTTTTGGAAAACAAATCCAAAAATTGCACCAAAAAATTCAGAAAAAAAGGTAAGTGAGGTGAGTTTCTTCTCTTCTCTCTCACTCTTTCTATTTGTTTTACTTTTCAAAAGACGAGGGATGGCGTTGGAGGTAAATACCCTTAAAACCCTCTTGATTGAGTTTACTTTTTTTTTTAGTTGCCATGTTTAGATAATTATTAAAAAAATTAAAAAAAAAATCAATCACTTGAATCCAATAAAAGTGTCATGTCAAGATTAGAAACTTTCCATCTTTAGGGCATGCATCATTTAGACTTTCATCTTTAGGTAAGTTTCTTTTTGAAAATTTCCTTTCTTGTCGAAGATTGCTGGAGGCAAGATGAGAATCTTAACTTTATTGAAAGCATGATCATGCTTGCCCATGCTTGCATAGACCCCTTTGCTTGATTTTGTGGTGTGCACATCATTTCTAAATTAATTAAGGGCAATTTCTTTAACAAGAAAAGGTGGGATTTGATCACCTTTCTTGGCCCACAAACCACGATTCTCCTGCATCTTTTTGCATTCCTAGCTTTTAATAAAAGGCAGTAGACATTGAACCTGGGTCACACTGAGATTTTGGTCCACCTAGGCCCACTATCAAGTTTTGGAAACTAGTTCTAAGGCTAGAGGTTAAGTGGCAAATGCTAAGCTGGAAAGTGGTTCTCTAATTAGTCCCCTACGAAAGTAGGGGGAGCCTCCCACAACCCCACCTCTTACCTGGCCAGTGGACATGCAAGTTAGTCGACTTAGGTGGGTCTAAGTCCTTTGTGAGAAAGCTTACTTTTAGATCCCAGATCCCTAGGTCATTAGGTTAATTGTTTGCAACTTATTTGTCTCTGCCTAAAAATTCATAAAAAAATTAAAAAAATAACAAAAAGAAAAAAAAGTCTTATCTTTCTCATTCACAATCATATGTGGGCCAACCTAGCGCATTATATAGGCATGGCCCAACCAATTTTCATCTCTCATTCAACGTGGCCCAGCCTACTTTAAAATACACATTTCTTGTCGGCCCTATGAAAGTAACATCCCCTGGGTGGGCCAACTCTCATATTTTACCCAAGATCAGGCCACCATACTAATTTGTTCCATAATGGCCTCTTTCACCCAACGAGAAACACAATATTTTCAATGGCCTCCACCTCCACTTCTTACTCCAAAGATGAACAATATGTCCTCCTACAGAATTGAGTTTGCTTACCAGATCCACAAGTGGAAATTCAAGGACCCTTTCTTGTTGCTGAAATCATCTCATGGTTCAATGAAGGATTCTTTAGTACTGATCTGCCGGTGTGCTTAACAAATCTCCTAAGGCACACCCTTCAACCACTTGGAGAATTAATGCCACTTTAACATTAGAGATCAACCTCTTCTGGCCCAAGCCCAAAGTCCACCAATCCACAACTTTCAACATTGGGCCAACTCAAGATTGGCATTCATGATAAAAGCCTCATGAGGGGCAACATGCATATACACAGTCCCACTTATACATCTCCCTCACAATCAGGCCTCTGATGATCATTTGGGCAATTTATGGAAAAATTCCATGATAACCAACAATTCTTTGAGCAAACATTCACCCACAACAACAAGAATTGGAGCAATCATTTGTCAAAACTGACCTCTTGATTACTCAACTGATAGAAATCAGAAGGAGGCAAGATAGTCAGTCATCATGCCAACCCACTGACAATATGAACATCATTATCTTGATTGTGACCAACAATTTGGACTCTCAAATTCCATCCACAACTTCCCATCCAACATGATTATGGACACGCCCACTTGAAAATGATAGATAATATTAATGAGTCAAATCAGAGGAGATGGGTGCCACTGAAAATCAATCCAAAGTCTTGGCCCAACTTGAAACTGATCATCAAGAAGACTCCATCCATAATGTCATACTTGAGGAAAGCTCTAGTGATTAGTTGAACTTAATTGGGGGGAAACGAAAAGATGTCTCTAGATGATAGGTCAAGTTTGATGTGACATTGTTTCAAGTGGACAGAGAAGAGGTGAGTGTGAGAATTTTGGTCTTAGGTGTTTGATGGCCTATCCTTTGATAAGCTAGTGTGCAACCACCCACATGTGATCCAGTTGCATCTCTCCTTTCTTAACTTACATTGGCTTTATTCTATTGTCATTATTTTAAGCATTGAGGACAATGCCATTTAAGTTGGGGGGAGAGACAATTGTATTTCAAATTTTTGTCCCTAACATTGTGCTTCATGCTTCAATTTCATACAAGATTTTTTATTTTTTTTGCTTCTAGCTTGACTCATAGTGTGTACTTGTGAAGGTGGTGAGTGAAGGGGTGAGGTAACTAGTTATGTTTTAGCATCTTCCTCAAAATACATTTGAAATTTCATCAACACAGTAAGTATTGTTTGAGCTATTCAAATGGATGATGAGAGTTTTACCGAACATTCGTTGATTGATTGATATTCTACTTCCTATTGATGACCAATCATGGGGAAAAGCTACCTGCCTACAAATAAATGTGAAAATGTGTGTAGTAGTGAAAAAAAAAAAGAACATGGAAAATGCCCTGATCATAGTAACCGGCCTGTGGCTCCTAAGGTAAGAGTTGGAGGCTCGCGTCAACGTGAAGAGAAGTGCAGCACCATGTAATGAAAAAAAAAAAAAGATCATGAAAAAAAAAGAATTAGGTTGAGTGAAAGCTACTGTAATTTCGAGATCGATTTAAGGAGTGTAGAGTTGATACCATCCTTGAGTGATAAGTAAAAGCCCATGCTCTCTTATTAATGCTCAACATTATACAAAAAGTCATGAATTTTGTGTGTATCTTGAGGAACTGTCTATGACATGAACTGTCATATTTGCCTTTGACACTCTCGACTGGAATTTGAAATACTTATGATCAAACATTCTCATTCTTACTATCTTGCCATGAAATATGATGTTTGAACTCTTGTTTGTCCCAATTATTCACTTGTATGCATTGCTAAGGGACTAGCAATGAGTAAGTTGGGGGGTGTGATAAATGCATAATTATTGATGATAATCATGATGATTTATTATCTATTGATGCTCAATTTTATATTAATCCATTACTATTTTGTTACAAAAGGATATTTGATTAAATCTTGTATGCACTTTGTTTGCAGGATAATGGGCCACTGAACAGAATTTGCTAATAGACTAGGATAGATAAGAGACAATGAGGAGAGATTCTAATTTTAAAATATTTTTTCTTTTCTCTCTCTTTCTCTTTCTTTCTTTCTAATTTTCCAAACTCTCTTTATTTTAATATCTCTCTCTATTTTTAAAAACCCTTCCTCTTAATTCTCTCTCCTTTCCTCTCTTTCTATCCATATTTTAAAATTATTCTTCCCCCTCTCACTTTCTCTCTTCTCCCTCCTGCGATTCTCCCCTTCCTCTCTCCCTTCTTCTCTTCTCTTCTTCTTCTTCTTCTTCCTCTTTCTTCATCCCTTCTTCCTCTCTCTCGCTAGCTCTTTCTCTCAGTGTCTCTCTTCGGTTCATCAAACACAGAAGCAGCAGCAGTAGCACACGGGCGCACTCGCCTGCGTGGCCGCCCGCCAGCACATGCCGCGCAGCCTGCCTACGCACGCCCGCGCGCAAGCGCCCTTGCCCAGGCACGCCCACGCGAGCCCCCCTGCCGGCGCCCCGCACGTCGCCTGTCGCGCGTCTCGCGCCCGCCTGTCGCGTCCCGCGCCTGCCTGCCGCATCCCGCGCTGTCGCCTGCCGCCCACGCGAGCCCCGGCCGCCTTGGCCCGCTTCCCCTGCTATGTGCATGCGTTTGCATGCATGTAGCAACAGTGCCGCTGCTGCCGCCCTCTCTTCCTCCATCCTCGCGCTTTCTCTCTCTCTCTCTCTCTCTCTCTCTCACATGCCCTCTCTCTCCTCATCTGCGCTCTCTCTCCCCTCTCTCTCCTCTCACACACTTCTCTCTCTCTCTCTCTCTCTCTCTTCTCTCTCCTCTCTCTCTCTCTCCTCTCTTCTCTCTCTCTCTCTCTCTCTCCTCTCTCTCTTCTCCTCTCTCTCTCTTCTCTCTCTCAGTGCTTTATTCTCTCTCTCGCGCGCTATCTCTCCCTCTCTTCTCTCTTACTCATCTCTCTTTTCTATTTCTCATATTTTATTAGTATGGTTGTTGATTTATTTTGTTTAGGATAAAATATTTGTTGTTAAATTTTTTTTTTTAGTATTTAGTGGATTGTGATCTTTTGAAATTTGTTACTCTTTATCTCTCTCTCTATCTATTCGCTTATTTTAGATTATTTCATGCAACACAATATCTCCAAGTATTTTCTAATAAAACTCAAGGTTTTCAACTCTAAAATCGTTTTCCTTTGGATTCGACTCGGTCTCACCACTTAACTATTGTCAAAATATTTAGTATAGATCGATAATTTTGAGATTGTTAGTCACGTGTTTAACGACGCATTCGTGGGCTATCGCACAACAAATATCGTATAAAGAAGAAGACAATAAATATATTTGATAAAATATCAATAGAAAATTATATGTACTATATGCAATTAAATCATAATATTTTACTTGCTTCTCCCTTGTGTACATTTCTCTCACATTGTTTGCAAATCTGACAGATCAACACCAGTTGGAATAGATTAAGAACATCCTCAAAGTCTTGCCCTTATAACCTACAAAATGATAATTATAAAGTTAACAAATTGTTCATTATCAAGATACCAAAAAAAAAAGAAATTTCAATCACACATTACTTTTAAAAAATGACTTACTTTCGACTTCACATCCCATGCTAGCCTTTGTGCATGTCTGTCATATCTCTGATGAAGATGAGCCTACTTCTGGTAAGGAAGGTGTTAACATCATCTGCCAGTAGTAACTAGTGAAGGAAGCAGTACAAGATGAGATGAACTCTATGAGTAAGGATCATGACTGGGAACTTGCCGATTTCCCTCCAGGGCATAAGGCTATTGGAAACAAATGGATTTTTCAAAGTCAAATGCAAGGTTGATGCATCGATCGACAAATATAAAGCACGACTTGTGGTGAAGGGATATATTAAAAGGGCATAGGTTTTGATGAGACATTCTACCCCAGTGGTGAGATTCACATCAGTTCGCTTATTCTAGTCATAGTTGCACATTTAGCTTGAACATTTTCATATCAATGTTAAAACAACATTTCTCAATGGAGAACAAGACAAGAATTTATATGGTTCAAACATAAGGCTTTGAGGCAAAGGAACAAGAGCACAAAGTTTGTCATCACAGATGTTCCATTTATGGCCTCAAACAATCATCTAGACAGTGGTATTTTAGGTTTTATAAAACATTATCTCATTTGGTTTAGAGATAATTGAAGAAGACCACTGTGTGCATGTTAAACGTACGGCAGAAAAATCCTTATTTTGTCATTATATGTTGATGACATTTTATTGGCTAGAAATGACATGCAATCTATCGAATCCACTCAAGAATGGTTGTCTTCTATCATTTAGATAAAAGACATGGGTGAAGCAAATTATATGTTAGGAATAAATCATGAGAGATCACTCAAATAACTTTTGTGTTTGTCACAGGAGACTTACATAAACAATTCTTGAGTGATTTCGAATGCATTATTCCAAACCCATGATAATCCAATAATAAAGAGTTGTGTTTTAATTATCAGTCAATGTCCACAAACTGATAAGGAAAAGAATGAAATGTCTAAAGTGTCATATGCCGCTGTAATAGGAGCCTGATATACGCCATGTTATGTACACGACAAAGACATTAGCCTTGCATCTTTTTTTTGTTAGTCCTTATCAAAGTAATCCCGATCTCGTTCATTGGAAGTAGTCAAAAGAATTTTTCGATTCTCTATAGTATTTTCGGATCTTGTCTTAGGTTACAAAGGAGGTGACTTAAGATTTAGAGGTTACAATGAGCAGATTGGGCCGGTGATAAAGATGAGAGGAATCCACCTCAGGCTATGTGTTTATGTTAGGTGGAGGGGCCATTTCTTGGTTAGCAAGAAACAAATGTGCATCTCTTTATCAATAATGGAATCAGAAGATGTGGCTTGTTCAGTTGCATGTCAAGAGACTGTTTGTTGCAAAGATTTCTACAGCGTTGGCCATGACACATTTATCTAAGGAGGTGGTGGTGTTGTATGGTCATAGCACATCGGCCTTGGCCTATACTACGGACCAAATGTACCATGGACGAACCAAGCACATTGACATTCGTTATCACCAATTCGAGATTTTGTTACAAAGAAGTTAGTGGTTTCTCGTGGCACATTTCAACAGGTCATATGTTGGTAGATCCACCAACTAAATAGATCCTGAGGGAGGCATTTGCAACCCATATTAGACCTATGGGATTGTGTAAAATTAATGTACACATTATTCATTGACAACTAATTTATTATGATTTTCTTCTTTATGGTGTCTATGGTTGGAATACTTTACACATCAAGAAAGTGTCACAAGGCTCATAATGCCCTCTTATATGGATCATTTGCCTTGGCGCTAAGAAAGCGAGCAAGATGAGGCAATTTATATCTATGGTGCTATGAGAACGAGCAAGATATTTTTCTTTTTATTGTCGCCTTAAACTGAATTAGGTGAATCCCTCTAGATCGATCACAGGATATGAGAATCAAATCCCTGAAGCCTCTATTAGCAATGAGACTTTTATGATAAGACGTCATGAGACTTGGGTTAGCTGTATTGGGAGTGGCTAGACTAAGAACGTACAGTGTTTTTATTCTGTTATATGTGACACGCCCAAAATGATGGAACAACACTATAGCATGTGTCCCATACCACATGTGCATAAGACGACCGTTTAAGAGAAAGATGAATGGGATCTCTGCTTCATCATTGGTGAGCTCTTGGATCATAATTTATTGATCCATTTGTACCCTTAGACTTGAGATCTATATCATGAAAAGGAAGCTTGATGTCGTTGCTTTAGTGTGCTCCTTAGGGTACGGTTCATACTGTCCAACGGGACATGACTAGGAAAGCTGTCAAGATTATTGAATAATAAGAACTCAGAAAAGACATCTAAATATTGCACCATATTTTGTGGCTCATACCTCAAGGGGCTCTGTCCACTTAGTGGCGATAATGTCATGAGCACAAAAATTCGAGTTTTGACGTCGCTAGTTTTTTAAGAGATCCAAGATGTCAAAGGTGGTGAAATATGATGATATCTAGGGTACTACGAGATTTCTTAAGAGTAATCTCTAATCCGTTAGTTTTGTGATGACTTAATATGTCACTACTCATTTGTAGTATTGACTCTCGTAAGGTAGTCGCTCCAGATCATTCGCCCTGTGAAAGATTGTGAAGCAAGTCCTCAGAGATGACCTGCGCTTACTGAGCAACTGACATTTTTATTATGCCCTCTGTGGGAAAGTGGGAGATGGTAATGTGGGAGTTCCCATCGGTTGGTTGCCCACGTGGGGCACCTAACAACCTTTGAATGAAGACAAACTGCATTAGTAGTTATCTCCTGAGTCCATGGACTCTTCATATTCCTCCTCCAAGAATCTCAAGATAGAAGGATTTTCTACTCTTGGAGTTGGTATATTCTTGCACCCTACACAGTCACTCTCTCTCTCTCTCATGATAGACTTCTCACAAGGGGTATCACCGTCAGATCCCTAAGGTGTTTTGAGCGAGGAAACAACAAAGAAGACTCTAGTAGCCTTCTTCTCGATCCTACGAGTATCCGCAACGACAAGGTACACAGCTTGAACTAATCGAACACACATGACCAATTTACCACTTGGTGTTGGAAGATTATAGCTAACTCTAATCTTATCTCACCCTATGGCTTCATAACTCTTTATGGTTTCATTCTCATCACTTCGGAAATTTGGAAGGAGAGGTGCATTTCACGCTTTGAATAGGTCCATAAGCCAAATAATAGAATCTGTGACAACATCGAACTCAGTATCTCCCAGGCTCTTGAGCAGGTCGCTTTTAAGGTATTTCCCACTGATCCACAACTAAGCACTCTCCGTTCATTTAGTTTTCAACCTAAGTTTAGGCAGGCTACTTACAAGTTGCTTCGCCGATTCCCCCCAATCAGTGGGCTTTTCCTGAACATTGATGGTGCTTGCAAAGGTAACCCAGGCAACAATGGTGGAGGAGGTGTGGTAGGTACGCCACTGGTTCCATTAAATTGGCTTTTGCTTTCTTGTATAGTTCTGGTAATAGCTTGCAGGCGGAGGTTAGAGCTCTGTGCGATGGGCTCAGACTTATACAGGAATAGGGAATGTTAATCTCCATTTTCTGCTTGGACAACGCAGCCCTTGTTAACCTCATCAAATCTGGCCAATCGTTGGCTTGGGATTGCCTATAGTGGTGGCAGTGTGTTGTTGATGTTATTTAGAAATATAGCTCATCTATTACTTATGTGTATAGGGAAGTGAGTGAAGTTGCTGACGTTCTGCCTCTCACATCGCCTACCAACTTGTTCAAAATGAGGTCTATTAAATGGTTCGCTGCCCAAGATTTTGTAGGGGAGTAGAGACTCTTGATAGGATGGCTTCCCTTCTATTAGGCAATGCTAGTTTCTATTTCCTTTGGTTTCTATAGGGGTATGCCCCGGTGATGCTGTGTCATGCTACCTTTTAATATAAGTTCTAAGTACAGGTTTAATAGTACAAGTTTAAGAACTAAGAACTGATAAGCAAGGAGTAAAGAAAGAGAATAAAATTGTTCTTTCTTGATAGGGGTATGTACCTTGTATTGTGGAAACTCGTGGATCTAGAAGAAGGCTACAGAGTCTTCTTCATTGTTTCCTCACTCCAAACACCTTCGAGATCTGATGGTGATGTCCCGTGTGAGAAGTCTAACACAAGAGAGAGAGAGAGAGAGTGACTTGCGTAGGGTGCACACCAAGAGAAGGAACCCTCTTGTCTGTTGTATGTGCATGGGAGAAAACCGGGACAAACTCACGCATGGGATCTCTCCCAAGGAGTTATAGAGCCTATAGGACTCTAGAGAGATGCGGTTGTCTCCATCCCAAAGGTTGCCAATGCAACCTTTGGTTGCTCCACATGGGCAACCGATTCCCATTGGTTAACATCTCCCACTTGCCCACAGAGGGCATAATACATTGTCACTTGCCCACTAAGAGCAATTCATCCCTAGAGACTTGCTTCACAATCTTACATACAGCGAATGCAGTGAGCACCTTACGAGAGTCAATACTACAGATGATAGTGACCTATTAAGTTATCACCAAAAACTAACAGATCACAATACTCTAAAACAAATTTGTGGTACCCTAGATATCTTCAATATTCACCTACTTTGAAATCTTGGATCTCTTAAAAATTAGCGACGTCAAAACTCAAATGTTTGTACCGACTTTATCACCACTAAGTCGACAGAGCCCTCGATGTTTTGATCCCACAAAGATGTTGCAATATTTAGATGTCTTTCTTGAGTTCTTATGTCAATTCAATTAGTCTTCACTGCTTTCCTAGTCATGTCCCGCTCGACTGTATTAGCCATAGTCCTAAGGAGCATGCTAAACGCGACATCAAGCTTCCATTTCATGACATAGATCTCAAGTCCTAAGGGTACAGATGGATCAATAAATTATGATCCAAGAGCTCACATAATGATGATGTAGTGATCCCATTCATCATTTCTGTTAAACAGTCGTCTTACACACATGTGGTATAGGACACATGCTACGGTGTTCTTCCGTCATTATGGGCGTGTCACATATAACAGAATAAAAAACATCATACGGTTCTTATCTAGCCACTCCCACTACAGCTAACCCGAGTCTCATGACGTCTTATCATAAAACTCACAATCGGCTTAATAAGGCTTCACATATTTGATTATCATATCCTATGATCGATCCAGAGGGATCTCATCTTGATTTAGTTTAAGGCGACAAAAAAAATTATCTTGCTCCTCTCATAGCGCTATAGATATAAATTTATCTTGCTCTCATAGCGCCATAGATATATTGTCTCATCTTGCTCGCTTTCTTAGTGCCAAGGCAAATGACCCATGTGCGGGGGTCCATTTAGAGCCTGGTGACACTCATCTTGTTGTGTAAAGTATTCCAACCATAGACACACATAACGAAGGTTAACATAATAAATTAACTATCAATGAATAATTGTGCACATTACAATTTACACAATCCCATATTTCTAATATGTGTTACAAATGCCTCCCTTGGAATTTATTTAGTTAGTGGATCTGCCGAAATCTGACCTGTTGAAATGTGTCGGAGAACCACTAACTTCTTTGCAACTAAATCTCAAATGTATTGATACGAATGTCAATGTGCTTAGTTCGCCATGGTATTTTGGGTCCTTAGCATAGGCCAAGGCCAATGTGCATCAACATACACACCACCGCCTTCTTTGATTAATGTGTCAAGGGCAACCGTTGTAGAAAACCTTGCAACCAAACAGCCTGTTGACATGCAACTGAACAAGCCACATATTCATATTCTCTAGTTGATAAAGCGATGCATGTTTGATTCTTGCTACACCAAGAAATGGCCCCTCCACTAACATAAACACATAGCCTGAGGTGGATTTACGCTCTTCTTTATCACCGGACCAATTTGCATCGCTAACCTCTCAATCTTAAGTCACCTCCTTTGTAACATAAGACATGATCCGAAGTACCACAGAGATATCGAAAAATTCTCTTGACTGCCTTCCAGTGAACGAGATCGGGATTACATTGATAACGACTAACAAACCCACTACAAAGCTAATGTCTAGCCGTGTACAACATTCGGTACATTAGGCTCCCTATTACAGCGGCATATGGCACTTTAGACATTTCATTCTTTTCCTGTTAGTTTGTGGACATTGACCGATACTTAAAACACAACTCTTATCAATTGAAGTATCGATGGGTTTGGAATATGCATCTGGAATCGCTCAAGAATTTTATTTATGTAAGTCTCTTGTGACAAACACAGAAGTTTCTTCGAGCGATCTCTCGTGATTTTTATTCCTAGCACATAATTGTGCTTCACCCTGTCTTTTATCTCAAAGATAGAGAACAACCATTCTTGAGTGACTTCGATAGATTCCATGTCATTTCCAGCCAATAAAATGTCATCAACATATAATGACAAAATAAGAATCTTTTCTGTTGTACGTTTAACATACACAAAGTGGTCTTCTTCAATCATCTCATAACCAAAGAGATAATTGTTTTATAAAATCTAAAATACCACTGTCTAGATGATTGTTGAGGCCATTAATGGAACATTTGAGACGACAAACATTGTGCTCTTGTCCCCTTTGCCTCAAAACCTTCTAGTTGAACCATATAAATTTCTTCGTCTAGTTCACCATTGAGAAATGTGTTGAACCACTCTTATATTTTATCCTTTATTTTTGTGATAACAAAACTCATGATAAATTTAAATATTATGAATATATTTAATATCATGGTTTTTCTCATAAATAACATACTAGGGCACTATCGATTCATGACTTGCACTGAAGAGCAAAATTGATTGTTGTTCAATGCACATCGATACTAACTAAGTGCCACATCGATTACTGTCTTTAAGTCCACATTGACTCCATTGAAACATCGACTTCAGTTGAATACAACGATTACTGTTTGAAGAACATTGACATCGATTCTACTTAAACGATTTCATTTAAACATCGATTTCACTTAATTATCGATTTCGTTCAACATCGATTTCATTGAAACATCGATTTCGCTTAAACATCGACTCCATTGAAACATCGACTCAGTTGGACAACGATTTTGGTTTAAACATCGATTTCATTTAACATCAATTCACTCAGAACATCGATTTCATTTAAAGATTCCTCTTAAACATCGATTTCATTTGATCATCGACTTCAGAACATCAATTTTATTTAGAACATCGATTCACTTGAACATCAACTTCATTTCAACAACGATTACATCTCAACATCATTACATATGTACACAGATTATGTTCACATCGATTTCCTTTCAACATCAATTATACTTATACATGGATTACATTCAAACATCGATTACGTTTCATTTAAACATCGATTACGTTTAAGCATCAACTCTATTTGATCATCGATGTCTTTTAACTTAAACATCGATTACCTAGATGAAATATGATTGCATATGAAACATTGATTGTCTCTATATTTCAAATGTTTCAAAATGTCTTTGGTGCCCAAATGAAAGTTCAAATGTAAATGTCATATAGTTACTTATTATTTCTCTGACTGAAGATCTTTTGCATGTCTCATAGGATCACTTCCTTCCTGCAACAAAGAAAAGCACATACATTCTATTCCTAGCTATCTGCAAGAAAACATGGACAGAAGGCAAAAACAGTTATGAGCCATTTGACAAAAGACTTCACGAGTCTGATCATCTACCTTGCATTTAATGTATGCAGTCCACCTCTACAAGGTCAACATCTTGGACCTACTGCTGGCATCCTGGAAGTGCGCACCAGCTAGAACATCTTCCTCCTTCCAAGTAGCCAGTAGGCACAAGAGAAAGCTGTTAGACTCAAGAAAGAGAGCTAAAGAAGAAGAGAGCCAAGAATCTCCAACGGCCATCTATCAACGAATCTCTTCAAGCTGCTCCATAAAAGGGAGAAAGAAAATAAAGAATAAATAAAGAGCGAACCTGAAGATCATGAAAGAGTGTCATCCAGTGAGCATCCAATCCATACACACTCAAGTAAGAAAGGAAGAAAGCTCGAGCCTATTCAAGCCGTCTTCCTTCTTCCTCATTCTCTCTCTGTGCATCATTGTAAATCTAGGATAGAGTCTGTGGCTGAGAGCAAGAGTTCCTAGTGTTTGTCTTGTAATAGCTCTCAGTCTGTTCTTTCTTTTCTAAAAAAGATTTCTGTCTAGCTGTAGGACTTATATGGTGTTCCTCTTCCTGAGTGAAGAGAAGGCCAGCGGGGTGCTGGTGGTTTTTGTCCAGCTGTGGGTGAAAAGGTGTGCGGAATCACCTAAAGCAGTAATCTAGAAGGGGGGTTGAATAGATTACTACTGATTAAAAACAATTTTAACATTCTTTTCGATGTGAACACTGGCTTGATGAAAACTTAAAACAGATGTGAATTAAAT
Organism: Colocasia esculenta; assembly: GCA_014218235.1. Lineage (NCBI taxonomy): Eukaryota > Viridiplantae > Streptophyta > Magnoliopsida > Alismatales > Araceae > Colocasia > Colocasia esculenta. Next base: position 41,453,242 of record CM024756.1, read on the forward strand.
TCGAGCTTTAACGTGCATGCAGAATGTGACTTGGAAATTAGCAGTCCTAACAAGCGTGTGAACAAATAATCGTGCCTACCATACATCTAATGTAAGAACATGCAAACCACAGGACATGATGATTTAAGGCGTTCGGAGTACACAACTCGTGTATCGTACGTCCACCGTCCACACACGCACACGGAAAATTGTTATGAAGCAAGTTCAAACACAACAACACACACGCACGGTGTCTGAGGCAAGCACGCACTCAGAATAGCCACACACACGTGGGTCGAGCACAAGGAACGCTCAAACCACCACACACACACACAGATATCAGGAAATAAGATGAACAAGAGTTCTGAGTTGTAGAACAAATCCAGAGATGAACACTTCTTGGTGTTTCATCCAGAGGAACTCCAAGCTTCACATCGATGAAGACCAGGTGATGATGATGAAGCTTGACTCAAGGATGAACCGGCTTCAACTCCTCCTACGGAATCAATCTCTCTTGAGCAATCTGAAGAGTTAAGCAGAGCAGCAGAGAAAGCCTTCTTCTGATAGTTCTTGCTTAGGGTTTTTGGTGTGGAGGTTTCTTACTTAGAAAATAACTCAATATGATTTTATATATAGCGGTGTCATGTTTGGAGAGTCGTGTCAAAACGAAACACCTAATACAGATCACATGTCAGTCACACATTGTGACTTATCCTACGGCTATCGACAGGTGCAATATGGCTGTCGATAGGTACTACTGGAAACTGGCTTCCAGAACCATGTTGGTTACTGGAACCTTGGGCTATGACAGGTGACCTCTGGATGTCGACAAGCAAGCTTGATCTGTCGACAGATGCACTTTGTCTGTCGACAACTACTATTTTTTTCTGCTTCCAGAAGCTGTTTGTTGTTGTCTGACTATTTATCGACACAAGGCTAGGGCCTGTCGACAGATGAATACTTGATGTGTATTTTCCAGTTCTGTTGCACTTGGTTTTGTTGCTTGTCTTGTGTGCATTCACACCCTACATGAAAAAACACTTTAAGTGAGATATCATAAATGCATAGATGGTCATAAAGTCATTTTCATTTGATCATATCTTTCATGTCTTGATCATGTGTTTATCATGTTTACAACATCAATTGTGTCAATCATCAAAAACATTTAAGCATTCAATCATCATTTATACATTGTAACCAAAATTCTCTCCCCTTTTTGATGATGTCAAAAATTACAATTGATGTTCTCTCCCCTTTAGACAACATTCAAAATATAACTCATGCACAAATGGATAGAAGACAACAAGAAACTGTGATTTCATTGATGAAACATGGATTACACACAGCATAAAAGATATCCATTACATGACACAAGCAAATAAAAAAGGAAACAGAGAAATGACAGAACTGACAGACCCACTAACCCAAACCAGAAGTGACTGAACTACATAACCACACAATGCTCAAATGAGCCTAGACAATCTAAGCATCGTCATTCCCAGGAGCAGTGGGATGATGAAATCCATGAAACTCCGAAGTGAGGTGATCAGCTGCTGCTGAATGTGAGCTTGAGAATCTGCAAGTGTGTCCATCTGGGTTTTGAGCTGATCAAAGCGAGCAGTAAAGAGCTGTGTCAGCTGAGCCATTGATCGGCCATGAACGCCCGAATCTCCGGAGCGGCAACTTGCGGAGCAGGCACATCCGGAACATCTTCAGCTCCACCCTGAACATCCATTGGCTCTGAATGGCAGTCTTCAATCACTATCCTCATCCTTAGCAGACTCTTCCTCGACGTCCGGCTCCTAACCCTTAAGTGTCCTAGTGACTCTCCCAGCAATCATCTTGTAGCCCATCTGATGGCAGTAGTGATATCATAGGCGTTGCGGGACTTGAGAGAGACAAACTCACCTTCAGGAATATGAATGCCAAAGAAGGACAAGAGGAAGTGATAGGGCAAGCATATGGCATTGACCTCTTAGGATTGTTGAAACGTTGCTTGATGAGGTCAAGCATGAGCTTAGTCATTTTGATCTGCTAGCCCTTGAGAAAGAAGAAAAAGAGGGACTTGTGAACTTCGGTCACAAGCTCCTGACTGCCATCTTTAGAAGCGATGAGAGTGGTAAAGATGTGGTGTTATGCGGTGAAGTGGAGGAAAGGAGTTGGCATTGAGCTTCATATACTCCTTAGTGGAATCATAGGGTTGGAGGGTGATTAGGGTGATGTACTCTGAAGCAGGAGGATGGGTGACAAGGATGTCGGCCCTGGATTGGGAATTTGTAATGGACGATTGAGAAGGTTGGAAGTGATCTAGAAGGATGTACCTTTGACCGTGGTGTATAGCTCCTCATCCATAGTCATCCCCATGTTGTTAAAAACTCCGTCACAGTGATCGATAAATTTCTGGAAGGCTCCACGAACCCTGGTGAGTTGCAGACCTGAGGGAACAAGGAGTTCTGGCAGACGATCATCCCGGTGCTTGCTCCGGCGCTCTGCTGGTGCCCTAGAACCTTCACTAGCTTCGGACGAGGTGTGACGCTGACGAGAAGCACGAAGCTTTCTCCTGGGAGCCATGGGAGATGGAATGCATGGAGAGGAGATGAACAAAGGAGAAGAGGAAGACAAGAGGAAGAAGAAGCAAGAATAGAAGGAGGTTTGGAGAGGGGTGTTGGGGTTGAAATAGGAAGGAAAGACCTTTGAGGGAAAGTGAGGGGTGAGGTGTCGTGGGCTGGCCTTTAAACCTATTTGGGAAGGATTTGAAATGGAAAGGGGCCCATAAATTGGACAAAAAGTTAACCGATTAGAGTTCTGGATGGGGCAAAATTCTGTCTGTGACGGCCCTCATTACACCGGTACGGTCATACCGACCCACGTCGATATAGCGAGTGCTGCCACAGTAGGACATTTACCCAAACGATACATACAGCTAAGATACACGCGAATATACAACAGAGTAGCGGAGTATAAAGACCAATGTCTTCATTCATTCATCATCACATTAACCTACATGCAGTTTGCAATTAACAAAAAGGAACTAAGAGTTCACATAAAATAAATTGCTGAAATTAAATACAAATGTCCACACTATACATCATTCTCATGATACTTCTAGTACAGTGTTCAAAATTTACATACTATGAAATACACAATCTCAAAGAACTCCAACAACTACTAGTCTCCGCGCTCGGAGTCCGTCTCCACCGTCTCCTCCAGCGGTGTCGTGTCTCCAACTATACTTGTACGCCGAAGCAAGGAGTGAGTCCAAGGACTCAGCAAGCAACACTACTCATGATATACACTTATAAGTCCCGTGGTTTCTACATGCACATTACAATTAGCCACACATAGCAGGTTAGTAAATTCAAGTTTTCAACCCATCATGAAAGTTCTACAATTTTATACATACTCATGTTTTCAGATTTCTAAAATAAACTTCACCTATCACATGGTCTCTATTCATTTACTCATGAAACTTAATCTTTAAAGAATCACAACATGAGAGCTATCAACATGAACTTTTACATACATGGACGGGGAGCACAATTAGCATGGATTCCACATGTTCTTAAGTACATAAATGACCTTTTCACATGCTTTAGGTTGCTGATTTCACATGATTCAATGGCTATAATCTACACATGAGAGCTACAACGTGCTTAAAACATATCATATGAACAATCTATCATGCTATTTGCACACATATTCATTAGTTGTCCCTAACATGGACTCTAAACATTTTTACACACATAAACATAAGAATAATAACATGCATTTTCTGAATTCACATGGTTTCAGATTTAGTCTCACATGGGTTCAATACACATTTACACATCTAGAATTTCACATTTTCTTTACACTAGTTTTCTCTTTCACATGGTTACACTTACACATACACATTTACATGTCACTTACACGTTTACACATGGTCACATACCATTTCACATTACACTTTACACATTTTTAGGTGCCGTGACACATAGTCCAAACCACCAAGAAGGACATATACACATCACATTACACATAGACGCCATCTAGGCATTCCAATGGCGACTCTTGGACTGCGCAGACCGGGAGAACAAGTCTCCACCCTAACCAGTGGTACTTGTCCACCTCCAGGATTTCCCCCTAATGCCCTTAGGGTCACTTAACACAATGAACTTTCTCAGGGGGACTTTTCCCTGATACAGCTCCACTGCCCTCTACGGAAGCAGTGTCACATTGGCACAGTTACACATTACATTTTTACCGTTTTACACTTGGTTTTACACATAACACTTCATCTCATTCACTTTCTCACTCACATGAGTACCTCTATTTTTCCTAACATGGTACTACAAAATTTCAATGTTTAATACACAGTAAACACACTAATCATGCTAGGTTTAAACAAAATCTAATCACATTACGATCATATGCACGAATTATCACATTTCACAATAAAACACATAACTTTTTATTTACTGATCTAAATGACCTGAAATTTTAACCACATGCCGTTTTCGGGTTCAAGGTCATACCCTCAAATTTTCAGATTTTTCTAAGCTAAATAGGATTTACATAAAATAAAACAACTAATTAGCATGCTATTAACAACTTAAGTTAACATGGGTCTAACACATTTTGCAAATTAGCCACTTGCTGTTTATACATAAGCTAATCACATATGCATGAACTGAGAATACAAAATTTTTTCCTGATTCACACATCTATGGATTGAACACTACAAATCATTATTGCATGCTTTTATTTCATCGAACCGAGCTTATTTACAAATTTCACAAGCATGGATAATTACCAAAATTTGCAAACACATATGCTAACCTACTGATCTTCATGATTAGACTAAAACCATGGCATTCATACTAATTCAATTCATGAACAAGGATTGCAAGATTGTATACAAGTCATGCTCACAAGTTTAAAAGATACCATTATCCCACATTCACCATCACGCCACATTCATCCACACACCACAAAACACAATATACATAGAGTATAAGGTTTACCATATATCCTCATCACGTAAAACATACCGAAATTAATGTATAAGAGGGACAGAACAGCTCACTGTTCTGTCCAGAAGAACTCGGCGGCGGTCTCTGGCCGCTGACTCAGGGTCAGCGGCATGGTCGATGGACGCCAAGCTCATCACAGGCGTCCAGGGACCTTGCCGTCGAACCAGGTCTGTGCAGAAACACAGACCCGAGCTCTGAATCTTTGGTGAATAGGAGGGTCTAGGACTCGAGGAAAAATCCATAAAAATCACAAAACCAACGTAGACTCATAAGGGAACATTAGGGATAGGTCACTTGCCTTTATAAAGTTCCTCCAAGGGATTTATGGCTCGGTGAAGACCTCCTTGGGTAGTTCCAAGAAAGTTGCAGAACCTCCCTCTAGATCGCCTTCCTCCGGGCTCCTGGGTGATCTCCACGCCGAGGGGACGATGGGGATGCCTTCTCCCTTGCTCCAGCTTCCTCCTTGTCGCAGTAGATCTCCAGACCAAGCTCCAAGGGTCGGATTTGGGGGTGCTAAGATGGGTTTTCTCACAGACTTGCTCCTAGGGTTTTCCTTCCTCTATTTCTCCTCTTGCAAGGTGAAGTGAGGAGTGGGAGGGACCAAACTCGGGTTCAGACCTAAGGAGAGCCCCTCACCCACTCACCATAACGATTTGACAACCTAAGAGCCGTTGGGGGACATCCCCCAATGGTAGCCATACCTTGCTCCCGGATTTTCTGGCTCTGCAACGCATGCAGGTCAGAGAAATTGGCGTCCACATCGCTGGACGCCGGGATGAGTGTTGGCGTCCAGGTCTGGACGCTGACACCTGATAAACGGCCTAGGGTTGACGCCAAGGTGGCCTTCGGCCAGAACTCTAAATTATGCAGAAAACCATGCATACCGGACATATATACATGCAATATGTTTACGGTATTGTATCCATACTATCATCATGCAATACATACATTATTTATGTTTATATAAACACATGCACACGTAATTATACTAATTAATGCGTACGTAAATATGTACATACATACACAAGCACAAATATTCACACATAATTGCAATAATGCGACGAAAATTCGAGGGTCTTACACTGTCTGTCGACAGGCGCATGGCAGTTGTCGATAGATGCTATCCAGAAATGTGCCAGAACAAGATTTTGACAGAAATGAATGGTGAATGAGTGTTCAACTGGCATTTTAAGGTTGAGAACTGGTATATACCCATTACAAAGTGTCATACACACTAGTGTTAAGACATTTAAACGTTCTACAATGGTTAAGAGATAATACTCCGGGAAGCTTAAGTTGTAGCATTTAGAAGACACTGTTCAAAAGCATATGAATATGAGATAACCCCTTTGAATAAACCCGTTGTAGAAAAACATATTCCTTGGTGAGTGATGTTCAGTTGTTAAGTGAAGGTATGTTTACTTGATCATTTAATAGTACACAACTAGTTGCCCTTGATTTATAAGCATGGAGGCTTCACTCTATTTCAAGCATTGAACGATTTTGTCAAGTTGATGTGGGAGAAGTGGTAATCAGGT